>JALMGF010000177.1:362500-445717 GCA_023333645.1 Sceloporus occidentalis
TCTTTCCCCCTAAGCCCACCCTTCATCACTCTTTTTCTGTCTCTGTGGACAACATTGCTATTCAACCAGTCCAGCAAGCCCGCAGTCTTGGTTTTATCGTGTATCCCTCAGATCCAGACCACAGCCAAGGCTTGTAGATTCTTTCTGTACAATATTGCCAAAATCCGACCTTATCTCTCCGCCTCTACTGCCAAGATCCTGGTCCATGCCCTAGTGATCTCCTGACTTGATTACTGTAACGTCCTCCTGGCTGGGCTTCCTCTTTCTCACCTCCGTCCTTTAATCTCTGTCCAGCATTCAGCTGCACGCATTATCACTTCCACCCACCGCTCTGACCACATCTCTCCTGTGTTGGCATCCCTTCACTGGCTCCCCCTCCCTTTCCACATTCAGTATAAGCTCCTGCTGTCGACATTTAAAGCCCTCCATGGCCTGGCCCCTCCTTACTTATCAGACCTTCTTTCTCCTCACCTTCCCACCAGGGCCCTCCGTTCTGGTAGTCAAGGTCTGCTGTCCCAGCCCAGGATTTCCTCTGCCCCATCCCGGATTCGCCCCTTTTTACTTGCTGCCTCTCACTCCTGGAACCTTCTTCCTCCACAAGCAAGAGCCATCACTTCTTTAACTAGCTTCAAAACGGAGTTGAAAACCATCCTGTTCAGAGAAGCCTTCCCAGGCATTGCATAATTGTCGCTTACCATCTGATGTTCTTTTAGTGCCTGTTTATCAAACCATTTCCTGTATTGCTATGTATTGTATTTGTATTATCCTACTTGAGAGTATATATTTTCCCTGGATGAAGATTAACCTTCCATTTTGAAGCCAAGCCCTCCCTCCAGTCCATCTGCCTTGCTCCAGGCCTCAGAAGTAGAGAGGAACTGCTGGACCTCTTACCCTCTCCCTCCACCACCTCCTTCTGTGTCATGTCTTTTTAGATTGTAAGCCCGAGGGCAGGCAACCGTCTAACTAAAAATATTGCATGTACAGCGTTGTGTAAATTTACAGCGCTTCATAAATAAAGGTTAATAATAATAATAATAATAATAATAATAATACATATATATATATGGTGTGTGTGTGTGTGTGTGTGTAGTACTTGGTCAAACACGACAACTTTCTCAATGGGGAATACCTTTTACCTATAGTATATATAGTACATAGTACATATATATGGTGTGTGTGTGTGTGTGTGTGTGTGTGTGTATATATATTAAATTACGATTTTCTGTGTGTGTGTGTATGTGTGTGTGTATATAGTACTTGATCAAGCACGACTTGACAACCTTTTCAATGGGGAATACCTTTTACCTATAGTATATATAGTACATAGTACATATATATGGTGTGTGTGTGTGTGTGTGTGTATATATATTAAATTACGATTTTCTGTGTGTGTGTGTATGTGTGTGTGTATATAGTACTTGATCAAGCACGACTTGACAACCTTCTCAATGGGGAATACCTTTTACCTATAGTATATATAGTACATAGTACATATATATGGTGTGTGTGTGTGTGTGTGTGTGTGTGTGTGTGTATGGTGTATATATATTTATATATATGTTGTGTATGTGTGTGTGTGTGTGTCTGTATATATATATATATATATATATATATATATTACACACAGATACTCCATTGATTTCCTTCCTTTCAGTCCAAAGGCGATGGTTGCGAGTGCGAAAAAGGACCCACCGTTTTATAAAGATTATCCTCTGAGAAACTACAAACTCTCATGCTTTTACAAAAGAAGAAAAAAAGGATTGTGTGTGTGTGTGTGTGTATATATATATATATATATATATGTGCAAAAAAGAATGGTTTACACCGCTGCCATCATGTTCCTTAAATCCCCTCTAATGCGCTTTAGTGTGCAATACAAACCCATTACATTCCTCTGCCTCCATTTCCCATTCAGACCTTATTCATTAGAAAACGTTTAACTTCACGCCAGACTTCACGCCTATCCGTCGGCGGCACAAAAGGTGCACACAATAAAGGCCTCTGGAGCCAAAGGGTGGCTGTTCTAGTTTTGTCCAGACACTGCGGACGGTCACACGCCTCCCCCTCCGCACTACGACTGCCATGACGCTTGGGGTTTTTGTTTGCATTTCCCCCCCCCACACACACACACACATTATTAATTTATTATTGGCTTAAATTGTGGGATTTTATTTTATTTATTTATTCTGGGACTTTATTTTATTTATTCTGGGATTTTATTTTTAGATTGTAAGTCTGAGGGCAGGGAACCGTCTGACCAAAAAATTTATGTACAGCGCTGTGTAAACTTACAGCGCTTTATAAATAAAGGTTAATAATAATAATAATATTTTATTTTATTTATTCTGCAATTTTATTTTATTATTCTGGGATTTTATTTTATTTTATTTATTCTGGGATTTTATTTTATTTATTGTGGGGTTTTATTTTATTTTATTTATTCTGGGATTTTATTTTATTTATTCTGGGATTTTATTTTATTTATTCTGGGATTTTATTTTATTTCATTTATTCTGGGATTTTATTTTATTTCATTTATTCTGGGATTTTATTTTATTTTATTTATTCTGGGATTTTATTTTATTTCATTTATTCTGGGATTTTATTTTATTTTATTTATTCTGGGATTTTATTTTATTTCATTTATTCTGGGATTTTATTTTATTTTATTTATTCTGGGATTTTATTTTATTTTATTTACTCTGGGATTTTATTTTATTTATTCTGGGATTTTATTTTATTTTATTTATTCTGGGATTTTATTTTATTTTATTTACTCTGGGATTTTATTTTATTTATTCTGGGATTTTATTTTATTTTATTTATTCTGGGATTTTATTTTATTTTATTTATTCTGGGATTTTATTTTATTTTATTTTATTTATTGGATAGGTTTGAAACCTTTTTGGAAAAGGCAAAAAAGCAAAACCCTTTTTTCTTTTTCTCCTTGCAGAAGTCCACTGTTAATTGTATTAATTAATTTATCACATTTAAATATATATATACACACACACACACATCCAAATGACATTTCCATTGCTACAGTTTGAGACTTGCTCAGGGTTAGGATTAATTAAATTAATTAATTTATTGCATTTAAAAATATATATCTGAAGAACATTTCCGTTGCTACAGGTTGAGCCGCGCTTATCAGAAAATGCTAGGATTAATTGCATTAATTAATATATATTAATTAATTAATATATATCCAAACTATGTTTCTGTTGCTAAAGACTGAGCCTCGCTTATCCGAAAATGCCATAATTAATTAATTTATTGCATATATTTCATATATATATATATATATATATATATATATGCGAACTACATTTCTGTTGCTACAGGTTGAGCCTCGATTATCCAAAATGCTAGGATTAATTTAAATAATTAATTTATTGCATTTAAAAATATATCCCAGTCTCAGGATTAATTTAATTAATTAATTTATTACATTTAAAAATATATCCGAATTACACCCATATTATACACACACACACACACACACACAGACACACACACACACACACATATATATTGGAGATAAGTCTGAACGACCATTGAAGTTTGCAAAAGGAGGAGGAGATGGAAAACCGGGACATTTTTTAAAAAAACACCTGGAAAAGTGGTAATGTGAGGGATTAATCAAATTAATCAAATTAATTAACCAAATTAGAGGTCTATTCCCCCTAATTAGCATTTTCGCAAACGCCAAAGCACAATGACCGACAATGGGACATAATTAGCACCCCAAAACCCACCCAAATCGACCCATTCCCCAGATTACCTGCCGGTCCATCAAGGGATTATTGTGTCTCCTCTTTGCAAGGGATTATTCTTTCTCTTCTTTGCGAGGGATTATTCTTTCTCCTCTTTGCAAGGGATTATTATTTGATTGGAGGATTTGCAAGACACTTACTTAGGGCCCAATGAGGAAGAATCCGACTCCTGAGTTCGAGTGACCTTTCCATCCTGGTTGTAGCCAGACGCTCAATAATTCATGCCTATTGGCACTGACCGCTTGCCGCGTCCTGAGCCTTTGGGTCATTTCCCCGGAAACTGGACCTTCCTTTTGAGATTATATTGCAGCATTGATCTCTGACGAGTTGCATTGTAAGATCATCCATGTCCAAACATTAATAATAATCTACGGGGCCATTATTACTACGGCCGGAAATCCCATAAAAATCACCGAATTAATAATGTATACATCGAGGGCGGATAGAGTTACGGGATCGGTTTTTGCTTAAAAATTAAGGCAAACATGGCAATTAATTAATATTTGATGGGATTAAATCACTGGGCGACAGACGTTTGCCATGAGGGAATTGTTTTGTGTATAGTATAACACAGGATAGAACACTATAGTATTGTATGAGACAGTACAGTATAGCATAGGACAGTTTAGTATAGTATAGTACAGAACAGTTTGGACTATAGTATAGGACAGCATAGCATAATATAGGACAGGACAGGATAGGACAGGTTAGGGTTAGGATAGGACAGGACAAGATTAGGTTTATGGTCAGGGTTAGGGTTTAGGGTTATGGTCAGGGTCAGGTTTTGGGGTCAGGGTTAGGGTTAGGGTTATGGATTATGAGTTATGGGTTAGGGTCAGGTTTTGGGGTCAGGGTTAGGCTTAGGCTTAGGGTTATGGCTTATGGGTTAGGGTCAGGTTTGGGGGTCAGGGTTAGGGTTATGGTCAGGGTCAGGGTCAGGTTTTCGAGTCGGGGTTAGGTTTAGGATAGTGTTAGTGTTAGTGTTTAGGGTCAGGTTTAGGGTTAGCGTTTGCATTCGCGTTAGGCTTTAGAGTTAGCGTTTAGGGTCAGGGTCAGGGTTAGGGTTAGCGTTTAGGGTTAGGGTCAGGGTTAGGGTTAGCATTAGGGTTTAGGGTCAGGGTCAGGGTCAGGTTTTGAAGTCAGGGTCAGGGTCAGGGTTAGGGTTAGGATAGCATAGCCCAGGACAGGATAGGACCTGACCGGACTGGACTCGCTGGGTTGTGGTTCCAGGGTCCCCTATGGATAACAAGTCCCCTTAAATCCCCGGGCACAGCCAAGCAGTGTCCCTTACATCACATGACAAGACCCACGCTTTCTTTTTGGGATTCTTGAACCCATGGATACAAAATCCGTGGACGAGGAAGGCTGACTCTGTGTGTGTGTGTGTGTGTGTGTGTGTAGTCTCTATCCAGTATCCCAATGCCCATCAGTCGCAGTGCCCTGTGGCTGCTCTCCTGCTTTCTATGCGTCGTAATGCTGCGGTGGCGTTTTGGTGCACATTGTGCAAATGCTCCAAACTGTCCTAAAAGGGCCTCTAATGTCTGAATGAGGCCTTTGTGGCCTATTCTCCCCAGCCATAATCTCCTAGGCCTTGACAGTGATCTGTGCAGGGATCTTAACAAAGGTGGCAACACAGGGATTATCGGCCCTTTTTGGAGGTTTTGGGGGCTTTGCGAAATGCAAAGGCTCCTTTGAAAATGGTTTTGCTTGGCTTTGCAACCTGCAAAAATATATAATGTGAAATAAATCCTATTATTTTTTAAAGTGGTATTGCTTTAAAATAGCCTGCAAGCTATTAAATTATAGTATATAATTTAAATGATGATATGAATAAACAAATAAATATATTAATGATAATAATAACTAATATTATATATAAATATAAAATAAATAAATAAAAATGAATATAATGTTAATAATATATAATATATACTTATAAATATATATATTAATATATATTAATATATTATTATTATTATTATTATTATTATTATTATTATTTAATATATAAAATAATAATATTAATAATATAATATAAATATAAATAAATATTATAATAATGAATATAATAAATATGTAGCCAAGGGTCCGTAGGGGAATTTTTATTATTGTTGTTAGCTCAAATATTGCAAGAGGGGCCTGCTATGTGAGCCCAACGAAATCGCCCTCCCGATATTTATACGGAGTAGACCAGGGAATCCCAATAAATAAAGCTGAGACTGATATTAATAACTAGATGTCTAATTTATTGAAACAGATGCGGTGCGCATACACTCACACACAAACTCAGGACTCAGGAAAATTAGGGTTGGAAAATGGGAACAGATTTCAGGCGTTACTAATGGAGATGCTTACCAGAATGTAGACTCCCTCCGGGGAGCGAATGGGGTGATGGACAGTGAGACAAGTCCGCTCCACAACCTGGGAGTGAGCAGAAATGCCGGCTACCAGAACAGAGGTCTGACTGACGTGGAGCAAGTAGACCTTGAAAATGGCGCGCTGAGCAGCCAAAGCGGGGACTTTTTATAGGCGAAATCTAGTCTGAGGCAAAGAGGATGGCTTGGCCGAAACAAAGGTGTTCTAAAGGTTTTCTTTTCACCTGGATGTCTGGAGTAGATAGTATCAATGGCTTATGCCACTCGGACAATAGGCTCGAGGAGGAGGTTGATAGCTTCAGGGAAGGCAATCCTTTTACCCTTCCCAGCCTTGAGATAATCCCTTTATGCGACTTCCCCGGACCCTCTAAGATGCTAATGTGGTTGTTCCCTCAGGGGAGGTGTACATGTCCTCTCGCTTTGCCAGTAATGGAGGACAGGCTGCTAGAGTTCATCCAGGGGTCATTAAGGGTTATCATTGATTCCAAAATTTATATGGAGGAGCATGGTTAACAAATATATAAAATATATAAAATTAATAATAATATACATAAATATAAAATAAATATAATAAAAATGGAAATAAATATATATGATGAATATAAAATAAATATAATAAATAAATATATGAATATAAATAAAATTAATAAAATTAATATTAATTATATGTAAATATATAAAATAATCATATAATAAACTATATTAATATAAATAAATAATAATAATATAATAATGAATATAATAAATATAATAATATATTAATATATAATTAATAACAACAACAACAACAACAATAATAATAATAATAATAATAATAATAATTAAAATACAAAAATATAATAATAAATATTCCTGGAACGATGTTGGGACATAGTAATAATAATTAAAATTAAAAAATAATAATTAATATAAATAATAACAATAACAATAATAAAAATAAAAATAAAAATAAAAATATAATAATAAATATTCCTGGAACGATGTCAGGACATAGTAATAATAATTAAAATTAAAATTAAAATATATAATAATAATGAATATAATAATAATAATAATAATAATAATAATAAATATTTCTGGAACGTAGTAATAATGATTAAAATTAAAATTAAAATAAATAAATAATAATGAATATGATAAATATACTAATAAATATTCCTGGAACGGAGTTGGGACATAGCAACAACAATAATAAAATAAATAAATAAATAATAAAATAAAAATAAATAATAATAATGAATATAATAAATAATAAATATTCCTGGAATGGATTTGTGACATAGCAATAATAAATAAATAAATAATAAATAATAAAATTAAAATAAATCATAATAATGAATATAATAAATATAATACTAAATATTTTTTGAATGAAGTCGGGACATAGTAGTAGTAATAATAATAATAATAATAATAATATAATAAATATAATAATAAATCTTCCCAGAATGGTTGGGACATAGTAATAATAATAATAATAATAATAATAATAATTAATATGATGAATATAATAATCAATATAATCAATATAATAATAAATAATAAATAATTTATTAAATAAATTTAATAATAATAAAAATTAAAATGATAATGATGATGATAATAATAGGCAGCCAGTGGCTGTGAGCAGACCTAGAGCCATGCATCCTCCTGCGCTGTTTCGCCGCTGACTGTGTCCCATTGTCCCATTTAACCACAGGACCCTGGGGCCCTATTAAAAATAACGAGGCCTGTCTCCGAGTGACAGCCGCGTTTAGCCCTAATGGGGGATGATGGGTGCTGTGATGGGTTCGTTTTTCCTGATGGGTGAATTGGGGCAGGGGTCTTGCCTGGGGTCAATGGGAGAGAAGGGCAGCAGCGCATGGGTCAATGGAGCCAACGAAGGGGGTCTCTTCGGGGGGGGGGGTATTATTCCAGGAGGCAGGAAATCAAAATGACCCCAAAAATAGGTAGGAATTAATTTTGCAATTTGCTTTTCTTCTCTTTTTTTTGCCCCTATTCACAAATAATTATCTTGCAAAGGATGAAGAGATAAATCTGTCTGACTTTTTTGCACCCGGGAGGGGTAAATAAAATACAATAAAAACAAATGCAATCTATTTTATTGTACTAATGTTAGCATTTTTATCGGCCATATTTATTATTTTATTTATGTAAATTTTTCATTATGTATTTTATTAAGAATTATTAGGAATTATTTTATTAAGTATTATTAAGAATTATTTTATTAAGAATTATTTTATTAAGAATTATTAAGAATTGTTTTATTCAGAAATATTTTAAGAATTATTAAGAATTATTTTATTAATAATTATTAATAATTATGTTATTAGGAATTATTAAGTATTATTTTATTAAGAATTACTTTATTAAGAATTATTTTCTTAAGTATCATAAACAATTATTAAGATTTTATTAAGAATTATTGAGAATTATTTTATTAAGAATTATTAAGAATTATTTTATTAAGAATTATTTCATTCAGAATTATGTTAAGAATGATTAAGAAAGATTTTATTAAAATTATTAATTATTTTATTAAGAAATATTTTATTAAAATTTATTAAGAATTATGTTATTAAGAATTATTTCATTCAGAATTATGTTAAGAATGATTAAGAATTATTTTATTAAGAATTATTAAGAATTATTTTATTAAGAATTTTTTTCAATTTATTAAGAATTATTTTGTTATGAATTATTTTATTAAGAAATATTAACAATTATTAAAATTATTTCATTAAGAATTATTAAAATATTTTATTAAGAATTATTAAAAATATTTTATTAAGAATTATTAAAATTATTTTATTAAGAATTATTAAAAATAATTTTATTAAGAAATATTTTATTAAAATTTATTAAGAATTATTTTGTTATGAATTATTTTATTAAGAAATATTTAAAATTATTTTATCAAGAATTATTAATAAATATTTTATTAAGAATTATTTAAAATTATTCTATTAATAATTATTAATAATTATTTTATTAAGAATTATTAAGAATTATCAATAATTATTTATCGGTTGTGGTTGCAATTGCGTTACGTTATAAAAAGCAATTATAAAAATAATGGCATTAATGCAACAAGATCCTTCCAGCAGATCGTGTCCATTTCTTGGAGTCAATCATTCTAACTAATTAATTAAAAAATAATTAATTAGGGCAGGCTATAAATACCGTAAATATAATTTAATATATTATAATTAATATCATATAATATAATATTTTTAATTATTATTGATCCATAAGTATACTTACAATCCCAGTGGATCATGTCCATCTCTTGGTGCAAGGGAGAAGAGGCCTTGAACTTGGACCGACATCTTCATTTAATGCGCGCTGCGTCATCCGCCCTCCCGACTTTGTTCGCTGGACAAGGGCTGTCATGTCCAATGAGTAACTGAGCTTGAGATGATGAGTGCAAGGAGCCAAAACATGCTCCTCCAACCAATTGCTTGGCGATCGCTATTTCTTGGGCGACGGCAGCGACAGATACGCCGACGGGCGTCGGATGCGCTCGACACGCACTGGAAATGTCTGACACTCGTCGAAAGTGCCATATGCGTATCAGAAATGCCCAATGCACATCAAAGGTTACCAGTGTGCATCAGAAGTGACCAATGCACCTCAGAAGTGCACAGCAACAGAAAGGTCCAATGCACATCTGAAGTGGTCACTAAACATCTGAAGTGACCAATGCACATCAGAAGTGGCCAGTGTGCATCAGAAGTGACCAATGCACATCAGAAGTGCCCAGCAACAGTAGTGACCAATGCACATCAGACAGGCACAGTGACAAAAAGGCCCAATGCACATCAGAAGTGACCAATGCACATGAGAAATGGCCACTGCACATCACAATTGCCCACCAACAGAAATGGCCAGCACACATCAGAAATGCCCAGTGGCCATCAGTAGTGACCAATGCTCCTCAGCCATTCATTGCGGACATTGCAGCACTTTCCCTGTGTGCTCTTGTGCGCATTTTACATAACCCACCGATAATAATAATAATAATAATAATAATAATAATAATGTTAATGTAATAGTAATAATCATGCGCATTGGTCATTTCCGTTGCTGAAGCGCATCGGTCCCTTCTGACGCACACTAGGTTGTGCGAATTCAATTCACAGATATCCTGGAAAATGCGTACATTGTGCGCAGTTGATGAAACACGACAAAACCCTATTGAAATCACAAGTGTGCGTCACTTCCAACTTACGTCTATTTCGTGATATATATTGCGATCAGTCAATCAATCAATCAATATCTTTATATAAATAGATATCATGATATTTCCCAGCGCCATGATATCGGATTCCGACGCATTTCCGCGCAAAAAGTGACACAACACTGCATGGGATGCCTACTGTCTAATGGTGATGACCATCAAGGTGACCAATGATGGTTTAGTTCCCATAGCTCTTCCAAGAGACGGGTCAAGGGTCGGTCCAAGTCCATCCAGCAGGTCCCACACCAGTCAGTGTCCCTGAACAATGGCGACGCGGTTAGCTGTCCCGGCCGAAGTCGGTGGCCGTAAGGGTCAGTGGGCTTGACCGCTCCAAACGGAGCTGTTGACAGTTTCTGGTGGGGGTCCCCTGCAGGGGACCCAGGGGTTAATTGGACGCCACCAGAAAACTGCACGCGGCTTCAGAAAATGTTAGTTTTGAGCCACATGTGCCGCATGCGTCTGAAGGGCACTAATTGCCAAAATGGACAGGTTTTCGGATGGATTTAAAAAAGAGTTTTTTAATTGGATTTCCAACTCGTGTCAAAACTGCGCAGAAAGTGTCAAGGAGGGATGGAAATGGACACGGTGGCGGAGGATGAGATGGAAATGCCAGCGGAAAATAGCACTGGATGAAATGATATTAAATCATCATCTTCATTATCATAATAGCAATAATAATGGATGCTCAATTGTGTTGATTTGATTCATGGGTATCCAGGAAATGGATGTGTTTGTGGATGGATGGATGGATGGATGGATGGATGGATGGATGGATGGAAAGAGAGATGGATGGAGGGATGGAGGGATGGAAAGAGAAATGGATAGATGGATGGAGAAGGAGGAAGAGGGATATAGATTGGTAATGGACGGAGAGATATAAAGAGAAAGATGGATGGATGGATGGATGGATGGATGGATGGATGGATGGATAGATGGATGGGTGGATGGGTGGAAAGAGAGATGGATGGATGGATGGATGGATGGATGGATGGATGGATGGATGGATGGAGAGAGAGTCAGATGAAGAGATGGAAAGAGGGATGGATGAATGGATAGATGGATGGATGGAAAGAGAGAAATGGATGAATGGATGGATGGATGGATGGATGGACAGATGGAAAGAGAGAGATGGATGGATGGAGAGATGGAAAGAGAGAAATGGATTGATGGATGGATGGAGAGACAGATGAAGAGATGGTAAGAGAGGGATGGAAGGATGGAGAAATGGGTGGATGGATGGATTAAGAGGGAGGGAATGGATTGGGGAGATGGATGGAAAGAGAAAGATGGATGGATGGATGGAAATTGAGAGATGTATGGTGAGAGAGATGGATGGGTGGAAAGATAGACGGGTGGATTGGAGAGATAGAGAGTTGGATATTCATCCCTCTCTCCCTCTATCCATCGATAGGTAGATAGATGCAAAAGGCATGGAAGGGCCTGGGTCTCCATTGGGAAGTCCAGATACAAAGGGCTTGTTCCCACTTGCTTATACACTGGTTTACAAATCGAATCCAAGGTGTATCGTTCCCACTCAATCCCGAATTAACTCTAGAACAGTTCTAGAGTAACCCGCTATCGTTCCCACTGCGTTTCAAATCTGATCCGCATCCAAACATTTAAAGCGGATCAGAAGCCTATAAACTGGCGCAAAAAATAGTAGGTTTTACCCCGGGTTATCCCTTGATCCGAGATACGAATTGCGGTATTTAAATGGGAACGTTTCAGTGTCTGATTCGGGTTCCACAGGATGGGAGGAGTGGAGCGCAATGGGCTGGTTCGGGGGAGTTGCTGTTTCTTTGTCCCCATCTGTCGTCGCCGTCGTCATCTTTCCCTCCCTTGCCCCTTTGTCCGCGGAGGTCTGTGTGCTAAGCAGGTAGGTGTGTTAAATGCATAATATTTTTAAAAAAACATTTAAAAAGTTCACAGGCGCCTAGGCACTTGATCACCTAAAGCGCCGAAAGTCTCAGCCGCCTAGGCGCCTGCATCTGTCAAACAGTGTAGCCTTTTCTGTTTAATGTGGCTTCATGCAGATAGGCTTTATATTTTGATGATGTGCCATCTTCCTAATGTTTTGATGTGTTAGAAATGTTTTTCCTTCAGTAAACAGTAAACATAAAGTAATAGCGTTATATTGATAATTTAAGTGCCTTTTTCAGGATTACAAAATGTTGATGAATAGCCTTCATTTATTAGCCATCCTTAGGGTTTAGCGAATAGGCTTTCACTGGAAACTTTTTTTCTTGCTGCCCCTTACTCCTGGAACCTTCTTCCCCCACAAGCACACCTCATCACTTCTCTACCCAGTTTCAAAACTGAGTTAAAGACTATATTGTTTAGAGAAGCATTCCCAGAGGTGAGCCCCTCTCTGACCCAGGAAGCCTCCTTTTAAGCATCTATTAAGAAGCCAAGCCCTTCCTCCAGTCCATCTGCCTTGGTCCAGGCCTCGGAGGTGGAGAAGAACTGCTGGACCTGATCCCATTCCCCACCACCACTCCCCTCTCCTCTTGTGTCGTGTCTTCTTAGATTGTAAGACTGAGGGCAGGGAACCGTCTAACTAAAAGATTGTATGTACAGCGCTGTGTAAATTTACAGCGCTTTATAAATAAAGGTTAATAATAATAATAATAATAATAATAATACCATCTCTAAGGTTTTGGTAAATGAAGAATGGGGGATGGGTGTTTGGTCCTGTAGTAGGTTTTTTTGTTTCTCCATTTGGTCCCTGTGAGAACAAAGGACCGGAAAAAGGATATTGCCAGTTGTCATGGAGACAACCTTTAGGATGGCTTCACCGCTGGCCAAGGATCACCTTTCCTGGCATTGCTTAACTTTTATCCTGCCCATCATTTCCGCCTGTCCCTCCTGAGAGAGCCATTTTTAAAAACACTTTTGGCAAAGCCGCTTGCTTTTGTTGTTGCTGCTGCCGCCTCTCTTGGCTTTTTAAAAATTTTTCCCATTAATCAATGGAGGAACACTTTAAAATTGGCGGAAGGGGCGCTAGTTGGAAATTTGAGGAGACGAGGGATTTCATTTCTTTTTGGCTGGAACAGACAGTGCAGATGCAGCTTAGCAAAAACCATAGAAACATCTGTGTTTATGAAAAAATTGCTTCTAAACTCCGGAGTAGAGGTTATCAGAGGATGGGTCAGGAATGTAAAAGAAAAGCGAAGGCATTGAAATGTTTGTTTAAAAAATCTCGCCAGCTTGCTAATACTAGTGGAATGGGGGCTGTTTCCATGCCTTTCTATAGGGAGCTGCAGGATATTTTTGCGGGCGACTCCAGTGTTGAGACAAGTTGCAGGTAATGGAAGTTTAAGAAGCATGAGAAAAAAGACAATCCATCGGAAATGCCCCCCCAGACACAGGATTCTGCGAGTTTTACACTGGAGGATGGTTCTGAGGATTTTTTTTCCCAAGGTAATATTTTAAATTATTTTAAAACACTGTAGCTCAAACATAGTGAATAATATAATACATTTCTTATCATTTCATTGCAAATGTAGGTTTTATTGTTGTTTGAAGAGTCAGAATAAATAATATTCTTTTCATTTGTTTGGAAGGAATATTAATTATTAATAGATGTGAAGGATATGTGATATGTGTTTGATATGTTAATGAAATAATCCAGTATGTTTGTATATTATCTGAAACAGATATGAAAGCAAAAAACTATGTTTGTACAAAAAACTGCTACTGATGTACTGTGAGAATTGCGTATTCTAACCAGACCTTAACAACAACAGAATTTTATTATAAAAGAAGGTAGAAATACACTGAATCACATCTTTGCTGAATCTGGAGAACTCCAGATAGAGACAACACTTTAAAATCCCCCAGACTCCTCCTCTTTGGTTGCTTTTTCCAAAGGCACTTTCTTCTGTTCAGCTTTGATGTAAAATTCCTCCCTTTGTGCTGAAGAGGGGAAGAAGAGGGGGAGTAACCATTTGGTTCCTAGTTCCTTTGACTAGGAGAGATCTAAGGATGTATGCATCTAGGGTATCTGTTACCCATCCAGCCCTCATAAAACTGCCTGTCTGCGATATGGGCCCATTTGGCCCATTCCCCATGGTGGCAGTCCTCCTTCCAAAAATGCCTATCTATCTATATCACTACTCTCTATATATATATGCTCATCTATCTCTATCCCTATTTATGTGTGAGAGCCTATTCACTGGCCCCCATTCTGCAGTTTATCTCTCTATTTATCCATCAATCTATCTCTACAAGGTCTATCTATCTATCTATCTATCTATCTATCTATCTATCATCTATCATCTATCTATCTCTACAAACCTCATGGCAGAATACACCCTGAATGATTGCCTGAAGGTGGATTCTGAAGGTGGATTATTGTTTTGTTATTCTGGTACATGTTATAGAGGCACAGCCAGGAACCTCCTATGTCAGTGATGGTGAACCTTTTACAGACCGAGTGCCCAAATTGCAACCCAGACCCCATTATTTATTGCAAAGTGCCATGTCCCTCTGGCTTTCTAGTAAGAAACTCTGGCAAACTCTGTTTTAGGATGACAGCATGTGTGCCCACAGAGAGGGCTCTGAGTGCCACCTCTGGCACGCGTGCCATAGGTTCCCCATCACTGTCCTATGTGTTAACCTTGAGAGAGGTGGAAGATGAGGAGGATATGACACAAATTCAACCTGAAAATGAAACAAATGGAAAGCAGGGAGAAGACGTTGATGCACATATTTCTTCTGATGAAGAACATGACCCAGGGGAATTTTCTACCCTTGAACCAGTGAAACCCAGTGGTTAGTACATTGCCATGCAAGAAATCTCTATCTATATCTACATTTGTTGTACTCTCAGAAATGTTAAGGTGTAGTCATCTTTTTTATCTTCTTTTTCTAAGAACTACTTGTGTTCTTTCTGTTTATACATAAACATATTTATATCTCTTTTCACAGGACTTTATTATCAAACAATTCATTAATTTATAATTATTTTAAATCTAATGTAACTGTTTTATTGTGTTATGATTGATAATAATGGAGATCTTGGATCAGCACAGTTATACACCTATTATTACTGGTCTACTATGCTTTACAACCTTAAAATAACAAACCTTTGCTTTTATAAGAAGGCTAGAGAAAAGTTGATTGTCATTGTCAAAATTAGAAAAATATGTAGATATAACTATGCTACTGAGACAACAGTGTACTTTTTACAAATACTGCAATCAGCATGTTGTTAGGTTATCCATATATACAATATATCATATACCATAACTTGATCTTTAAAACTCTTGTCCTTCTTTGCAAATGTCATCTTGTTTCAGAAACTTACACCTTGAGACAACTGCAGAGCCTTACCCCTGCCAAACGATTGGCATTAATTCGTCGAAAGAAGGAACGCTCAGAGTCTGAGAAAATGGCCGAACAAATGATTGAAAATTCCAAAATGAACTTGGACCGTATGTTGGAACGTAGTCAGGAAAAATTTATGGCAGAAATGAAGTTCAAGGAAAGATGCCTGGAGGAAACTAGGTCTGATTTCAGAGAGCTAATAGGTGTTTTAAAAGATTTTACCTCAATCTTTAAGGAGAGTTGTACCAAAAAGGATAGCAACACGGTCAGGGTCATTAAGCATGTAAGGAAAAAGGGAATGTCCGAGAGCAGCCAGGTTCCAGCAAAAGTGCCAATTACTTCACAGCAACAGCACTCCATTGTAGATGACTCTGGCTTGCTGGAAACTAATGCATCTGAGCCCTTGCCACAAAATACAGGCCAACCATCTACAAGTAATAATTTGGAAATACCTTGCAAAACAAGGCTCCAACGAATTGTTAAGAAACCTATCCTCCTTTCTCCATGATGTATTGGTTTGTATGTTTCCTTAGTTACTATTTTCTACCCACATATTAATGTGCAAGGTACAGAATATATAGACCTATGCCTATTCCTGGCCAAATAAAAATATCAAGTAAAACAATTTCTTTGCCTCACCCTCTTTTCCATTGTGGGACGCTATTCGAGAAACATGCTTAATTTTTTAATTCCTAAAATTGGTTATATTGCTACTTTCTGATTCTCAATGCTAATATTATCTAATACTAATTTTCTTAAACATATATAAATATGAAAACAAACACTTGTTTTATTTCACAATTAAATTTTATTCCAAATTCTACTAGTGCAATTAAGAAAACCTGGTCAAGAAAGATGTATTAAAGTAAAGTAAACAGTAAATATGAAAATGAGGTAAATATGGTCTATAGTTTTGTACATAACCAGCAACAAAAGATGTATTGCATAAAACCTACTGGTTAAGGCACATATGTTTCTTGAGTTAGATAATGCCCACACTCGATATGTTTACATTCTGATGAACCATTAGATTGCTGTAGAATAGAGCCATCAATAATCTCTACTTTTTGGAGGTTATTAAATATTTACGTACATGTAAACAAACAATGTTTTGTGTTGTAAAAGCATTATCTGAAGACATAGCACCCAAACAAACATCATTTATGGATAGGTACATCTCTCACAGGATTTCAAGTAGAATTCAGTGAAAGTAAAGGTATAGTTATAGCATCATCACATAGTGATGAGATATGATTGAAGTACATCATACGTAAACATTGATAGTCTGGTATTGTGAACTAATTTTGTTACAGAAATTAAGATATTGCATTGCCCAAGTACATATATTTTCAAAAAGTAGTGCAAATATAATAGCTATTATTTCAAGTACTATTATTTCAAGTACCATGTAGTTTTCATTGTGCAAAAAGAAGGTAAGTATTTTCTTCTGGTCCCTTTGAAGATGTTGTGTAAACAACAGGTAAGTTGCTGTTCAGAATGTCATGGAATTAGTCCTTCCTTATTGCATAATTTTTCTACTATGATAGTGTCAGGAAATGACATTGGTGTGGCCACTAGGGGGAGCTGCTGTGCAGATAATTTGGAGCTCCAGTGGCAGCTAATGTGTCAGCATTCAAACAGTTCATCATCGGAATGTTGATGCAACTGTCAACTGTCAGTTCTCAACTGTCACTGAAATAGAGAAAGACAGTTGGTGCCTCAGAGAGTGGGCTGTGTCTGTTACTGAGAAGCACTAACTAACACATTTCCTAGCTACTCACACAGTGATGGGATTTGCAGTTTGTGTTGAGTTCTCAGATGCAAGGAGTTGGCCCTCATGGCCTAGCTCCACTTGCATCACTTTTGCCTGCCTCCGTGCAAGCACACAGCTGGTTCCCCCAAACAAACCCAAAGATGGAGAACAAAGGAAGCATGGTCCTACAGGGTATTTAAAGTCCTCTCCTGGAATCTTCTTGAAAAGGCCGCTCTGGCACTGCTGATTGGCCAGGTGAGCCTTACATCAGCTATGATGTAGCTGCTCATTAGCATGTGATGTCAGCTCTCATTAGCATGTAAATCCCCCAGATTAACCCTTTGTGGTACAGGAGAAGTCCCCAAATGACTGGAGGGCCCAGTCATTACAACATTCCTTCTCAGTTCAGGAAAAAGAATGAGCCCAAGAGCCAAAGGCTGCGTTTTATGGGCTATGAAGGGAAAAAGTACAGGTTCCTAATGGATGGGAACAGGATTTTGTATTCCAGGAGTGCTAGATTTGAAACCCATGCTGGGTGGGAAAAAGTGTACCCAAATCAAGATGTTTTTGTTAAGTTTAAAAGCATTGGTGTTAACACAAACTCTGGAAATGGAGGGGTAAAAGCATCCAGGGATGTGAAGGATGAGGAACCAGTCACTTCACATCAGCCTAGTGATTCACATCAACAAGGCACTTTGGAGGAGCCTAGCACTTCAGTGGACACACAAACACCGGAGGTTAAGCCAGATGGCCAGCCTAGCACCTCCAGGGAACATAGAAGTACACAGACCTCACCCATCACTACTAGAGAGAGTGAGAAAGTGCCATCTGCGGATGCAGAGGTGCAGACAAGTAGTGAAAGTAAGGGCGATAGGGAGTGTACAGAGATTATTCCACGAAGGACTCAACGAGTCAGGAAACCACCAGAGAGGTTTGTGGTGCAAGAGGCAGGAGTTTGCACTGATGTGGTGGATGAAGGAACAGGTGTGTTAAAACAGCCTGGAGATTTGCAATCAAAACCAAAGAAAGAGACTGTAAGGAAAGAACAGGTTGAGGTTAGGCCAGGGTTAGTGGCAGTGACACTGAGAGTGGTCAAGGAACGTTCCTGATACCTATGAGGTCTCAGAAGGGCAAGTTCTTTGTGGTGAAGCAGGCAAAGGCCTCTTCAGTGATAGCAGTCAGGAGATCTGTGAACACCCAGGAAAAGCTCAGGGGGACATGCACTGAGCAGGAGGGGTGGAAGAGATCCAGGAGATCAAGTAATGTGTGGAACGGGAAGGATCATGGAAACACACATGGAACTAGGGTAAATGACACATGGGACACACCACATGTCATTTGGAGGGGAATGTCAGGAAATGACATTGGTGTGGCCACTAGGGAGAGCTGTTGTGCAGATAATTTGGAGCTCCAGTGGCAGTTAATGTGTCAGCATTCAAACAGTTCATCATCAGAATGTTGATGCAACAGTCAATTGTCAGTTCTCAACTGTCACTGAGATAGAGAGAGACAGTTGGTGCCTCAGAGAGTGGGCTGTGTCTGTTACTGAGAGGCAGTGAAATGTACTGTATGTTAATGTGGCTGCCTCAGAGGTTGTGTTATTGTTGGTTGGTGTAAATAGTGTGTATTAGAGACAGATGTCCAATACACTGTGTATATCTATGTTGTAAATACTGCAAAGGAAGATTAAAGCCCTCGTTTAGAGTGAAGACTTGTAAGAGTCATTATTAGTTGAAGACATCTTCACAGATTCCTTCTTCTTGGCGTCCTGTCGACATGGATGAACTCTGCAGGTGGTCGTGGTGGACACTGCGCGTCGTTTCCATAGGTCCCAACAAGGGTTATGGGTGCAGCACACAGGCCACAACAGATAGTGCAATAAAAATGTATATATTTTTAGTACAGTAATAAATAACATTTTACATATATATCACAAGAGCATTACATAACAAACCATAAATAACAACATAGATATAAGTATTTGCTGCCTGCAAGTATTAACAGCATAGTTGGACAGAAATCAAATGTTTTTATAAAACATAACAGGATCACTACTATTAAATGCATAGCAGTGATATGGATGGGGAAACATAATAACAACCAACAAAAACAAACCTGTCACTATTAACAGCATAATGATCAGGAAGAGAGAGGAAAAACCACAACAAATTATCAATGGTGAACCAACGTTGAGGCTGCAAGCCAGGTTTGCATGGTCTCCAACATTTCTTTCATCTCTTTCCCTAATTGCAAATAGAACATTTTAAAAAAGTATGTATTAATATTGAAAGTACTTTTAAAAATGAATCAAATTGAAGAAGTGAAGAACAGCTATACTAACATTCCTCAGGAGAAGGAAGCTGTTGCAGGGTCTTCTCTACTGCCTCCATCCTCTCCTCTAGAGTTCTAACTACAGTGGTACCCCGGGATACGAATGCGCCGCCTTACGAAATTTCCGGGTTACGAAAAAAATCCATTAAAAAAAACATTTCCGGGTTACGAAGGTTATTTCGGGTTACGAACAAAAATTTGGTGCTTTTCGGCGCGATTTCACACGGAATCGCGGCTTTCGCTATTAGCGCCTATGGGCTTTTCGGCTAGCGAAAGTTTCCGGGTTACGAAAGCGGCGGCGGAACGAATTAATTTCGTAACCCGGGGTACCACTGTACAAAAATATGTGGCAATTAGATAAATCACTGTACTGAATGTGTTTGCAAAACAAAATATATCAACAACAACAAAAATGGTGTTGTGGTATATACTCACAGGACTGTTTGTGCACCATGTCCCCAAGGGTTGCTTCTGCCCTGTCAAGGCGCCGCTCAAATTCTAGAATAAATAAAATTGTAATGTCATATGTGAAGTAACCACAATTTTAACAAAACCCTCATTTTAGAAATTATTACTTCAAAAAACATATTACCCTGAATGCCAATTAATTAAATCTTAACCCTGAAACTAGCATTATAAATGTGAATCAAACATCCACTTGTAAGTATTTGCACATCAGCAGCTTTTTGTTTAATTAATGAACCAGTCAAAACTGTAAATATCAATTAGTGGACAGGAAAAAGAACAGCTTTTTCCTTGTTCTTTTGTAGGAATAAATTTTCCAAATAACATGTGCCTGTATAACATTCTAGCATAATGTTGCAAATCTACATGTGCCTATAGGAATAAGTAACATTCCTGATTGGTAATTCTTAGATATACATATACATATATTTATCTGTGTTTTTATGTATGAAGAGCATTCATCCCATTTAGATGGATAATAACCATTTCTAGCCAAGGAAGCAAGAAAAAGGTAGTTAACATCCATTTGTCACCAAGCAATATTCATTTGGATAATTTATAGGAGCAAGGAACAAGTACACTAATTACTATGTGCATACAGATTTATGGAGAAAAATTAGCTTTTGCTTCCATATACATATATATATAGTTGCAACATTAAGTTTACCAATGATCTCAATTGACTGCAAGGGTAAATGGGCAAATCAATTTGCCATGAATGCATACACATTGCTGTGAGTGTTTCTTTTGCAACAATGGAGGCTATATACATGAGCCTCTAGGCATTCATTGCCTATACACATATACAGAGAAACATACATTTGTAGTTGATTGCTGAACAATAGACTATTGAGGTGATACTAGCATGATCTTTAAAATAAGTCACAATGCAATATTTGTTTAAAGTACTAACCCATCAGCTTCCCAGGTTCCCCTGGGTGTGGCACATCAGCACTAGTGCCTGGTTCTGCAACAACAAAATAAATACTTTTAAAATAAATGGAATTTATTCTACAATAAAGGATATTGGCTTTTTAAAAATAATCTGAAAAATATATCAATCTTTCCCTGAATTATTAAAAAAAACACAACAATTCAAAATTTTTACTGTCTATGAACTACACATCTATCCATTGCTTAACTATAGATGCACCCTAAGGAATGCATCATCAATGTCTGTATTGTGGTTGAGACAGTGTGAAGACACACCCAACTAAAGGTGGTGGCAGGTTTGGGTGTGCAACGCCAGTACCCTGGTGAGATCAAACTCTTTTACCCAGAAAGGCTCTGAAGCTGAATGTAAAGTTCAAAAGGGGGGAAATTTAATTTAAAGGACAAAAATAAAGAGTTTTCTCCTCCCCAGATCTAAACAAAAGATACTTTATAGTTTCAGCAGTCTTCCGGATGTCATCTTTCTGGGTCTGATGTTGGTTTGCTCTCCTCACTCAATGGAGCTGGTGCAGGGTCTTTCAGCTCCTGAATTCCTTTATTCGCTTGCTGATGGTAACTAATTTGGCTGAGTACTTGGTAACTAAAATGGCTAAATTGGTAACTAAAATGGCTAAAGTGTAAGAAATGCCCTTTCTGGCTGTCTGGGCCTGTTTGCCACCAAAAGACAGCTCTCTGCCTGCTCACAGCAAAGACTGCTCCAAAACTAAAGGCTTCCAGCTACAATAGAGCATGCTGGGAAAGGGCAAACCAAATCTGGAAATAATGCAGGGGATCCTACAGCTCCTCCCACAACTAATACAAAGAACTTTTCTACACTAAACATACTATGGCCTGAACCAAAATGAAAGAAAATGCAGGGGAAAGTTTCAATCAGACCTGGCAGGACATCACAGACAGTGTTTATCATGTTATTATTATTGATTAAACTAGTGTTTTCAAAATCTCCCTAAGTCAGAGTAAGGATGTACTTCAAACTTAAGATACTAACATGATGTAGCCTGTGTGACATTTAATGAATGAATCATAGAATCATAGAATCGTAGAGTTGGAAGAGACCACAAGGGTCATCCAGTCCAACTCCCTGCCATACAGGAAATCACAATCAAAATATGTTGTTAAAAATCAGTATAGCTATGCATTAATTCATATACATATATATATGTATGGTGACACTAAGCTATGCTAGAATTACTTATAATAAAGACATTTATCTAATGTCTGAACCCAAAAATTAATCTTTGAACTGTTTACAATATTTGAAAAAGAGGAACTTGGAGGAATTCATAGAATTAATGAATCCTTGAATCATAGAATTGTAGAGGTGGAAGAGGTACAGTATGGCCATGGCGACCTGCTTATCGACAGGAACTGCCTTACGCAGCCGTGTGTCGCGGCAGGCTAGATGAGGATGCAACTCCTCCACAATCATATTAAACACCGAATGCAGCATTCTGAAGAACCTTTTCCACATCCAGTCCGACCAGATAGTTTTGGCGTAAACGTTCCAGTGTACATCAGTCTTGGGGTATATCCACCACCTTCTCAGCATTGGTTCTAAGCACATCTGAGTTGCTCGCAAAAAGGAAGAAAGAATGCCATCTATAATATCAAGATAAACATGGATTTCCACGTTATGCGCACCGCCATCAAACATCTCAAGAAGTTGTCTCCTACGCTGCATCCAGTTTTGAATAAGCATGCATATTAACACATACATCTGCACGAGCTTCTGGCGAGGGACCATGCTTCTAGATACAATCAGCACTAATAACAAAAGTAAAGAGAGACCAGAAATTACAGGATTCTTAAGAGCTTAGGCACTTAGGACTCTTAAGAGCTTAAGCGCCTCCTCATTGGCTCTGTTAAAAAAACCCCGCAAAATTTAACATGAATTAAAAACGGCCAGGTAGTGGGAACGCAGTTAAACATAACATTGGAGCATGTCACTCCGAATTATTGTGACCTGATGATGACGTCTCTTTGATTGACAGCCGAAATAAGTGAATGTGAATGAAAAAGTAACAAAACCGATTTAAATAAACACCGATTCATCCATGAATGGGAACAAAACCGGGTCAATTACACCGAATCAAAATAAAACATTACGTAAATGGGAACAATAAAAATAAAGCGATTTGAAAAGTGGGATTACAATCGCTTTATTTTGAGTCACTTTAAAACAAACCACTGTATTTAAAATAGTTTTAAATTGCAAGTGGAAACGCCCCCAAAGAGGAGTGTGTCTATCTGCGATTATGCGCCTCATGTGAGAACGGTGTGCAAAGCATCCATTGGGGCCATTGTCTGAAGGAAGGGCCATCTGTGGCCTCCCAAGGGCCCTTCCTCCTCGTGGGACTCATGGGTCACGTCACACTCCATGGCTTTAACCGCGGCACATGGAAAGAATTACGACATGCGCAAACTCATTACTAGTAGCAGTCGTAGTAGTAGTAGTAGTAGTAGTAATATTCATGCTGGTCAATGAGCAATCACACAAAGACATAGGATTTGGGGATGCTGGGAGCTGCAATGCAAAGAGTTTGGGGATGATGGGAGTTGCACTGCAAATGGTTTGGGGATGCTGGGAGTTGTCCTCCTGAAACAGTTGTGGGGGATTGTGGGATGTGTAGTCTCTTCCAGTAAAGGCCTCCTAGTATCTCCCAGTATCCTCCCTCCCTCCGGTTGCCTTTCCCTTCTTTGCGGGCCTTTGGGCTGCCGGAAAATGAGCGGCTCTGGCGGCGGGAAAGAAAGAATGAGAAAGAGGAAGAAAGGAAGAATGAATGAAAGAAAGAAAGAGAAAGAGAAAGAAAGAAAGGATGAAAGAAGGAGAAGAAGGTGAGAGCCCAGCAGACAGACAGAATCCTATCCAAGATGTTTAGAATTAATGGATAGAGTGATAGATAGATAGATAGATAGATAGATAGATAGATAGATAGATAGATCCGCAGATGGATGGATAGATAGATGATAGAGTGATTGACAGATGGATAGTAGATAGCACTGACATTAGAAATGGATGGATGTGATAGACAGATTGACATGCAATTGCAAATAATGCTGTATATATATGTAGATGTGCAATATATATATATATATATATATATATATATATTCATATATATACATATCTCCTTGTTTTGCAATTATATATGCATATATATATATATATATATATACACAGATGCACACATATATAAATGCAATTGCAAAAATGGTATATATATGTGTGTGTGTTTATAATATGCATTATACATATACATATACATATATATATATTTGAATTGCATATATATACACACACACATATGCATATACATATATACATACATGCCTTCATTTTGCAATTGCATATATATATATATATATATCTACACACACATATATATGCAATTCAAAAATGCGATATATATATATGCGCATAATATATATATAAATATGCATATTCTGCAACTGCATGCATATCTATATCTATATATATAATACATATTGTACATATGTGTGTGTATATAATTAGTATAGTAAAATTATATATGCATGTATGTATGTATGTATCTCCATAGACAACATTGCCCTTTCTCCTCCTCCAATGGCTTTTCTCCTTCCCTCTGCTCCTTTCTCCCCCCTCCCTTCCCCCCTCCTCCTCCTCTTCCCCATTCCCTTCCTTCTGCACATGCGCAAGATGGACAGCTCCTCCTGAGAGGGAAATTTAAAAACGGGTTCTTTGCAGACAGAGCAGAAAGAGAGACAGAGACACAGAGAGACCCATTGACTGCCATTGGGGAGAACAACGACTCAGAGAACAACTGCGACCCTCCAGGTATTTAATCACTCCTCTTTAACCTTTGCAACATGAAAATAACAGTGGAATAAAATAAGAAACGATTGCTACATTTTCCCCATTGCAATTATATATATATATATATATATATATATGGAGAGAGAGAGAGAGAGAGAGAGAGAGAGAGAGAGATGGAATCATAGAATCATAGAGTTGGAAGAGAACGCAAAGGCCATCCAGTCCAACCCCCTGCCATGCAGGAAATCACAATCAAAGCATCCCCAGCAGATGGCAATGCAGCCTCTGACTCCACTACACTCCGAGGAAGGAGTGTGTTCCACTGTCGAACAGCCCTTATTGTCAGGAAGTTCCTCCTAATGTTGAGGTGGAATCTCTTTTCTTGCAGCTTGCATCCATTGTTCCTGGTCCTAGTCTCTGGAGCAGCAGAGAATAAGCTTGCTCTCTCCTCAATATGACATCCCTTCAAATATTTAAACAGGGCTATCATATCACCTGTTAACCTTCTCTTCTCCAGAATAAACATGCCCAGCTCCCTAAGTTGTTCCTCATCGGGCTTGGTTTCCAGACCCTTTACCATCTTAGTCACCCTCCTTTGGACACGCTCCAGTTTCTCAATGTCCTTTTTGAATTGTGGCGCCCAGAACTGGACACAATATTCCAGGTGGAGCCTGACCAGAGCAGAATAGAGTGGCACTATGAGTTCCCTGGATCTAGACACTATACTGTACTTCTATTGATGCAGATTAAAATCGCATTGGCCCTGTTAGCTGCCACATTGCACAGTTGACTCATGTTCAACTTATGGTCTACTTGGACTCCTAGATCCCTTTCACATGTAGTTTCATTCAGCTAGGTGTCCTTTTTTTAAATATATATATATATATATATAGAGAGAGAGAGAGAGAGCGCAATATTTTTATTTTTTAGAAAAAAATGAGTATATATATATATATATATACACATATATATTGCAACAGAGAAATGAAGCATTTATTTTTTAGAATGATAATAATAATATATATCTATATATACATACATATATAAAGATATATATATATATATATATACTCATTTTTTGGCAAACAATAAAAATATTGCAATATAGATATGTGTGTGTGTATATATATATATATATATAAAATAAAAATATCTCCATTGGTATATATGTGTGTATGTGTGTGTGTGTGTGTGTGTGTATTATTTTGCACAATAGTTTTGCAAAAATGCACTGCAGGTTGTAGAAATTTTGCAAGGCTTGATTAAAAAATGCAATTTTTATTCCACCAAAATTATTTTATTACGGCAAAAAGGGGATCCTGCATTTTAAATGAGGTTTAGATGTGCAAAAACGGAATTAAATCCCACGAAGATTAATGGGATTTACCTCTGAAAAAGCCTATGTCAGATCAGGTATATATATATATATATATATATATATATATATATAGTTGCCATATGTGTGCATTTATATTTTTAAATATATTTATATATTTATATATAAAAACATATTAACGAAGTAGATTCTTTCCTGGACATTATTTCCATAAAAGAAAATTTAGTTCCATAATAATAATAATAATAATAATAATAATAATAATAATAATCATCATCATCATCATCATCAATATTGTTATTATTGATGGTTAGTGACAGAAAATTTAGTCCCACAATGATAATAATAATAATAATAATAATCAATATTATTATTGATAGTTACTGAATTACTAAAATGCATAAGCATCCCAAGAATAATAATAGTAATTATTAATAATTATTATATTAATTATATAATTTATATTATATTATTAATTAAATATTATTTAATATGATAATTATATTATATATTAATTATTATTAGATTATGTAAATTAATTATATGATAATTATATATTAATAATTATATTATTATATATTGATATAACTATATTATTATATAATATTAATTATATTATTATATATTCATTATATTAATTATTATATGATAAATAATAATAATAATAATAATAATAATAATAATAATAATAATATTTCCCTATAGGAGATGATAGAAAGTGAGTTGGCGTCCATAATGTCTGGCCTCATTAGGAGCCCAGGGCAAACCCACCGTTGTTCTCCCCAGGAATACAGGTCAGTATAATTTTATTTATATCTACTTATTTTATTTACAATTTTATTTTATTTTGTATTATATTTCTCTCTCTGTTTATGTTTAATTTCTAATGAAGGCAAGATTGCAGAAACGAGAGATGACTCAGAGTCTTGGCCAGCAGTGGCTCAAGTCTTGCAAAGCCTTCCAATGAAGGTCCTGCAAACCTATGGCTTCTGAATGAGAGATGACCACTCATGGCTTGCAAATAATATACAGTATAATCTAATATAATAATCAATAATCAATATTATTTATTATTAGCTTATAAATTAGATTATAAATATTATAATTAAATTATAATTAAATAATAATTATTAAATAATTATTAAATTACTAAATAAGTTTCTGCACTTTTCATTCTCAGAAAGCAAAGGCATCCAGTGAAAAATATAATTTAATATATTTTGAGATTTTTAATAATAAAAAATATTATTAAAATTATATTAATACAAATACACTCATTAAAAATATTGTTTTTATTATTACCTTATTAAATATATAATGCAATATTATTAAATAATCAATATTTAATAATATTGCATTGTATATTTAATAAGGTTGATAATTATTTAACTATTTAAAATTAATATTAATAATTTTTATAATTAATAATATTTTCATTGAGGAAATTAATTAATCCAATAATAATTTTAATTATTTAATAATTGATAATATGTAATAATAACAATAATAATAATTAAATTATTAAATGATTTATTGCATGAAACAATAATATAATTAATTATTAATATAATTAATATTAATATTAACATTAAATATTCAACCTTAATATAATATTTACATATATATATATATATATATATATATACATGCATGCATATATATAAAATACAATAAATGTAATATTTATTGTATTTTATATATATGCATGTGTATATATATATATATATATATAATTAATATTATATTAAGGTTGAATATTTAATGTTAATATTAATATTAATTATATTAATAATTAATTATATTATTATTATTATTAAATTATTAAATGATTTCTTGCATGAAGCAAAGTTTCTGCACTTAAAGCAAAAGTGGTCACACTCTCTCAGCAATACAATCAATAAAGTATTGCTTTTGGGGGGTATTTTGCATGCATTTTGGAAGCAGCAAAGAGTTAATTTTTAAAAAGAACCATTTCCCCCTTCCTTTTTGGAGAGCATTTCTAAAACTTTATGGGGAAAGTAGTCCTTTTTATTTTTTAAAGGATCTGCAGGAAAAAGGTAGGAATATTTAAAAAATAATAATCTAATAATATATATTCTAAATAACATTGTGCAAAATAACTGGACTATTTTAATTGGTTTGTAAAGTATTGTTTTAATGTTTTTTGTGAGCCAAAACTTGGAGGAAAGGCAGGAAAATAAAATATAAAATATAAAATGTTTTATATAAATAAAATAAAATAAAATAAAAAATAAAATAAAAAATAAAAATAAATAAAAATAAATATTAAATGTTAAATTAAATTAAAAATAATGTAAAATAACAAATATAATAGTTGGTGGGTCCAACATTTATTTTATTGTCTACTTAGTTGGTGTGTTCTATATATTTTTTATTTATTATGTATTTAGTTGATGGGTGCAACATTTATGTTATTTGTTTTATTTATTATTTACATTGTTGGTGGGTGCAACATTTATTTTATGTATTACATAAATACGTGCACTTTTTATTATTTTTGTTATTTAATTATTTGGTCGGGGCAACATTCATTTTATTTATTATTTACTTAGTTGGTGAGGGCAACATTTATTTTTAATTGTTTATTATTTTAATTTAATTTATTCCTTTTTATTTTATTTATTTAGCTTTATTTAAATTATTATGTAATTATTTTTAGTTTAATCATTTTAATTTAATTTTAATTTATTTATATTTTATTTTATCTCAGGTTTTAATTTTTATTTGGAGTAATATGAAAAGTTAGTTTATTATTATTTATTTAATTTAGTTTTTTTTAATTTAATTTAATTTTTATTTATTTTATTTTGTTTAATTTATTCCTTTTATTTTTATTTAACTTTATTTAATTTATTATTTAACTTATTATTTATGTTTGATTTAATTTAATTTAATTTTTATTTCATTTTAAAACATATTTGGAGTATTTATGTATAAATATATATACACACACACACATTTTAGTAGTTCATTTTAGTTTATTTTATTAATTTAATTTATTCCTTTTTAATTTAATTTTAGTTTTATTTAATTTATTATTTAACATTATTTATGTTTATTCATAATTTTATTTATATTTTATTTCACTTTTTAATTTTCACTTGGATTAATATGATTATTATATATATTACGATATATATATCGTAGTTTATATATTTTATTTTATTTATTTAATTCAATATTTAACTATTTAATTATTTATTTTACTGCTGCACTTTATGACTGCAAATAATGCTGTGATTTATGACTTATTATTTACAAATAAGTTTAATAATTTCCACTCTCCTTTTTATAGCATGCATGTATATATAAATCATCTAAATGCATGTAGAGAACGTGAGAAAAACTCGTTGGATTCCATGGCAGCAGCCTCTCTCTCTGGGCAGAGAATGGAGCTGTCAGATGCAATCAGGGCTGTTTGCTCTCTGGCTGTCAAGGGGGGGCTGCTGCCCTGCTCCCTTCGCCCTGGGCGGCTCCGAATGGGAAATGCCCCCCAATTAGCAGAGGAAGGAGGAGAATGTCCCCGCTTGTCTCCTTGCAAAAAAATAAAATAGAAAATAAAATAAAATAGTTTTTTAAAAAATAAAACCCTGAAAAGGATGAAGGCAAAGCAGGGCCTCTGCAATGCAAAGTTGCAAGACAGTGGGGTTTGGGTGTTGCACTACTTTGCTGTAACTCTTGGATATGTTTTAAAGGAATGCTTAATTTGTTTTATTATTTAAATATTTCATGATTTCATTGTTTATTTTATTAATATATTTCATTATTTTTAATTTAATTTAATTATTTATTTATTAATTTCATTTTGATTATTATTTATTTAATTATTTTTAATTTTATTATTTTATTTATATCCTTATTTTTTATTTAATTTCTTATATTTATTATTATTATTGTTAATCTATTTTATTATTTATATATTTAATTATTTATTTATTTTATTTATATATTTCATTCCCATTATTTATTTATTTATTTATTTATATTCTGAATTTATTTTATTTGTTTATTTTATTACATTTTAAATTATTTAATTATAATATATAAAAATAATATAATTATAATAATACATAAATATTATATACATATAAAACAATAATGTTATTATAATAAATAAATATTATACACATATAAAATATTACAATAATATATTATTATTAATAATAAATAATGTATTTATATTTATTTTATTTATTTTGTAATATATATATATATATATATATATACGTTAGATAGATAGATAGATGTAAGATAATGTTTATTTCTTTATTCTGGGACTCAGGGCAACTTGCAACATTTTTTAAAAATTACTAATAGTTTTAAATTATTGCAAATTCTGGGGAAAGATTATTATATTTATCTTTCCTCAGAATTTACAATAATTTAAAACTATTAGTAATTTTTAAAAATTTTTGCAAGTTGCCCTGAGTCCCAGAATTATCTATCTATCTATCAAACATTATATATATAATACAAAATTATCCCCAGCAACATCGGGGACTGCCTGAAGGAAGAGGCTCCTCCCTCCTTAACTGTCATCTTGGCCTCAGAGGGAGCGATCAGGCCGACCCAGCAACATCGGGGACTGCCTGAGGGAAGAGGCTCCTCTCTCCTTAACTGTCATCTTGGCCTCAGAGGGAGCGATAGGCCGACCCAGCAACATCGGGGACTGCCTGAAGGAAGAGACCCCTCCCTCCTTAACTGTCATCTTGGCCTCAGAGGGAGCGATCAGGCAGACCCAGCAACATCGGGGACTCCCTGAAGGAAGAGGCTCCTCCCTCCTTAACTGTCATCTTGGCCTCAGAGGGAGCGAACAGGCAGACCCAGTAACATCAGGGACTGCCTGAAGGAAGAGGCCCCTCCCTCCTTAATTGTCATCTTGGCCTCAGAGGGAGCGATCAGGCAGACCCAGCAACATCGGGGACTCCCTGAAGGAAGAGGCTCCTCCCTCCTTAACTGTCATCTTGGCCTCAGAGGGAGCGAACAGGCAGACCCAGTAACATCAGGGACTGCCTGAAGGAAGAGGCCCTCCTTAACTGTCATCTTGGCCTCAGAGGGAGCGATCAGGCAGACCCAGCAACATCGGGGACTGCCTGAAGGAAGAGGCCCCTCCCTCCTTAACTTTCACCTTGGCCTCAGAGGGAGAGATCAGGCAGACCCAGCAACATCAGGGACTGCCTGAAGGAAGAGGCCCCTCCCTCCTTAACTTTCACCTTGGCCTCAGAGGGAGCGATCAGGCAGACCCAGCAACATCGGGGACTGCCTGAAGGAAGAGGCCCCTCCCTCCTTAACTTTCACCTTGGCCTCAGAGGGAGAGATCAGGCAGACCCAGCAACATCGGGGACTGCCTGAAGGAAGAGGCCCCTCCCTCCTTAACTGTCATCTTGGCCTCAGAGGGAGCGATCAGGCAGACCCAGCAACATCGAGGATTGTCTGAGGGAAGAGGCTCCTCCCTCTTTCAACTGTCATCTTGGCCTCAGAGGGAGAGATCAGGCAGAGCCAGCAACATCAGGGACTGCCTGAAGGAAGAGGCTCCTCCCTCTTTCAATTTCATCTTGGCCTCAGAGGGAGTGATCAGGCAGACCCAGCAACATCGGGGATTGCCTGAAGGAAGAGGCTCCTCCCTCTTTCAATTTCATCTTGGCCTCAGAGGGAGTGATCAGGCAGACCCAGCAACATCGGGGATTGCCTGAAGGAAGACGCTCTTCCCTCCTTAACTGTCATCTTGGCCTCAGAGGGAGCGATCAGGCAGACCCAGCAACATCGGGGACTCCCTGAAGGAAGAGGCTCCTCCCCTTAACTGTCATCTTGGCCTCAGAGGGAGCGATCAGGCAGACCCAGCAACATCAGGGACTGCCTGAAGGAAGAGGCTCCTCCCTCTTTTAACTGTCACCTTGTATTGTATTGCAATTTTTACTGTACACCTCTATGATCATTGCGGAATAGCGGTCTATAAATAAAACATATATTATTATTATTATTATTATTATTATTATTATTATTATTATTAAAATAAATAAATAAATACATATATTTATTATTATGTTTTATATTATTAATATAAATAAACATTATATATATATTAAACATGATAATACAATTATACTAATAATATTAATATTAATGATATATTTTATTAATATATTATTTTATTATTATGTTTAATATATATATATATTATTTATAATATAAACGAAAATATATTAATAATATATATTAATAATGATTTCACGGCAACATAAGATAAATGTAATAATAATAAAATAATAATATATAAATAATATTCTAATAAAAATAAAAATACTAATATAATAATAAATATAATAATAATGAGCATATATAATAATAAATATAGATAAAATAATAATATAAATAAATAAATATATAAATAAATATTATAATAACATAGATAGTAATATTATTATGTTCTCCCAATTTTAAGACTTTCCAATAAATTAAAATTAATATATTTATATATGAATAAATATAATAATAAATAAACATTATATATATTAAACATAATAATTTAATAATAACAACAATAATAAAATTATCATATCAACAAATATAAAATAACAATATAAACAAATAAATAAAAATCTATAATAAATATAAAATTATGTAGACATATATACAAAATAATAATAAAATAATATAAATAATAATATAAATATACAAATAAATAAATAATATTATAATAATATATATAAAATGTATAAACATAATAAATATATAAAATATAAAATTAAAATTATTATTAATAATAATAATAATAATAATTTTATTTTCTTATATCCCGCCTTTCTCAAACATAGGGACTGAAGGTGGCAAACAGTACATACTGTATAAAACAATACAATTAATGTATTATAATAATTAAATATAATAAATAAATTATACATAGATATGTGATATATATATAATATTAATATAAATATAATAGGACAGGCCTTTCTTGGTTCGTTATTTCTCCTTCGTTGCCATGCATGGCCTTAATGAAACCCAAAGCCAGGGAAGGGAGATGAGAGATGCAGTCAGTGGGCATGATCCCAGACAGGAGGCCTCTGTGACCCCATTTGTTGGTACATTGATTGCCTTGCAAACCTATGACAGATGGCCAGGGTTTTGTGTTTGTGGTTCTGATTAATGGGAAGGACTGTTTAAAAAGACGAAGAAGAAGGGGCTGATGATGGTGATGATGATGATGTTGATGCTGATTGATGATGATGGAAACAATTAAAAAGGTATCTCTTCTTGTGCCAGACAAAAGCATGGCGGCATGTGCTGCTCACGGCTAACAGTCGCTGGCCAAACACAATGGGCAGCCAACTGTTGCCGCAACCGACAATGACACATACATTCCCCCCCCTCCCTTTCATTTGAAGGAAGAATAAATAATACCATTCCAGGCCCTTGTTTACTTTCAGTCTGGCCAATGGCTGAGGGCAGTCACTCGGTGTCCGAAACTGACCACTCCAAATCACTGGACGGTTGCTGCCACTGTGGCTAGCTCTTGCAATACTAATAAATAACAGGAATAATAAATGATTGCACTTCCTTGAATTTATTTGAGATATGTACACTCATATACATCTTTTAACCTCCCTTGAGTTTCTTACACACACACACACACACACACACACACACACGTATGAGTTTCCTTTATATATGTATACACACAAATGCATATATATCCCAGTCCCTGGTTTTATTTTAATGTTGTGAGTCCCACTTCTGGGAAAGAAAATTATTATTATTATGATGATGATTAGTTTATATGATTATTACTATTATATTAATAATATTTATATTAGCATTATATATTATTATTATTATTATTATTATATTATATAAAATAATAATAATAATAATAAATAAAGCTTTTATTTATATACTGCTTTTTCTCCAGATCAAAGCGGTGTACATACAATAAAACTCTATGACACATGTCAAATACAATATTAAAAACAGTTATATAAACAGTTATGAACAATTCAGTTTTTAAAAACAGTGCATTTAAAAATAGTTGGGATATCAGTTATGGGTAGTCATCTTAATCTAGTTGGGGAATACTTTCTCTAAAGAGAATCGGGAGGATATGCTAACTGGAAGAGATAGGTTTTCAAAGCCTTCTTGAAGGCTTCCAATGTGCAACTAAGTCAAATCTCCTCCGGGAGTTAATTCTAGTGAGTTGGGGCAGTCATTGTATAGGCCAGTGATGGTGAACGTTTTTAAGGTCGCGTGCCAGGGGCAGGGCTTCTACCCCCAGGATGGGGGCTGGGTGCCGGGGTGGGGCTTCTGCCCCCTTTTCAAAGGGAGGGAGCCTCTGGCTCCTCCCTCGGCCTTTGCCGGCCCCTGAGGGTCCCTCCTGGGGCCGTCAGAGGCTGGCAAAAGGGCCGTGGAGGATGGCGCGCTGTCCTCCGACCTTTGCCGGCTCCTGAGGGTCCCTCCTGGAGCCGTCAGAGGCTGGCAAAAGGGACATGGAGGACGGCGAAGGCAAGCCGGGAGGAGGAGGAGGAGGCTGGGCACGCGTCCCAGCCACCTCCTCCTCGGCCTTCGCTCGCCGGGAAGCCGGGAGGGAAGAGGACTGGGAGGAGGAGACAAGATGCGCACGCGCCTCTGTCTCCTCCTCCCAGGCACCATTTTCTGGCTTCCCGCTGTCTCAGAGAGACAGCGGGAGGCCCGAAAATGGTAGGGAGGAGTCAGAAGGGGCACATGCCCTTTCTGCCTTCTCCCTTGCCCCCCGTGCCCAGCAAAATCGCGCTGCGTGCCACCTGTGGCACGCATGCATCAGGTTCACCATCACAAGTATAGGCTCTTTGGTGTGTTGCTGCCAGTCTCACTTTAGGGTGTTCAAGTAAAAATTTCCCTGTTGTTCTGAGTGTGCGGGGCGGCTCATAGGGGGAGATGCGGTCCCTCTAAAAGCTTTGTAGATTGTCTGCTAAAAAGGAAATCAAGATGCAAGGAGTTAGCCAATGCCACTACTCAAACTGGCAGTAGCTCTCCAAACTCTAAGGCTGTGGACTTTCCAAACTGAGATCCTATGACTAACTTGACATGATTTGAACCTGGACTTTCATATGAATAATTAAGATAGATTACAATACAACATATACATACTCTGGATTAAATTTATGATATTTTAATATTTTCATTATAGTGATTTGCAGTCCAGGATCATATAACCCTCATGACGGAACTCACTGTCTTCAATGCAACAAAAGTTTGACATATGGAGCAAACCATTGTTAATGGAATGCCAGCATAAACCTTTTGCTGTTTACTAGCACTTTATATCTTGATAATACAAATAAAAGATTTTTCAGTTTAATTAATATCAGTGGTTTTCTTTATTTCCTTGCTTGCAGCAAAACTGCAACCAATATTGTTCCCTATTAGTTTTGTATTTTGATTTTATCTCTAGCAGGTGGAGCATCTCAATATCTCTAACCTTTGTCAAGCTTAGTGTACTGCCTATTCTCAGTGCAGTGCTGTTGAAATCTGGATTCAGATATAGGAGAATATCACACCCAGTTTTTAAAACGTGATTTCATTGAGAAGGAAGCAGCATCGGCAATGCTGATCACATAACATCACTTCCCTCCCATAGTTGCCCTGTCCTTGATCCATTCCTTTTCATTCATGGGGAAATCTGTGAATGAGCTGCCAATTGCACAATTCCCCAGGTGCGAAAAGTCATTCCCAGGGCATTCGCATGACTGACAGACACATGGTGTCACTGTCACCTCTCCCTCTTTTCCTCCTCCTCCTCCTCCTCCTCTTCCTCCTCCTCCTCACTATTTTTTAAAATCAGTTTTTTGCCCAACTCCAGAACTCTGAAGCCTTGAAGTTTCAAAAAGTCATTTTAAAAAGCTTAAATTGGGGCTGCAGAGCTCCATAACTGCACAAAAAAGAGGGGGGGAAACCACAAAGAAAATACTAAAGGCATGGTGGGTAAGGCATAAGTTAAGGGACAGACAGGGCAGGAAGGGAGCGTGATGGGGGCAGCAGTCCTGGTCATGTAAATGAAATAAGTGAGGTGGTGACTGCTGTAAAATCGGAATGTTTCCATTTTATTTTTTGATTACATGACCGTAGCAAGAAAGAGGTTGGTGTGATAATCTCCATATTCTCAGTCCTGAGGCTTGTTGAATGACCCTGGTTGTTTGTGTCACTGCTGAATATTTACACTAATGTCATTTTCATTTTGTTTCCTTAATGTTTGTGAAAATGTTTGTAAAGTATATTCTGCCTTGGAGTTGTTATGACTAGGAAAAAAAATTGGATACTTCCTACTTCCAACCATGTTTCCTTAAACTCCTTTTGGTATACAAATGTGAAAAATAAATATTGTTTTTGAGCATGCAATAAAGACTTTTGATTGCAATGTGAAACTTTCTTTTACGTATTTTACATGTTCTCTTTTACAATTGAAAAAACCTTTTCTTAGAGAGGAGGACAACTTCACATTACAAACACGGCTCTTAATTCCATGTCCAAAAACACTTGCCAAATTTGTAAATTAGTTTACTTTAATGTAAGTGTAGGACACTTGTAACATTGTTCTGTGGTTTGCCTGATACAACTGATCACTTTGGGATTTTTGAAAGTTTGTACTGATTTCTCTTGCGCCCCCCCCCCCCCAACACATTATATGTGTTATAATGAAGAGATTTTGCTTCATAGTTTTATCCCTCATCTTGTGTAAATAACATAGTATACTTCCTTTGAAATAAATGGACACTGGCACATACACAATGTCTTGCAAAAGTATTCACCTCTCACTGCTACAACCTGGAACTTAAATGGATTTAATTGTCATTGTTACATTTGATATATACACGATATTTAATAATAATAATAATACTAATAATAATAATAATAAATTTTATTTGTATACTGCTTTTCCACAGATCAAAGCGGTTTACAGCCGTGGAAAACCAATTACAAAACATCTCTAGATAAAATCCAATTATACAAAATTTAAAACACAATCATACAGCAAGGTAAGGCAGGGAATCAATGGCATCAACATACACAACTTCATTTATCAGGGGGGAAGGCTTTACAGAAGAGGAAGGTTTTAAGCCTCTTTTTAAATGTTTCCAGGGGGGCGATCAGGCGGAGCTCCTGGGGAGACTATTCCAGATTTGTGGGGCCGCTGCTGAGAAGGCCATCTGGGATGTAATAACATATTTAGAAGGTGGAATTTCCAGCAAGTTCTTCCCAGTTGTTCTGAGTGTGCGGGGCGGATTATATGGGGAGATGAGGTCCCTCAATTAACTCGGGCCCAAGCCATGTAGGGCTTCATAGGTGATAACCAACGTCTTGTATTGCGCTCGGAAGCAAATGGGCAGCTAGTGGAGATCTTTCAAAATAGGTGTTATATGGTCAAACTTGGATGCACGGGAGACCAATCTGGCTGCCATGTTTTGTACTAACTGAAGCTTCAGGGCTTGGTACAAGGGTAGCCCCATGTAGAGCGCCTTACAGAAATCTAGGCGAGAGGTTACCAGAGTGTGCACCACTGTTTCAAGGTCCCTTTGGCCCAGGTAGGGGTGCAGTTGGCGTACCAACCGAAGCTGATAGCAACACTTCTGGCTGTCGCATCTACTTGAGATGTCAACTGCAGAGATGAGTCCAGAAGTACTCCTAGACTGCGAACTTTGTCCTTCAGGGGAAGTGTGACCTCATTCAGGACAGGTGGATAAATTTCCTTCCTCGGGCCTGGGAAACCTATCACCAGCACTTCCGTTTTCTCTGGATTCAGGCTGAGTTTGTTTTTCCTCATCCAGCCCATTACCGACTCCAGGCAGGCATTCAGAGGAGAGACGCCATCCTTAGTCACTGCATCAGTCGGGGACACAGAGAGGCATATTTGGGTGTCATCAGCATACTGATAACCCCGCGCCCCGTGTCTCCGGATGATCTCTTCCAGCGGTTTCATGTAAATGTTAAATAAAGTGGGGGACAAAATAGCTCCCTGAGGGACGCCAGATGTCAGTTCCCTCTTAGAGGAGCAAGTGTCCCCCAACTGCACCATCTGGAATCTGCCCGAGAGGTAGGACCGGAACCACTGGAGCGCAGTGCCCCCGATGCCCAGCTCTCTCAGGCGTTCCAGAAGGATACCGTGGTCAATGGTATCAAAAGCCGCTGAGATGACCAAGAGCACCAACAAGGTCACACTTCCCCTGTTGATGCCCAGACGGAGATCATCGACCAAGGCAACCATGGCAGTCTCAACTCCATCCCCCAATCTTTTTTTAAAATTTTTTTTAATAAAGTTTATTAATTAAAAAGCTCAAACACAAACACATATCTTCCAATACAATATATTACATAAAATGCATGAAACTATCACATACTACATATCACATTCATCCATTTATAGACCAAGGAAGAATCCTTTACATTTTAACTACCTTCTTCTTTCTTTTCCTTCTCCTTGTCATTTTCCTTACTCCTTTCTTCTTTCTTCTTTCGTTCTTCTTCTATCTTTCTTCCACCTCTCATTCATCCTACATGACTTCCTACCTACCATCCCGAATCTAAGTAAAATATTGACTATCCAATACAACTATTTAACCTTTGTGCTATAACCTAAAAAATCATAATGCATAATACATATCCGATTATTATCCTGTTAGATCCTGTTGATAGAAGCCGACATCAATCTAACACCTATTCCATAGATTTACCACTGCTATTTTCCCCCACAACCCTTCAAAATATGTTATAACCCTTTTCCATTCTGTTAGTACGTTTTCATCATATTCGTTTCTAATCATCTTCGTTAAAATATCCATTGACATACCATCATATAGCCTCAATAACCAATCTTCCCTTGTTGGCATTTGCTTTTCTTTCCATTTCTGCGCCAAACAAATTCTTGCTAACGATATCATGTAAAATAAGACTTTCTCGTCCTCCTTCCTTATGTCCTTGTTCATCAGACCCAAAAGGTAAAGTTCGGGATTCAAAGTAAGGTTTGTACTTAAAATAGAATTAATTGTATTGTTAATCGTTCTCCAGAATTCTTTAACTAATCTGCATCCCCACCAACAGTGAAAAAAGTGCCTTTTTCTTTTTTGCATTTCCAACATAAATCTTTTTTTGTCTTATATATTTTGGCTATTTTATATGGGGAAAGGTACCAAAAATAAAACATTTTATAGAAATTTTCTTTTATATTTTGGGCAACCGTCAATCTATTTACATCTTTCCATAGCTTTTCCCATTGTGACATTTGTATAGGGTGGCCCAAGCATTTAGGCCATTTAACCATTTGATCTTTGACTTCTTCATCTTTCAATTCTATTTCTAAAAGTGCCGCATAGAATTTCCTGATCAGTTTTTCGTTCTCTTTTACTAAGATCCTGGAAAGATCCGAATATTTGTCTTCTTGGTCCATTTCAAAACCATACATTTTACCGTCCATTTTGAATCTCTCTACTAACTGTCTGTACATAAACCAGTTGATATCCCATCCTTCTTTATTTAGTTGCTCTCTAGATTTTAACTTAATATCCTCCTCCTCTTTCATCCACACATCTTCATATTTGAACCATTTTGTATCCCCTCTCATTTCTTTCCTATGAAATGCTTCTAAGGGGGAAATCCAACCGCAAATCTTAGGGATAATGTATCTTTTATATTTATCCCAAACCCTGATCAGGGGCTTTCTCATGCAGTGATTTAAAAAAGTTTTATTTTGTTTTGCTTTTCCATATGCCAGGTATGCATGCCACCCCCAGTTATTTCCTTCACTTTCTAATTCTAAGAGCTTTCTATTTTCCAATGTTGCCCAGTCTTTTAGCCATGTCAGACAACATGCCTCAAAGTATAGCTTAAGGTTCGGCAAATTTAAGCCCCCTCTCTCTTTAGTATCCTGTAAACTTTTTAGTTTTATTCTCGGTTTTCTTCCTCTCCAAATGAAATTGGTAATATCTTTATTCCAGCTAGTAAATATTTTATCTATAGTTATTATGGGAATTGTCTGGAAAAGGAATAAAATCCTTGTTAATATGTTCATTTTTATTGTAGAAATCCTTCCTGTGATTGAGAGACTTAATTTATTCCAACCTATCAGATCCTCCTTAATTTTACTCCAAACTTTCTTATAATTGTTTTCAAACAAATCTGTCGTCTTTTTTGTAATTTGAATACCCAAATAGTTTACTTTTTTGGCAATGCTAATCCCTGAGATACTGTGTAGTAATAGTTCTTCCTCTTTCTTCAAGTTTTTTGTCAGAAAGTTAGATTTACTTTTATTAATGTTACAGCCTGATATATTACTAAACAGTTCAATTTCCTCCAAAATACTATTAATGCTATCCACTGGGTCGTCTACTATTATCGCCACATCATCCGCAAATGCTCTTATTTTGAAATTGGATTTTCTAATTTTAATTCCTTGAATTTTTCCATTTCTTTTTATTCTTTTAATAAATAATTCTATAATGAGTAAAAACAACAATGGGGACAGAGGGCATCCCTGACGTGTGCCTCTATTTATTTAAATAAAATCTGAATTGACACCATTAATTTTGATTTGGGCTTTCTGGGAATTATAAATCTTCTCCATCCAGATTTAAAAAATTTGACCAATATTAATTTTTTGCATCAATTTTAGCAATGTTTTCCAATTAACTGAATCAAAGGCTTTTTCAAAATCTATAAACAGTAAACCCAATTTTTTATCGTTATGTAATTCCTAATATTCTAATGCGTCCAAAATAATTCTAATATTGTCTCTTATATGTCTATTTGGCATAAAGCCTCTCTGATCTTCTCCAATTAGGTCTGGTAAACATTTTTTCAATCTTTTAGCCAAAATTGATGCAAAAATTTTATAATCGTTATTTAATAGTGATATCGGTCTATAATTTACTATGTCCAAAGGGTCTTTTCCTTCTTTGTGGATAACAACTATTTCTGCTTGTTTCCAGGAGCTAGGTATATCTCCAATTAGTGCCTCATTTATTACTTGTTGAAGAGGAGATGTAAGTTCTTCAATAAACGTTTTATAAAACACTGCTGTCAGTCCGTCATTGCCTGGGGCTTTATCAGTTTTTAATTGAGAGATAGCCTTCCACACTTCCATTTTTGTAACAGGTTGGTTCAGTTGTTGTCTCATATCCTCCGACAGGCTATCTACCTGCAACTCCTTAATGTAATTATCCCATAATTCCTCATCTACTTCTTTTTCAGAGTACAATTTCTCAAAGAAAAATTGAAATTCTTTTCTAATATCTTCTTGTTTAGTAATTATTGTGTCCTTTCTTTTTATTTTATTTATAGATTTTTTAGCTTTATCTTTTCTTAACTTATTTGCCAACCATTTACCAGTTTTGTTTGCATGCTCAAAGTATTTTTGTTTTTCTTGTTTTAGTCTTTTCTCCAATTCAGATATTGCTTCTATTTCTATCTGTTTTTGAATTAACTTTATCTCATTTTGGGTAACTTTACATTTTGGATTATGTTTTAATTGTTCTTCTTTATCTTTTAAGATATTATTCAGGGTTATTCTCCCTTGCTTCTTGTTTTTTTGCCATATTATATTCTGCTGCGTGAGAAAACCTCTAATCACGGCCTTCCCTGCATCCCAAACCGTAGCTAAGTTCACTTAACCATTTTGATTTTCTTTAAAAAAAAAAAAAATCTAATCACATCCTTCCCTTTACTAACTATCTTCCTATCTCTTAACAATTCTTCATTCAAGTACCATCTCAATTTTTTATCTGATTCTCTAAATGACATTTTAATTGGATTGTGGTCAGATATAACCCTGTTTAGTGTTTCCATACCATCCACATCCCTTACCAATGAGTTTGACACAAAACATAAATCAATTCTAGAAAGAGAATCGTGTCTGGGTGAAAAAAAGGTAAAACAGCTCTCATTGTTGTAAAGGAACCTCCATACATCTACCAGTGTTAAATTTTTTACCAAATCAAAAAACTTTTGTGGTAATTTCCCTTGATTATTTTTTATCTTGTTGTTTGATCTCCTGTCCAATTTTGGCTCTATAACTCCGTTAAAATCCCCAATCATGATAATATGTTCATAGTCATACTCTAAAAAAATTTCCTGCAATTTTTTGTAGAAAAGACCTTTATTTTCTTGTGGACTATAAATTCCTATTAATAAAACTTTCCTTTCCTTCCAGCATATTTCTACTCCTACATACTACCCATCTTTATCGTTGAATACTTCCTTCGAATCAATGTGGTTTTTAATGTACAGTACCACTCCTCTCTTACTTTTACCTAAAGAAGACACATATTCTTTCCCCATTTTTTGATTTTGGAGTAATCTAGTGTCTTTGGCTTTTATGTGGGTTTCCTGCAGACATATCACATCTGTGTAATTTCTTTCTAGGAACAGAAAAACTTTTTTTTCTTTTCTGGGGAGAATTCATTCCTTTGACATTCCACAATAAGATCTTCATGTTGTAATCTAAATAGAGAAGGACTCACCAAAGAAAATTTCAAGAACCGAAAAGGATATTGAGAAATTACTTTATTAGAGACGAATTTTAAATCAATTCCATTAATAGATTATTAAGTCAATAATTAATTCAGCTTTATAAAATTTAGCACAAGTTCCAAACTAGTACACAGTTGTTTCTACTTATTTATCCAGTTGCTTATTCTCCCCCTCCCTCTCCCTCTTTCTCCTTCCCATCTCTCACATCCAGATCTTTCTTCAAGCCTTTTAGAAATAATTTAGCCTTTTCAATAGAGTTCAGTCTCACTTTCTTCTGATTCCAAGTCACCGTCAGGCCTTCGATTTCCTCCCATCTGAACAGAATTTTATGCTTTTTTAACTCCTCCGTAAGAAAGCTGTATTCTTTCCGTTTCTTCAGTACCTTTCCGGGGATATCTTTCAGAATTCCGATTTCATTGTCCTCGATTATCAGTTTCGTGTTGTAGTTGCGATTTAAAATTATGTCCCTAGTCTGTTTCCTGACAAAATAAACCACTACATCCCTCGGGAGGCCTTTCAGCTTTGCTACTCAAGAGTTGATTCTATAAGCCCAGTCTATCTCCCATGGGAATTGCTCTTCAGGTTCGTCAATATATTTTGCCAGTATCGGACTTAAAGAGACGTACAAATTTTCGTTTACGTTTTCTGGAAGGCCTCTTAATTTTAGACAGTTCTCTCTTTGTTTTATCATCATTCTCAACATTAACTCTTGTTCGTCTTCATGTTCCCTTTCTAATGCTTCCACTTTAGCTTCTAGTTTATCAGTTGCCAGTTCTAAATTTTTCACCCTTCCATTCATCTCACTAAAGTCCAATTCGATTTTGTCCAGTCTTGTTGTTATGTCTATTCTTGATGCCATAATCTCTTGGTTTGTCTCTTTTTGAAGTTTCCACATTTCTTCCATTAAGAGTACATTCTGATCTGTTCCTTTTGTAGACATTTCTATGGAAGATCTTCTTACAGCACCCATCCCCAATTGATTGGTCTGCTTCCTTGTTAACATCTTTGGGAGAGTTGGAAAAAACACAGGAAAGCAGCACCAATTTATCACGAACCCAATGATGTAAATTGAGTGTTCTAATTGTAACTCTAATCAATTAACTATCTGCACAGTTATAGGCACAATTCTATGCAGCACTCTTATCCAAAAATTGGATTATTTTTTAAAGCTCTGACCCACAGAGCTAAGTTACCAGCTTCAACTTTTGTTTAAACAGATGGGCAGAAACAAAACAAAAGGAGAGAAAGAGGGAAAGAAAAAAAACATTTTTTTTTTGAGATCTTAAAGGGAGGTGGGGAGGTAGAGAGCCTCCTTAAAAGATCATATTTCTCCAAATTATCCCAGAGAAAAGTTGAAGCCAAAAACTTACTTAAAAAGAAAACTCTTAGATTGAAGTTGCCACTCACTGTTACAATTCAGCCAAACAGTAGATTCTAAAATGTAAATAAAGAAAAGCTGTATAATTTACTAATGTTACCTAATGGGTCTGATGTTTTAAAATATATTAAGCTGTTTTTACTTGTTTTCTAATACTTCTCCCCCCCCCTTTCTTTTGGCAAATATTCTATGTTAAATGTATATAGGTAGTTTAATTTGCTTCCCTCCCCCTTTCAAACTAATCACTAAATTATTATTTTTAACAGTTTCCAACAATAAAAAAATTAATACCTAGTCAGGTAGGACACAGTTGCATATAAAAAACAAACCAGCAAAAACAGACCAAGTTTTCAGTCAGTCAAAACCCACTGTATATATTCACTTTCTTCTCCACCAAAAGAGGGGAAGACCAACCTTGTGAATAGTGTTTTATACTTACAAAATAACAATACTTACACTAATCACAACAGTTGCCCACTTGTCTTAAAATTTCTTTCTAAACCAGCAATGCAACAATGTAGCTTACCTCCAGCAACACTCCTAATCTCTTGCTAAACCAGCTGAATCTAATCCAAAGTAGCAATGTTACTGTTCCCTCCAAGTGGACTCAGCTGTGCAAGATTGACTGCAAATAGATATATGACAAAATATAAACAATTAACTCTCAAGACACCCTCCCAGCATTCAGAGTAGCCTTCTCAGGTTTCCACTTGACGCTGCTTTTTCCTCCTCAGCCAGGTTTCTTTTAACTCTTTACCAGGTTTTGCTAGTTCCCCTCTTCTCTACTCTCCCCTCCTCCCTCCCGCCTCCTCTCCCTTCTCCCCCTTCTCTGCCTTCTCCTCGCTCTCCAAGTCCAGAGACAAAGTTCCGCAAGCAAAGTAGACTAAGGAGAACAGCCCAGAGTCTAAGTCTCTAAATTCAAATGTTCAAGCAGGTGTTGCAACAGAAATCCAACCGAATGTCCCAGTCGCCCAGATTCAGCCTTAGTGAATTGTTCAGTCAGCTAGAGATAGTCCCAATATTAATAAAGACAAGCAGCCAGTGTCTAGTTGTATCCGTGGGGGGAAGGAGAGTGAGAGATTTTCTCTTTGGTGTCTCCCAGTCTGATATTGCTATGATAGTCCAGTCCTCACACAAACAAATAGGGAGAAGGAGAGAAGCAAATAGATCAAGCAGGGAGAGCCAAGGAGAGGGAATGAAGAGAGAACGAAGGGAAATGGGAAGACAAAACGAGACCAGCAGAGGAAAAAAAAAAAACCAAAAGGGAAAGAAGACTCCAAAAAGGGAAAGGAAAAAAGTGGAGATATAAAGCTATAGAGATATACCTCCACAGAGGAAGGGGTAGGGGAAATCAATAAAAGGTAGATGAGATAGTCTGAGTTGGGGAAAAATGCTCCAGGACCAGAGAAAGCCACTCCTTATTTAGAGGTCTGGATCCGTCGCTTTGTTGCCGCCATATCAGCCCCTTACTCCAGTTCCCGACATGTCTCGCCTCTTTTTCGTGCTCCTTTGTAGCTCTTATTCCAGCCAAGGATCCGTTGTGTGGAAGTTTCCTTTGGTAGGGTTTGAGAAAATTATAACTGTCTTTTTTCTTCAGTTTAAAAAAGTGGTGGCGTCGCGATCACACCCAAGCCGCGGCTTGGGGCTGCGCGCTTGCGGCCGTGGTAGCTCTAGGTACCTTGAACTCCCATTTTGTTTGCTTCGGTAATCGCTGTTTTCCCCTTAATTACAGGAGTTGAGGACCTTTTTTGAGCCCCTCTGCCTCTCCCTTTGCCTGGGAGATACTTTTGAGTGAGTGGTACCTTACCCCACTCCTCCCGTCGCCGCAAATCGCGATCTCCTTCAGGAGCCTGTCCTGTAAGGATGATCAAGGCTCTGCCATACCACCAGAAGTCCAACTCCATCCCCCAATCTGAAGCCAGCTTGAAATGGGTCCAGATAATCAGTTTCATCCAAGACTGCTTGGAGTTGGAAGGCAACCGCTCTCTCAATCACTTTACCCAGAAATGGCAACAATGAGAATGGTCGGTAATTACACATCAACAGGGGATCAAGGGAGGGTTTCTTCAAAAGAGGTCTTACTATTGCCTGTTTTAAGGCCAATGGAAATATACCCTCCAAAAGAGATGCGTTTATTATGAGGTGTAATGCAGTTTTTGTAGCATCTCCTCCCTGAGTGGTCAACCAAAAAGGGCAGGGATCGAGGGGACATGTCGTCCTTTTCACCTGACCAAGGAGTTTGTCCACGTCCTCGGTATTCACAAGCTCAAAGCAATCCAGAATAACCTTGTTTCCAGAGTCACTGGAGGCCTCTGCTGTAGGTTCTGTCAAAAGACTGGCATCTAGATAGGCTCTTAACTGAGAGATTTTATCGGCATTAAAAGCATTGCAGCAGGCTATGGTTGACTCTGATAAAGGGTTCAGGGTGGCCGGGTTTGGGTTAATTCCCTAACCCCCCTGAACAGCTCTGCTGGACAGGACTCTGCCGATGCAATCCGTGCAACACAGAACGAGTTCTTTGCTGCATCGATTGCCACTCCGTAGGAACGTAACATGTTCTCATGGAGAGTCTTGTCAGACAAGTTCCGATGTTTCCGCCAGTAGTGCTCTAGTCGTTGCATAGCCCACTTCATCTGGCTAAGATCTTTAGTATACCAGGGTCTTTTATTAGGAGCGGGCTGGTAAGGACGCTCGGGAGCAATACTGTCTATTGCCCCGGTGAGATTCGTATTCCAGTTATCAACCAGGGTTTTGACAGCATCACCATCATTCCCAAACATAGCACCCCCTAGGGCTTCTTGGAACCTTTTGGGTTCCATCAGCCTTCGAGGGCGGACCATTGTAATGGGTCCTCCACCCCCGAGGGGTTTCTGGATCATGGCTTTCAGTCCTACCTTGACCAGAGAATGGTCCATCCATGACAAGGGGGAAATAGCGTTTATTTCCACCCATGGATATTAATAATAATTTTTTGTTTTATTTATATACCGCTATTCCTAAGATCATAGCGGTGAACAGCAAGTAAGCTAATTAGCAAGTAAGTCCATACTGAAGACTACATTGAGTGTATTACCTACACAGTGTGTTGGACCCGAGACCAATTGGGACAGGCCCATGGATGTCATGGATTCCATGAACAACCGAGCCGCACCTGATAGATCTGATGAGCTAGCCTCGAAGGGGATGTTGAGGTCACCCAGGACTAGAAGCCTAGAGGACTCTAACATGTGTATATAATGTGTATTATTATTATTATTATTATTATTATTATTATTATTATTATATTAATTAGATTTATATTAGCATTATATATTATTATTATTATTATATTATATGTGTATATAATGTGTATTATTATTATTATTATATTAATTATATTTGTATTAGTTTTATATAATTATATTATATGTCTGTATATAATGTTTATTATTAATAACAATTTATTTAAATATAATAAAAATTATTTGTATATTTCTTCTTCGTGGTCTCTGCGAATCATACAAATGGGTTTTACTGCGCCTGCGCAGTACTGTCGGAAACTTCTGGAATCACTGGGCAAAGTACACTTTGCAACATAAGGCAACTTTTTGGCGGTAGCTCTGCCCACCCTTTATAAGACCCCTGCCTTCCCGCTCTTTCCCCGGTTCCTTTTTTCCACCACGTTAGCTGCTGTTGGAACTTTGCTCATCGCTCTTCTGTTAGAATTACTGGCTATTTGACTTCGGACTGTTCTTGACCATTCTCTTGCTGACCTCCCTTATTGTACTTCAACTTTGGACTGTCTGACTTCGTGTTTGCTTTCTCCTCTAACTTCGTCGATCCAGAAAGATGTTGCCTCCTTTCAAGAAGTGCGATGTCTGCGGGGGCAAACTCCCTGTTCAGGACCCGCACTCGTCGTGCTTGCTTTGCTTGGGCAAGGACCACGACATGAAGGCTTGTCAGCTGTGCAGGTCCATGATGTCCCAAGTGAGGAAGAATCGGGAGTCCCGCTTGACCTTGGTGATCTCACAGGGTAAGGTGCAGGGTGAAGGTTCCCGTCCGGCTTCCGCCCCTTCCCCATCGACTGCGGCCTTGGTCTCAAAGTCCCGCGAGAGCCCCGTGAGTGCCATCTCTGCACCCCCGGCGACTGCTACACCTTCCCATGTGGCCCGCGGCACAGACAAGCTCAGTGCCACCGACAAGTCTTCTTGTGGCCAATGGCCCTGACAGGTCCAGCGCCTCTGACAAGCCCTCAAAGTGCCCCCACAAAACCTCGGGGACTGAGGGTTCGATGGCTGCGGCTTCTCCCGTGCGGGCAGCGTCTCTCTCCAGGTCCATCTCCGGGGCCGGTACCGGCCAGGATTCGTCCATCTCATCGCAGAAGTCCAAACCGGCCAAGAAGATTAAGGCGAAGGAAGATCATGCTCCGGCCGCCAGCACCTCGAAATCCAGTGTCGCCACTCTGAGCCTCACCTCCCCTTCGGCTAGGGACAGGCCTCCCAAGCCTAGGTCCCCTAAGTCCAGAACTTCTATGATCATGGAGCTTGAGGACAACCCATTCTTCCCTCCGGAGACGCCAAAGGCTCCGAAGAGGAAGGCCAAGGCCGCAGAGTCTGCCTCGTTGGCTCCAAGGGAGAAGAAGCTGCGTGAGGAGTCCTCCAAGGGCGCCTCTACTCCCAAGGGGGCTTCTAAGTCTGCCGACCATCGCTCGGGCACCAAGCACCACTCTCCAGACCCTTCGGTCCCGACTCCACAGGCTGCGTCTCGACCTTGGACGGAGGTCCAGGAGCGCCCCTCGTCAGGGAGAATTGAGGGTGGTTCGGTCCCGAGTCTCTCTGGTCTTACCACTGCCCCCTTTGAAGAGTCTGGGGATGAAGGTTCTCTGTTGGGAGTGCGACGCTCCCCGACCCCGGTCCCACGCCCATCTGTCCTGCGGGCTTTGGACGTCGAACCGGAAGATCCTGAGGTCTTCTATGACTCCGAGGTGGACCGGTACTACATGGCGGTCCATCGGGAGACAGCTCTGCGCAGGTTTGAAGAGAAACGCCATCGCCAGATTCCTAAGGGAAAGGCCTCGGTGGTGACGCCCAAACCATCAGGTGCAGGGACATCAAAAGCTGCAGCGAGCTGCCCGGACCTGAAGGCTCGTCCCTCAGCGACCCCTCATGACCAGCCCAGGATAGACGATTTGACGATCCAGTCAGACACTGAATCGAATCTGGAGCCAGTACCATCCCCAGCTTCTCCGTCTGATGAGGAGCTCTCTCTTCAGGATTCTCCACAGGACATGCACCATCCAGAGCCTGCTTCCCCCACGGATGACCTGAGAACCTTTAATGAACACGTCATCAAAATGTCCAGGGCCCTGGACATTGAGCTGGCTTATCTTGGGGAGACAGCTCGGGACCCGGTAGAGCGCCGAGTGCATGGTCGGATCCCAACCCCACCATCCATCCCTCTCTTACCATCGCTGGAGACCATCATCAAGAGGTCCTGGGAGACTCCAGCTTCTCTGGTTGGGACCTCGCGCAAGATAGAGTCACTCGACCCGGCAAGCTGTGCCTGGCTGTCGACCCACCAGAGACAAAACTCAGCTATTGTGGAAGGAGCCCAGATAGCCTCTACCCACAAACAGGCTACCTCTCCTGTAGACTGTGAGGCCCGCAAAATTGACTGACTGGCCAAGAAGGCATACTCTGCAGCCTCGCTTGCCATCAAGGCCATTAACTACATGGCCTGTATGGGTGCCTACGTTCAGGCTCTCATGGAGGGAGTCTCTCCCTTGATTCCGGACATCCCAGACGACACTCAGAGGAAGCTCGTCAAGATTCGGGACGAGACGCACTCTATTGGTGGCTGGCTTATCACTGCATCTCGGAACATAGCCTTATGGTCAAGAGCGCCAATACCAGCACCAGGGGTCCCAGCGTTCCAGGTACCCTTCCCAGTCTTCCTCCTCCTCCTCAGGCAGGCGAGGTGGCCCTCCCCGCTACCGGAAACCCCACAGGCAGGACACCGAACAGTCCAAGAAAAGATCCTGAAGTGTTCCTGCGTGCTTCGTCCCCTCTTCATTTTTTCTGAACATTCTCCAGCCCTTAGTTAACTCCTTGGCTTCCATCACAACAGACTTTTGGGCTCTTAACATCATCCGTAGGGGTTATGCCCTTGAGTTCGAAGGCCTTCCCCCTAAGGGAAGAATTCTTTCCACCCTACCCTCGGACACCCTTCTCGATGAAGTGTGCTCTTTACTAGCTAAGGGAGCAATCTCCCCGGTACAGCAGGACTGCTTGAAAGGAGCCTTCTTTTCAAATATTTCACGGTACCGAAACCGGATGGCGGCACCAGACCCACCCTAGACCTCAGGGACTTAAACTCGTTCCTCCGTTATCACCGATTCCGGATGGTAACCCTGGCTTCTATTCTGCCTCTCCTTCATCAGCGACTGTAGTTTGCCACAATCGATCTCAAGGATGCCTACTTCCACATTGGAATCCGGGAATCCCACAGGAGATTCCTCACCTTTGCCGTCAGCTCCAACGCCTTTCACTACAACGTCCTCCCGTTTGGCCTAGCCATGGCCCCAAGAGCCTTCACGAAGTGCATGGCACCAATCGTAGCCTATCTTCACCAAAGGAGCTACATAGTGTTCCCTTATCTAAACGACTGGCTTCTGGCAGCTGACTCGGAGGCAGATCTTTTCGAGGCCATCGACTTCATGCTGACACTACTCAGAACTCTTGGACTGGTAGTCAACCTGGAGAAATCGCACCTCGACTCCATCACCTGCACCTCATATCTCCCTCAGGACCGTTTCCAGGTGCTGGGGTCTGTGTTGCAGCCGCTCTTGAACCACAGATGGGTCAGGGCCAGAGACATCCAGGTGGCTCTAGGCCACATGGCTTCTACGACCTTTGTGACTCCTTGGGCAAGACTGCGGCTCCGGCCGCTCCAAAGTTGGTTCCTCTCGGCCTTCAACCTGGTGTTGGACTCACCATGCAGGTGACTCACGATCCTGAGGCCCGTCGTCTCCTCACTCAAGTGGTGGCTAGACCCCCGAAACGCCTGCACCGGCTTGCCTTTCTTCCCGCCCCAGCCGCAACTAACTCTGACGGCGGATGCGTCCCTGGACGGCTGGGGAGCCCACCTCCTTGATCTCAGCGTGAGGGAGAAGTGGTCCCTGGACGAGAAATCTCTCCACATCAACGCTTTGGAGATGCTGGCGGTAGAAAAGGCCTTGAGAGCGTTCGAGGAGACAGTGTCGGGCAAGGTTGTCCTCGTCAGGACAGACAACACGATGGTGCTCTACTACCTGAACAAACAGGGAGGCACCAGATCCATGACGCTGCTGGACATTACGCTGCGAATCTAGACCTGGTGCATCCCGAGAAACATCCTGCTCTGGGCGGTCCACCTTCCGGGAGAGGAGAATGACCTGGCAGACCAGCTCAGCAGGACGTCGTCGGTCTCCCACGAGTGGAGGCTTCATCCAGAAGTGGTGGATGACTTATTTGATCGGTGGGGTGTTCCCTCGATCGACCTCTTCACAACCGACGACAACACCCACTGTCCCCGGTTCTGTTCCAGGACGCGCAGCAGGAACTCCCTCGGAGATGCGTTCGGCTTTTGATGGTCGGGAGAGATGCTGTACGCATTCCCCCCGTTCCCGCTAATAGTGCGAGTGGTGTCCAAGATGACAGCGGACCGTTCCAATGCGATCCTCATCATGCCGTGGTGGCCCAGGCAGCCGTGGTTTCCATCCCTGATGCATCTATCGAGGGAGACCTGGCTCCAGATTGAGTTTCGCCCGGACCTGCTCACGATCCGGGACGGACGGGTCCGTCATCCGGACTTGGATCGACTACTGATGGTTGAATGGAGACTCCGGCCTTAGTGGCACTGCCAGTCTCGGTACGAAGGGTAATCCATGAGGCCCAGAAACCTGCTACCCGTAGGTCTTATTCTTTTAAGTGGAAGAGGTTTCTACGATTCCTGGCCGAGAAGGAGCTCTCCCCCAGCCAGGTCACAACTCCAGTGATGCTGGAGTTCCTTTTGGCACTGTTGGAGGCTGGGCTTTGTTTAAACTCCATCAAGTGCTATCTGTCTGCTATTTGTTGCCATTTCCAGTTTGGGGACAAACCTTCCTTTTTTAGGGCCCCCTTGGTAAAAGGTTTCCTGAGGGGCTGTGGGAACCTTTACCCCCTGGTGTCGGTACCGACTCCGGCTTGGAGCTTGGACGCTGTGCTGTTGGCTCTGCAATCCAAGCCGTTCGAACCGATGGCCACAACGGACTTGAGACTCTTAACCTGGAAGACTGCTTGCCTTGTAGCCATCACCTCTGCCTGCCGTGCGGGCGAATTTTGTGCCTTACGGAGGGACCAGCCCTTTTTGAGATTTCATAGGGATAGGGTGGTCCTCCGTACCGACATCACCTTTTTGCCGAAGGTGGTGTCGGCCTTTCACTTGTGTCAGGACATTGCGTTGCCTACCCTGGCCTCGAACCCAACAACAGAGGTCGAATGGAAGTTACATACTTTGGACATTAGGAGGGCTTTGGCCTTCTACTTGGACAGAACCTTGGATTCAAGCCGGTCTGAGAGACTTTTTCAGTGTTACTCGGAACCGAAGAAGGGACTGCCGGTATCACCGCAGAGGTTCTCCAAATGGATGGCTGAGACCATCCACCTCTGCTACGAGCTGTTGGGCAGACCTCTTCCAACCAGGGTACAGTCCCATTCAACCAGGGCAGTAGCAGCATCCTCCGCTTTTTTTGACTGGGGTGCCTTTGGAGGATGTCTGTAAAGCTGCTGTGTGGTCCCAGCCAATGACATTTATTAAACATTACAGGCTGGATACGAGAGCCAGATGGGATGCAGCTTTTGGAAGGGCTGTATTGATTTCAGGGTTACATTAAATTGTTGTTATATACCTTTCAGTGATATGGCGACACAAAATGTATTCTGCACATGTTTCTGTTATGGATTCCTTCGTTTAGGGAATGTTTATTGGTCATTTGTTTGCACTCTTGATAATGACATTGGGTGCTGTTTATGGTTCCTAGCTACCTCGGTTGCTGGGTTTCTCAGACCTTTATACACGTCTGGGTCCTACGCATTGCTGTTCATACACTTATGTGATCATTTCAAGGTGGTTGTGCCTGCCAGTTACTGGCTATCCTGGGTCACTTGAAAAAATGACTGACGATGTTATTTGGTTTCAAAAAGTTTATTGTGAACAATAAATCACATTACTTGAACCTCATTTGGTCTCAGGACACTCCCTCCACCGCTTGCTTAAGCTTGTCAGTCTAAACCCATTTGTGTGATTCGCAGAGACCACGAAGAAGAAGGACAGGTTGCTTACCTGTAACCGTATTTCTTCGAGTGGTCATCTGCGAATACATACAAATCCCGCCCATCTTCCCCTCAGTGTCCTGCTCTTTGTTGGCTCATTCTCATGTTGCTCACGCAGCGTAAAATTGCGGAACTGAGGAAAGAGCGGGAAGGCAGGGGCCTTATAACGGGTGGGCGGAGTTACCGCCAAAAAGTTGTCATATGTTGCAAAGTGTACTTTGCCCAGTGATTCCAGAAGTATCCGAACAGCACTGCGCAGGCGCAGTGAAACCCATTTGTATGTATTCGCAGATGACCACTTGAGGAAATACTGTTACAGGTAAGCAACCTGTTCATATTATTATTATTATTATTATTATTATTATTATTATTATTATTATTATTTCAGTCCCTGATTTGCGTTGGGCACTTTTAGTGCATACTGGAGATGTGTGATATGCACTGGACATTCATGATGGACATTGGCCACTTGTGATGGACATTGGTCACTTGTGATGGTCATTGGCCACTTTTGATGTACATTGGTTGCTTGTGATGGTCATTGGCCACTTGTGATGGTCACTGGCCACTTGTGATGGACATTGGTCACTTGTGATGGTCATTGGCCACTTGTGATGGACAATGGTCACTTGTGATGGACATTTCTTCTTTCTCTCTCTCTGTCCAGGGTCCTGGGGTCTGAAGTTGGCCATCCGGTCGGGGATGACCTCCCGAGTGACCTGCAGTCCCTGTCCTGGCTGACCTCAGTGGATGTTCCTCGGCTGCAGCAGATGGCCAGCCAAAGGATGGACTACGCCATCCACTCCCAGAATCCTCTGCTGCACCAGCAGAATGGTAGGTGGCTCACATCCACCCATCCATCCATCCCTCCAGGCACCTCCGTCCATCCTTTCATCGATTCATCCATCCATCTATCTATCCACACATCCACCCTTCCATCTCTCCATCCATCCATCCATCCATCCATCCATCCATCCATCTCTCTATCCCTCCATGCATCCATCCATTGTTTGTCCACCAATCTATCCCACACATCCTTCCATCTCTCCATCCACCCCTCTATCCATCCATGCATCTATCTCTCTATGCGTCACTCCATCTATCCATCCATTATTCTATCCATCCATCCTTCATCCACGCCTCCATTCATCTCTCCATGCATCCTTCTATCTATCCACCCACCTCTCCATCCCTCTCTCCATCCATCCATCCATCCATCCATCCATCCATCCATCCCTCCTTCCACCCACCCCTCCATCCATCCTTCATGCACCAATCCACCTATCCCTCCCTCCCTCCATCCACCCATCTATCCACCTCTCCATCCACCCATGCATCAATCCATTCATCCTTCCATCTCTCCATCCACTCCTCCATCATCCATCCATCCATCCACTCCTCCATTCATCTCTCCATGCATCCTTCTATCTATCTATCCACCCACCAATCCATCTATCCATCTATCTGTCCATCCACCCTTCCATCTATCCATCCACAATCCATTCATCATTCACCCACCAATCCATCCATCCACTCCTCCATCTCATCCATCATCCACCAATTCATCTATCCGTCCACCCCTCCATTCTTCTCTCCATGCATCCTTCTATCCATTCACCTCTCCATCCATCCATGCATCCATCTATCCATCCTTCTATCTCTCCATTCACCCCTCCATCCATCCTTCCATGGCTGCACATGGTGCATATACGGGTGCGCAAGTACGTTTTCCACCATGTGCTTTCTGCCGCAGGTTCCCTTTCCGGAAGCCTCCACGCTGCAGGGGCTCCCGGCGCCATGATCCACATACAGGCCAGCCTGCCTCAAGGACTCCTGGGACTGGATGCCATTTCGTCACACGGAGCGAATGTAAGTGCGCACTTCCTCCACCTTTCCCTGTTCGCCACCAACACGAAACGTATGTGCAACTCGTGTTTCTCTCCCTTTTGCACCAGATCGACCGCTACGTCGTCAGGGGCCAGCTTTCCCCGAACCTGCGTCCGCCGCAAGCCCCTCTCTTCCTGCCTCCTGCGCTGCCAACTTGCCATGCGCAGCAGGTCTTTGCCATCGCGTCGCAGGTATGAAACCTATCTAGGAACCTTTAGGCTGTTCAGTGCAACTCTATGGTTAATATCTGCCATAAGATGGCCATAGAATTGTGTTGGAGGATCTACAAATGCCTAGAGAAGCGTTTTCTTTGGGTACTCCAGCACAACTCTATGGTTAACATTGATATTGATTATTATTTTATTATATTATATAAAATAATAATTTAATTATATAAAATATATAATAAAATAATATATTAACATATGTATGTAAAATTATTATTTCATCACCATTGTTAATATATATTGATTATGATAAAATAATGTTTTATTATATAAAATATATTATAAAATAATATATTTATAATATAGACAGGTTGCTTACCTGTAATGGTATTTCTTCAAGTGATCATCTGCGAATACATACAAATGGGTTTACTGTGCCTGTGCAGAGCTATTCGGAAACTTCTGGAATCACTGGGCAAAGTACACTTTGCAACATTTAGCAACTTTTTGGCGGTAACTCCGTCCACCCGTTATAAGGCCCCTGCATTCCCACTCTTTCCCAAGTTCCAAAATTTTTCCGCCAAGTAGGCGATATAGAAAGAGCCAATAAGAACAGGACACTGAGGGGAGGACGGGTGAGATTTGTATGTATTCGCAGATGACCACTCGAAGAAATACCGTTACAGGTAAGCAACCTGTCCTTCTTCGCGGTCTCTGCGAATCATACAAATGGGTTAGACTGACAAGCTAAGGTAGCGGCAGAGGGAGTGTCCTGAGCCCAAAGTTAGGTTCAAACAGTGTCATTTTTATTTACACAATAAACCTTGAACCCAATAAGCAAATTGTGTCAGTCTTTTGTTAACTGGATAGCACAGGACAAAGTTGTCACAATGTCAATGGTGCAACCACAAGGCAAACATGGTGGTATAACAGTCAATAGCAGTCAACACAACAGACCTGAAATTGATCCCTGAGATAGGGCCTGTTAAGTCATTTAGGACCTATGTGAACCCCAAACTTGTCCCGACAACCCAAGCATAGGTTAAAATCATACAAATGTAAACAGTTGAACATGGAAAGCAGTGCCATTAGTGTAACCCTGAAACCAATACTGCCCTCCCAAAGGCTGCATCACGTTTGGCCCTGGTGTCCAGCCGATAGTGTTTTATGAAAGTCAGAGGCTGGGACCAAACAGCTGCCTTGCAGACATCCCCCAGGGAAATGCCCGACAGAAATGCGGAGGATGCTGCTACCGCCCTAGTTGCATGGGGCCATACCCCAGCCGGTACCGGTCTGCCTAACATCTCATAACAGAGGTGGATAGTGGCGGCCACCCATTTCGACAGTCTCTGAGCCGATTCCGGCAGTCCCTTTTTCGGTTCTGAGTAGCACTGAAAAAGTCTCTCGGAACGGCTAGAACCCGAAGTCCTGTGCAAGTAGAAGGCCAAAGCCCTCCGAACATCCAAAGTGTGCATAGCGTGTTCAAATTCAGTGGTCGGGTTCAATGCTAGGGTAGTTAATACAATATCCTGACACATATGAAAGGCCGACACTACCTTCAGTAGGAAAGTAATGTCGGTACGGAGAACCACCTTGTCCCTGTGGAACCTTAAAAAGGGCTGGTCCCTTCTCAGGGCACAAAGCAGACATCATCCATCAGAGAAGCAGGTTCTGGTTGATGGAGCTGTTGCGGAGAACTGTGCAGGGACATCTCCGGTTCCGAAGGACCGTCCGAGTCAATCAGGAGCCCGGGCTCAGAATCGGAATCGGCAATGTCAGAATCGACCACTGACACGAGTCGGTCCTTGGGGTGGCAAGTGGGCGACCGGGAGGATGTCGTCTGGACGGCGGCCTGGGAGCTCCGTTTCTCCATCGGAGTCTGTCCCTCTGTCCGAGTCAGGCGAAGCTTGAGCTCGGAGATGAACTTCAGCAGTGCCACCTCCCTCGGTACCGCCATGAAGTACCTGTCAGTCTCTGAATCATAGAAGACAGAATCATCTTCACGGTCCTTCGACGGAGACTGAGGAACCGGAGTAGGGGACCTCCTCCAAGTGGAGTGGAGATCTTCCTCGTCGAGTTGCAGGAACGGCACGGTTGTGGAAGCAGAAGGCCCTGGAACAGAAGTTGTTCCCTCCCTGTTCAGGGACTGACCGGCGTCAGTCAGCCTTCTTGACGGGCGATCGTCCTGAGGGGAGCGGCGTGCAGAAGGCCGATGTCAGGCATCTCGGTTGGAAGCCACTGTCGTCCAAAGGGGTGATATGGTCCGGGAGCGGGATCGGTCCCGGTGAGTCTTAGTCTTCTTCGACGCCAAAGCCTCTGATGTTGAAGCCACGGAAGGCCGTTTCTTAGCAGACCTAGGGGCGTCCCGCTGATCATCCGGTGAAAAAAATGGGTTGATGGCCAGCTCGGAGACTTTAGATCCAGAAGACGGTCCTGTCTTGGCAGCTTTCTCCTTCGCCCAGGCCTCCTTCAATTCTGACAGCTCGGTATCGGCAAGCCTGGGAGGTCTGGAATGGTCCTTGGAGGATTTGGAGCCGTCTTTGGACTTTTTGAAGCTCTATGTTGAGGTCGACGCCACCTTATGGGACTTGTGATCGGAGACCACCCGCTTGGAGGTCATGGTCACATCACCGGAGGATGCCCCATCCCAAGCCGGAGTCGAGGCGGCAAGAGAACCCGCAGACCCTGATTTTTTCTTAGAGTACTTGGTGGGTTTGGAGGTGGCACTGGGTTTGGTGGAACCACAGGCCACAGTAAGATCAGCACTGGGTTCCTCAGAACCACGGGCTGAAGCGGTCAAGGCAGGTGGGGTGCTAGCCGGGCTATCTCGCGGCACAACTAGGGGAGCTGTAGTCGATGCCGAAGGAGCCGAGGATGGGCGGGAGTCCCTAAACTTCCCCTGGGCAATAGCTGAAGTTAGCCGGGATTCCCGGTTCTTTCTTGCCTGGGAGGACATGGACTTGCAGAGCAAACAGGCCTTAGGATCATGGTCTTTTCCCAGGCAAAGAAGGCAAGATGAATGAGGGTCCTGTACTGGGAGCTTACCCCTGCAGACATCACATTTCTTGAACGGAGGTGACTTTTCAACGAGCCGAGTCACAATCCGAGATCGAAGTCAATAGTCCAACAACATGGGGGGAGTGTAGAAAAACCGAGGTCAAAAACAGTCCAAGTCAAAAAACCAGTGATCCAATACAGCTAACAATAGCACGAAGTTCCAAACAGCAGCTAACGTGGCAGAAAAAAGTAACTGAGGAAAGAGCGGGAATGCAGGGACCTTATAACGGGTGGGTGGAGTTACCGCCAAAAAGTTGCTAAAAGTTGCAAAGTGTACTTTGCCCAGTGATTCCAGAGGTTTCCGAATAGCTCTGCGCAGGTGCAGTAAACCCATTTGTATGATTCACAGAGACTACAAAGAAGAAATATTATCATATATTATATAATAAAAATATTATATAAAATATAATGAAAATATATTAATATTATTTTCTGTAATAAATTTATATTATTTTATTATATACATAATATAATAATTATATTACATAAAATATTATATTAATATATTTATAATATACGTAATCATTATATAAAACCATTATATATATATAATAAAATATAACAAAATAATGAATTAATATAATTATTAATAAAACATATTAATATATATATTATTGTACATTTTATATAATAAAATTATAGATAGATAGAAATAGATAATAAATAAAATAATTTTATATAATAATAAAATAATTTTATATAATAAAATTATATGTATACATGGATAAATAAAATAATTTTATATACTAAATTAGAGAGAGAGAGAGAAAAAATTTATTTATTTATTTATTTATTTATTTATTTATTTATTTATATAAATTAATATATTAAAAGAACAATGGAATACGTTCTAGTGAGAATGATATTGATTTATTGATTTTTGTATCTAAATTGGGCACCATTTGTATATCGATCTAGAGGTTTGTATGTATGTATATATATATATTGCTATATAATCGACGTGTCTGTTTCCTCCTTCCTTCTGTTCAATCCAAGTGTCCTCCAGCCACCATCTACAGCGCGCCGTACACCGCACAGCCGCCATATTCCCAGCCGCGCTTGGCGCCTCACGCTTCCCAAGAGCTGCACCCCAAGCATTACCCCAAACCAATATATTCCTATAGGTGAGTTCAGTACGGAGGTCTTGCTCTTCTCTTTATTTTTATTTATTTATTTATATTTATTAATTTTATTTATTAGGGGGAAATGCACTTGGAAGCTAAGCAGGGTCAGCCCTGGTTAGGAATTGGATGGGAGACCTCCAATGAAGACCAGGAGGAAGGAAATGGGGAGGGGGGGAAACAACCTTAAGAAATTAATTTTTAAATTAATTAATTAAGACTGGCCTAATTGTATGTAATGAGGCATACTAGTGTCATGTCATATATATATATATATATATATATATATATATATTGTTTTTAATCATACTGTACTTTTAATATTGTGAGTGGCTCTAATAATAATAATAATAATGGGGAATTATCTGTTAAAAGAGTAGGATACAAATAAATATAGTAATAATATTATATATTATTAATATTATATTATTATATTAATTATAAAAGTGTTATAATAATAATAATAATAATAATAATAATAATAATAATGTACACATCCTTCTTGAATTTTAATATTATTATTTTATTTTATTTATGGTATTTATAAATACCAATAATAATAATAATAATAATAATAATAATAAATTTTATTTATATGCTGCCTCTCCTGCAGGATTGAGGCAGTTTACAATGTATTTAATGATAATAATGTATACATCCTTTTTGAATGATGGAGTCCAGAAATGGATGCAGGATTAAAGATGGGAATAATAATAATAATAATAATAATAATAATAATAATAATATCCATACAAATCCAGCAGCAGAGTCTTTATGAAGATTTGATGCTGAGAAGGGCCTTGGAGTGGAAGCAATGCAAGGAATATATTTTAGTTTAATTTAATTTTTAATTTTGCACTGACATTTTTGGGAATATAATGTGCTTTTTCTATATTTTAATAATAATAATAATAATAATAATAATAATAATAATTTCTTCTGACAGCTGCTTGATTGCGATGGCCCTAAAAAACAGCAAGACGGGAAGCCTCCCAGTGAGCGAGATCTACAGCTTCATGAAGGAGCATTTCCCATATTTCAAGGTCTGGTTGCTGCTATTATTATTATTATTATTATTATTATTATTATATATTTTTAATTTTTACATTTTTATATTTCTATGATTTTAAAATTATTTTATTATTATTAATAATTATTATTTTTATTTTATTTTATTATCAAATAATTATTATTTATATAATTTATATTCAATATTTTAGAAAAATATTAATTATTATATTTTAAAATTATTATATTAATAATATTATTATTTTATTTTATTATTAAATAATAATAAATGTATAATAAATATATATTATATAATTTATTATATTCATTAGAAAAATATAAATTATTATATTTTAAAATTATTTTTATATTATATTATTTATTATATTATATTCATTATAATTTAGAAAAATATAAATTATTATATTTATTATTAATTTATATTAAAAGAAAGTTTCCACTTTATGTTAAAACTAAGCTTACACTGTAGTTGAGACCATACAATATATATATATATATAGACACACACACACACACGCACGCACACACACACACACACATATACATATATATATATATATATATATATATATATATATATAGTATAAAATATTTATATATTTAGTATAAAATAAATAAAGTGGTAAAATGTTAAAGCATATATTTGTATGAAAGCGTAATAATTTGTATGGTAAAATTTAATAATAATAATAATAATAATAATAAACAAATACAGTAATTGGGGAAAAATAAATAAATGAAATAAAAAAATAAAATAAAAATGTAATAAATAAGAAAAAATAAAAAAATAAAATAAATGATAAAAATGAAATATAATAAATAAGAAAAAATAAAATGAAAATGAAAAGGAAATAAATAATGAAATAAATAATAAAAATAAAATAAAAAATAAAATAAATATGAAATATGAAATAAATAAATTAAAACAAAACAGGAGGGATTTAAATTATTAAATTACGCATTCGGCTGGTAATACACTAGATGTTCTCTTCTGTCCGGATATGGAGACGCCGTGGGCAGAGGTTTCTAATGTCTCTCCCTTGTCATGGACGGACCATTTCCTGGTCGAGGCTAATATCAAGGATTCTACCCGGATCCCTCCTGGGGGTGGCGGACCTATTTGGATGGTCCACCCTTGAAGGCTGATGAAACCCAAAAGATTCCAAGAAGCCCTAGAGGGGCTTATGGTTTGAACTAACGGTGATTCTGTTGATGCCCTAACTAACATCTGGGATATTGATCTCTCCAGGGCTATATACAGTATCGCCCCCAAGCGTCCTCTCAGACCTGCTTCCAAAAAACGGCCTTGGTATACGGAAGATCTTCGGGCCAGGAAGCGGGTTTTGCGACGACTAGAGCGCAAATGGCGGAAACATCAGGCCTTAGCCGACAAGACACTCCTGGGCTCTCTTTTGAAGGACTACGGAATGGCGATAATCGCAGCGAAGAGCTCTTTCTTTTCTGCGCGTATCACATCCGCGGAGTCGCATCCGGCAGAGCTGTTCAGGGTAGTGAGGGAGCTTACTCAACTCCCTCCTCCCCTGAACCCTATTTTGGAACCATCGAAAGCCTGCTGTGACGAGTTTAACAACTTCTTTGCAGATAAAATCTCTTGGATAAGGGTTGATCTTGACTCCATTATTAGTTCAGAATCTAGAGTAGAGGTGTCCAGAGCCTCCGTGGACTTGGTTAAACTGGATCACTTTGAATCTGTCTGTACTGAGGATGTGGACAAGATTCTTCGAAGTGTTAGGAAGACGACTTGCTCTCTCGATCCCTGTCCTTCATGGCTGACAGCTCAAGGGGGAACGGTTCTGACTAATATGTTGCACCGTATTATCAATACATCCTTCAGGGATGGGCAGTTTCCATCAACTTTGAAGACGGCCATTGTTAAACCTTTGTTGAAAAAGCCCTCCCTTGACCCCCTAATTCGGAACAATTATCGGCCTGTCTCGCTGCTGCCATTTTTAGGGAAGGTGATCGAGAGGGCAGTCGCCTTTCAGCTTCAAAGGATCTTGGATGAGACGGATTTTCTGGACCCATTTCAAACCGGCTTCCGGGCAGGCTATGGAGTTGAGACTGCCATGGTCGCCTTAGTTGATGATCTCCGTCTGGGTATGGACAGGGGGAGCGTGTCCGTTAGTGCTCTTGGACATCTCAGCGGCCTTCGATACCATCCACCATGGTATCCTTCTGGGACGCCTGAGGGAGTTGGGTATTGGGGGCACTGCTTTGCAGTGGTTCCGTTCCTACCTCTCGGGCAGATTCCAGATGGTGGAGCTGGGGGACTGTCGCTCCGATAGGAGGGCCCTGACATCTGGTGTCCCTCAGGGAGCGATTTTGTCCCCTATGCTATTTAACATTTACATGAAGCCGCTGGGAGAGATCATCCGGAGACACGGGGCGCGGTGTTATCAGTACGTTGATGACACCCAAATAGTTTTCTCTATGTCTCCGACTGATGCAGTAACTAAGGATGGCATCTCTCCTCTTAATGCTTGCTTGGAGTCGGTAATGGGCTGGATGAGGGAAAACAGACTCAGCCTGAATCCAGAGAAAACGGAAGTACTGGTGATTGGCTGTCCTAGTCTGGGTAAGGAAATTTTTCCACCTGTCCTAAATGGGGTCACGCTTCCTGTGAAGGACTCTGTTCACAGTTTGGGGGTGCTTCTGGACTCATCGTTTCACCTTACTGCTCAGGTGGATGCGGCGGTCAGGAGCACCTGTTATCAGCTTCGGCTGATACGCCAACTGCGACCCTTCCTTGGCCGGGGGGACCTTGAAACGGTTATACATGCTCTGGTAACCTCTCGATTAGATTTCTGTAATGCGCTTTACATGGGGCAACCCTTGTACCAAACCCGGAAGCTTCAATTAGTGCAGAATATGGCTGCTCGGCTGGTTACTGGATGTTCCAGGGCCAGCCATATAACACCAGTCCTAAAAGATCTCCATTGGCTGCCTATTCGCTTCCGGGCCAAATACAAGGTGTTGGTTATCACCTATAAAGCCCTAAATGGCTTGGGCCCAGGGTACTTGGAGGACCGCCTCTCCCCATACAATCCGCCCCGCACTCTCAGGTCGGGTGAAAGACATCTTTTAAGAGTTCCAGACGCTCGACATGTATCAGCTCAGAGGGCTTTCTCTATTTCAGCCCCTCAGCTCTGGAACTCCCTCCCCAATGAGCTCTGTACTTCTACCTCCCTCAAGAAGAACTTGAAGACTTTTTTGTTCCGCCAGGCTTTCCCCCCGTGAGCCTTGTGGTCATTCTCTTCCCCGTGGCAATGTTTCTGTGTATTCCATTCTACACAGCCACTTGTATAGGGTGTTGTTAGTTTTTACTGTTCTTAATTATTAACTTTGTATTATTTCATGCTAATGTTTCAATTGTCTTACTCTTTGATGTACACCGCTGTGATCGCTGGAATAGCGGTATAGAAATAAAATTTTATTATTATTATTATTATTATTATTATTATTAATATTATTTTAATTATTATAATATAAAATTATTATTATTATTAATATAAATAAAATAAAATATATAGACAGATAGACCTGATACAATCCTAATGGGGAAACGCTGTGTGCGTTTTTAATTGTCAGACAGCTCCAGATGGCTGGAAGAACTCCGTGCGCCACAACCTCTCCCTGAACAAGTGCTTTGAGAAAGTGGAGAACAAGTCAAACGGCACCTCGCGCAAGGGCTGCCTCTGGGCCCTGAACCCGGCCAAGATCGACAAAATGGAGGAGGAGATGCAGAAGTGGAAGCGGAAGGACCTGGCCGCCATCCACCACAGCATGGCCAACCCAGGTGAGCAGGGCGGGGTTCAGATAGATATGGGATGGGGGGCCACAAGGTGAGCATGAGCCAACAGTGTGATGCGGCAGCTAACAAGGCCAATGTGATCCTAGGCTACAACCATAGAATTATAGTGTCTATACTTCTACTGTAGGGATTGGAGGTGACCCTATGGCGCTTGGCGCATTTGGGTCTGACTCTGCGTATCCCTTTTGCAGAAGAGCTGGACAAGCTCATCACGGACCGGCCAGAGAACTGCCGGCGGCCTGGAAAGATGACCAACGCCGACATCTCCGGCCACCTCTCTCAGACCGTGATGATGCTCTCCATGCCGCCGATGCGCCACCGCCGCCAGGTCCAGGCGCCACAGGCCTGCATGGTGCCCGAATCCCTGGCGCCTGCGCAGACACCTCCTTCATACAACGCCCTGCATGACACGACGCCTGGACCCATTGCTCCGCAGCACCACCACCACAACAACGCTGTGACACACGGTGGACACGACTTCTTTGGCGCCATGATGGCCGACATGAACGCCGAGGTGGACGCCCTTGACCCCAGCATCATGGACTTTGCACTGCAAGGTGAGGAACATTGATGGTGACTCACTACAGCTCCCAGAATCCCAGAAATAAGTATTTTTTCATGACAATTTGCGGCAAAGGCGTGCGTCCGTCCGCCATTTTAACCCTGACTCCCCTTTCCCTCCCTCTCAGGTAACCTTTGGGAAGAGATGAAGGACGAGAGCTTCAACCTGGAGAGCCTGGGTGCCTTTGACTGCGGCCTCGGTATGGCCGCTGCGTCCGGCAGGAGTGACCACTCCTTCCCGGATGTACAGGTCACTGGCCTCTACGCCACGTACGCTGCCATGGACACCGTCGCAGTGGACTCCTCTGCCTTGCCGTATCTGAATGTCCAAGGGAGCGGAAAGCCCATCACCCTCCTCTGAATGGGGTCTGCCTACGGACCCCGCTATGTCCCCTCAGTAGCTCCATATAGTGCTACAGATTGCAGCGCTCATCATCCAAGAGCATAATAATAAATATTATCCAGCGCCCATCATCCAAAGGCATAGGTCCAGGTATTGCTACAGACTGCAACTAGGACGGATAAGGCCATAAACAATGGAGGATTAATTAAGGATTAATTTACTTACGTTTTAGGCCATGATGTAGGGCTAGGGTAGCTAGCCTTTTGTAGGGCATTTCTTAATTAATTCCAGTAATTAATGTTTGCAAACCATATTTATAATTTATTTCCAATGGAGACCATTGTCGCAAAACCCTACAAACCGGACCTTTGGTTTCAAAGCAATGTAGTAGTGTTTACTGTGTGTGTAAATGTGGGTAAAAGTAACCGCAATAAAAAACAAAGGATGATGAATGCTATAGAGGTACTGCTAAAGAGTTGTTGCCACTTTTGGGGGAGAGGTCCTTGCACTGTTGGGGACGATGGGAAACACGGTTTTCTGGTTTAGACCCTGACCCTTGAGATTCCTCTAAGCTTTGCTTCCATCCTCTCTCCTCGCCTCCATTTTCCTCAGCCACTTCTTATGGGAAAGGTCCCCTCATAGCAAAACGTAGATTTTGGCATTGGTTGGATGACCGAGGTGTTGGTCAAGGCATCGGTCAAGAGGAATGGGCGCATCCTTGAGCAGCAACAGACCCATTATGATGACCGACGTCTGAGTCGCCAGAGTGGACACCAGATGCAAGGGGTCTCCGTGGGGCAAATGACACTTCCCAAGGACGCTGGGACATCTGTCTCCATGGCTTCCTTGAGTAGCAAGAGACCCATTACGATGACCAAAGTCCAAGTGGTCAGAGCGGACACCAGACACCAGCAGTCTCCTTCCCAAGGAGGTCACCCTAAATTAACTGACAGGAGCTCTACCTCCTGAAAACCGAGGGTTTAATCCCTACCTGGTTTGAAACCTACAGCCATAGCACCCTGAAATTTTCCAGCCAATGGCCAAAGTCCGAGCGGTCAGAGCAAACACCGGACGCAAGTGGCCTCCATAGGCAAATGGTGCTCCCCAAGGACATTTTGACTTCCGAAAGACCAGAGAAAGTGAACCAGTAAGAACATCCCCTCCCAGTTTGAAACCTACAGCCAAGACACCCTGCAAACAACTCCAATTTGTGTTCCAGCAGCCATTTTGTGTTCTGTGAGTTGAACAGAGGTATTGGGTAGAAACCCCCCACTTCTTGTCAAACTCAAAAGTGACAGGTGCCCCGCCCCCTTTTGGGTTTTACTCCCACCTTGGTCTCTTAGTCCCATCTCCTGGATATGTGGGTTCTAGGTCTTGGGTATGTGGGTTCTAGGTCTTGGGTTGTCATTTTTCTGGATTCTAGGTGTCAACTTTGGGAAGGGGTTCTAGATTTTGGGGGTTCCAGAGGACCCCCAAAAGGTCAGCCATTTTGGGTTTTTTGTCAAAGAGGTTTTTGGGGTGCACGTGTGACCCCTGTATGAACCTGTCTCAGGACCGCCGACCATGAGGAGCGGGTCCCATCCCTATCAGACCAACGGCATAGCAGCAAGCCATGTTCAAAGATGACAAGCGGCAGCCATTTTATTTTCACCAACAAAAGTTTTTGAGGTGGGTGTGAGGTGTCTCTGAATGTGTCTCGACCTCCCAAAATGAACGATTTAGAGGTCTGGCATGATCTGAGCTTCGCAAAGGTGCGACGTGTGGATCACTTCCCCTCACTCCGCCCCTAGGGGTGTTTTTAAAAAATGGCATGCTTTTGAGTGTCGCCGATTGGCCCAAAGGACCACACCCCCATCCCGGATTGACCTAAATCCCCTTGTGCCTCTGAGGAAGCCAATGGGGTTTTGGTGAAGGGGACAACACGCTTGCGGTGCTGGGGTATATGAAGGGGTCCCCAGACTTCACCTTTGTGACATTGGCTACCAGCCGCTATTGCTTTTGGGGACTACCTACCTGCAAAATGGAGAATTTGGCAGAGCCAATGCTGGTGTGACCCGAGGGGCGTGCGGAGGAAGAAGATATGATGGATTCCACCCTGACTTCTCCTGGGGCTGAGAAGAGAAGGGAAAGGCATCTCGTGGACATGATTGAAAACATATGCAAACTGTATGAAATTATGACAAAACGGGTGACTGAGAAGCATATCTATGGATCTCCAGAAGACCTGAAGACCCACTTTGAGAAGTGGATAGCTGAAAATCACCTAAACTGCTTAGGACAAGTGTCTTTCGATGATGATGATGATGATCATGATGATGATGACTGTGGGTACGCTGGAGAAACCTCAAGCAGCAAGGAAGACCTGTACATGGTAATGGAGCCCCTGAACTCTGAAGCGGAGGAACCCATTTATGAAGATATGGCCCCACTCAGCATGGTCATTTCCCTAACGACAATTGCCGAATAGATGCTGTGTGTGTGTGTGTGTGTGTGTGTGTTAATGTATATGATGAGTTATTTTCCTTTGTGTTTTTATGATAGAGAACAGATGAAGAAGCTCCTCAGGAGACACCCGCTGAGAACTCTGGGAGAGATACACAAAAAGGCATGAAGGCCATCTGCAGAGAGTCAAAATTCTGTCTCAACTGCTCATGCGTAAATGTAATCAATGCACCCCACACCAGCCTATAAACAGAAGCTGGGGAGAGGGAGGATAGATGTAGATATATGTAACTGAAAGACATAGGGAGAATGACAGGAGGATAGATGTAGATATATGTAACTGAAAGACATAGGGAGAACGACAGGAGGATAGATGCAGATATATGTAACTGAAAGATATGAGGAGAACGACAGCAGGATAGATGTAGATATATGTACCTGAAAGACATAGGGAGAACGACAGGAGGATAGATGTAGATATATGTAACTGAAAGAGATGAGGAGAACGACAGGAGGATAGATGTAGATATATGTACCTGAAAGACATAGGGAGAACGACAGGACGATAGATGTAGATATATGTAACTGAAAGAGATGAGGAGAATGACAGGAGGATAGATGTAGATATATGTAACTGAAAGAGATGAAGAGAACGACAGGAGGACAGATGTAGATATATGTAACTGAAAGACATAGGGATAACGACAGGAGGATAGATGTAGATATATGTAACTGAAAGAGATGAAGAGAACGACAGGCGGATAGATGTAGATATATGTACCTGAAAGACATAGGGATAACGACAGGAGGATAGATGTAGATATATGTAACTGAAAGAGATGAAGAGAACGACAGGAGGACAGATGTAGATATATGTAACTGAAAGACATAGGGATAACGACAGGAGGATAGATGTAGATATATGTAACTGAAAGACATAGGGAGAACGACAGGAGGATAGATGTAGATATATGTAACTGAAAGACATAGGGAGAACGACAGGAGGATAGATGTAGATATATGTAACTGAAAGACATAGGGAGAACGACAGGAGGATAGATGTAGATATATGTAACTGAAAGAGATGAGGAGAACGACAGGAGGATAGATGTAGATATATGTACCTGAAAGACATAGGGAGAACGACAGGAGGATAGATGTAGATATATGTAACTGAAAGAGATGAGGAGAACGACAGGAGGATAGATGTAGATATATGTAACTGAAAGAGATGAAGAGAACGACAGGAGGATAGATGTAGATATATGTACCTGAAAGACATAGGGAGAACGACAGGAGGATAGATGTAGATATATGTAACTGAAAGAGATGAGGAGAACGACAGGAGGATAGATGTAGATATATGTAACTGAAAGACATAGGGAGAACGACAGGAGGATAGATGTAGATATATGTAACTGAAAGACATAGGGAGAACGACAGGAGGATAGATGTAGATATATGTAACTGAAAGAGATGAGGAGAACGACAGGAGGATAGATGTAGATATATGTACCTGAAAGACATAGGGAGAACGACAGGACGATAGATGTAGATATATGTAACTGAAAGAGATGAGGAGAACGACAGGAGGATAGATGTAGATATATGTAACTGAAAGAGATGAAGAGAACGACAGGAGGACAGATGTAGATATATGTAACTGAAAGACATAGGGATAACGACAGGAGGATAGATGTAGATATATGTAACTGAAAGAGATGAGGAGAACGACAGGAGGATAGATGTAGATATATGTAACTGAAAGAGATGAGGAGAACGACAGGAGGATAGATGTAGATATATGTAACTGAAAGAGATGAAGAGAACGACAGGAGGACAGATGTAGATATATGTAACTGAAAGACATAGGGATAACGACAGGAGGATAGATGTAGATATATGTAACTGAAAGACATAGGGAGAACGACAGGAGGATAGATGTAGATATATGTAACTGAAAGACATAGGGAGAACGACAGGAGGATAGATGTAGATATATGTAACTGAAAGACATAGGGAGAACGACAGGAGGATAGATGTAGATATATGTAACTGAAAGAGATGAGGAGAACGACAGGAGGATAGATGTAGATATATGTACCTGAAAGACATAGGGAGAACGACAGGAGGATAGATGTAGATATATGTAACTGAAAGAGATGAGGAGAACGACAGGAGGATAGATGTAGATATATGTAACTGAAAGAGATGAAGAGAACGACAGGAGGATAGATGTAGATATATGTACCTGAAAGACATAGGGAGAACGACAGGAGGATAGATGTAGATATATGTAACTGAAAGAGATGAGGAGAACGACAGGAGGATAGATGTAGATATATGTAACTGAAAGACATAGGGAGAACGACAGGAGGATAGATGTAGATATATGTAACTGAAAGACATAGGGAGAACGACAGGAGGATAGATGTAGATATATGTAACTGAAAGAGATGAGGAGAACGACAGGAGGATAGATGTAGATATATGTACCTGAAAGACATAGGGAGAACGACAGGACGATAGATGTAGATATATGTAACTGAAAGAGATGAGGAGAACGACAGGAGGATAGATGTAGATATATGTAACTGAAAGAGATGAAGAGAACGACAGGAGGACAGATGTAGATATATGTAACTGAAAGACATAGGGATAACGACAGGAGGATAGATGTAGATATATGTAACTGAAAGAGATGAGGAGAACGACAGGAGGATAGATGTAGATATATGTAACTGAAAGAGATGAGGAGAACGACAGGAGGATAGATGTAGATATATGTAACTGAAAGAGATGAAGAGAACGACAGGAGGACAGATGTAGATATATGTAACTGAAAGACATAGGGATAACGACAGGAGGATAGATGTAGATATATGTAACTGAAAGACATAGGGAGAACGACAGGAGGATAGATGTAGATATATGTAACTGAAAGACATAGGGAGAACGACAGGAGGATAGATGTAGATATATGTAACTGAAAGACATAGGGAGAACGACAGGAGGATAGATGTAGATATATGTAACTGAAAGAGATGAGGAGAACGACAGGAGGATAGATGTAGATATATGTACCTGAAAGACATAGGGAGAACGACAGGAGGATAGATGTAGATATATGTAACTGAAAGAGATGAGGAGAACGACAGGAGGATAGATGTAGATATATGTAACTGAAAGAGATGAAGAGAACGACAGGAGGATAGATGTAGATATATGTACCTGAAAGACATAGGGAGAACGACAGGAGGATAGATGTAGATATATGTAACTGAAAGAGATGAGGAGAACGACAGGAGGATAGATGTAGATATATGTAACTGAAAGACATAGGGAGAACGACAGGAGGATAGATGTAGATATATGTAACTGAAAGACATAGGGAGAACGACAGGAGGATAGATGTAGATATATGTAACTGAAAGAGATGAGGAGAACGACAGGAGGATAGATGTAGATATATGTACCTGAAAGACATAGGGAGAACGACAGGACGATAGATGTAGATATATGTAACTGAAAGAGATGAGGAGAACGACAGGAGGATAGATGTAGATATATGTAACTGAAAGAGATGAAGAGAACGACAGGAGGACAGATGTAGATATATGTAACTGAAAGACATAGGGATAACGACAGGAGGATAGATGTAGATATATGTAACTGAAAGAGATGAGGAGAACGACAGGAGGATAGATGTAGATATATGTACCTAAAAGACATAGGGAGAACGACAGGACGATAGATGTAGATATATGTAACTGAAAGAGATGAGGAGAACGACAGGAGGATAGATGTAGATATATGTAACTGAAAGAGATGAAGAGAACGACAGGAGGACAGATGTAGATATATGTAACTGAAAGACATAGGGATAACGACAGGAGGATAGATGTAGATATATGTAACTGAAAGACATAGGGAGAACGACAGGAGGATAGATGTAGATATATGTAACTGAAAGACATAGGGAGAACGACAGGAGGATAGATGTAGATATATGTAACTGAAAGACATAGGGAGAACGACAGGAGGATAGATGTAGATATATGTAACTGAAAGAGATGAGGAGAACGACAGGAGGATAGATGTAGATATATGTACCTGAAAGACATAGGGAGAACGACAGGAGGATAGATGTAGATATATGTAACTGAAAGAGATGAGGAGAACGACAGGAGGATAGATGTAGATATATGTAACTGAAAGAGATGAAGAGAACGACAGGAGGATAGATGTAGATATATGTACCTGAAAGACATAGGGAGAACGACAGGAGGATAGATGTAGATATATGTACCTGAAAGACATAGGGAGAACGACAGGACGATAGATGTAGATATATGTAACTGAAAGAGATGAGGAGAACGACAGGAGGATAGATGTAGATATATGTAACTGAAAGAGATGAAGAGAACGACAGGAGGACAGATGTAGATATATGTAACTGAAAGACATAGGGATAACGACAGGAGGATAGATGTAGATATATGTAACTGAAAGAGATGAGGAGAACGACAGGAGGATAGATGTAGATATATGTAACTGAAAGAGATGAGGAGAACGACAGGAGGATAGATGTAGATATATGTAACTGAAAGAGATGAAGAGAACGACAGGAGGACAGATGTAGATATATGTAACTGAAAGACATAGGGATAACGACAGGAGGATAGATGTAGATATATGTAACTGAAAGACATAGGGAGAACGACAGGAGGATAGATGTAGATATATGTAACTGAAAGACATAGGGAGAACGACAGGAGGATAGATGTAGATATATGTACCTGAAAGACATAGGGAGAACGACAGGAGGATAGATGTAGATATATGTAACTGAAAGAGATGAGGAGAACGACAGGAGGATAGATGTAGATATATGTACCTGAAAGACATAGGGAGAACGACAGGAGGATAGATGTAGATATATGTAACTGAAAGAGATGAGGAGAACGACAGGAGGATAGATGTAGATATATGTAACTGAAAGAGATGAAGAGAACGACAGGAGGACAGATGTAGATATATGTAACTGAAAGACATAGGGATAACGACAGGAGGATAGATGTAGATATATGTAACTGAAAGAGATGAAGAGAACGACAGGAGGATAGATGTAGATATATGTACCTGAAAGACATAGGGATAACGACAGGAGGATAGATGTAGATATATGTAACTGAAAGAGATGAGGAGAACGACAGGAGGATAGATGTAGATATATGTAACTGAAAGACATAGGGAGAACGACAGGAGGATAGATGTAGATATATGTAACTGAAAGACATAGGGAGAACGACAGGAGGATAGATGTAGATATATGTAACTGAAAGACATAGGGAGAACGACAGGAGGATAGATGTAGATATATGTAACTGAAAGACATAGGGAGAACGACAGGAGGATAGATGTAGATATATGTAACTGAAAGACATAGGGAGAACGACAGGAGGATAGATGTAGATATATGTAACTGAAAGAGATGAGGAGAACGACAGGAGGATAGATGTAGATATATGTACCTGAAAGACATAGGGAGAACGACAGGACGATAGATGTAGATATATGTAACTGAAAGAGATGAGGAGAATGACAGGAGGATAGATGTAGATATATGTAACTGAAAGAGATGAAGAGAACGACAGGAGGACAGATGTAGATATATGTAACTGAAAGACATAGGGATAACGACAGGAGGATAGATGTAGATATATGTAACTGAAAGAGATGAAGAGAACGACAGGCGGATAGATGTAGATATATGTACCTGAAAGACATAGGGATAACGACAGGAGGATAGATGTAGATATATGTAACTGAAAGAGATGAAGAGAACGACAGGAGGACAGATGTAGATATATGTAACTGAAAGACATAGGGATAACGACAGGAGGATAGATGTAGATATATGTAACTGAAAGACATAGGGAGAACGACAGGAGGATAGATGTAGATATATGTAACTGAAAGACATAGGGAGAACGACAGGAGGATAGATGTAGATATATGTAACTGAAAGACATAGGGAGAACGACAGGAGGATAGATGTAGATATATGTAACTGAAAGAGATGAGGAGAACGACAGGAGGATAGATGTAGATATATGTACCTGAAAGACATAGGGAGAACGACAGGAGGATAGATGTAGATATATGTAACTGAAAGAGATGAGGAGAACGACAGGAGGATAGATGTAGATATATGTAACTGAAAGAGATGAAGAGAACGACAGGAGGATAGATGTAGATATATGTACCTGAAAGACATAGGGAGAACGACAGGAGGATAGATGTAGATATATGTAACTGAAAGAGATGAGGAGAACGACAGGAGGATAGATGTAGATATATGTAACTGAAAGACATAGGGAGAACGACAGGAGGATAGATGTAGATATATGTAACTGAAAGACATAGGGAGAACGACAGGAGGATAGATGTAGATATATGTAACTGAAAGAGATGAGGAGAACGACAGGAGGATAGATGTAGATATATGTACCTGAAAGACATAGGGAGAACGACAGGACGATAGATGTAGATATATGTAACTGAAAGAGATGAGGAGAACGACAGGAGGATAGATGTAGATATATGTAACTGAAAGAGATGAAGAGAACGACAGGAGGACAGATGTAGATATATGTAACTGAAAGACATAGGGATAACGACAGGAGGATAGATGTAGATATATGTAACTGAAAGAGATGAGGAGAACGACAGGAGGATAGATGTAGATATATGTAACTGAAAGAGATGAGGAGAACGACAGGAGGATAGATGTAGATATATGTAACTGAAAGAGATGAAGAGAACGACAGGAGGACAGATGTAGATATATGTAACTGAAAGACATAGGGATAACGACAGGAGGATAGATGTAGATATATGTAACTGAAAGACATAGGGAGAACGACAGGAGGATAGATGTAGATATATGTAACTGAAAGACATAGGGAGAACGACAGGAGGATAGATGTAGATATATGTAACTGAAAGACATAGGGAGAACGACAGGAGGATAGATGTAGATATATGTAACTGAAAGAGATGAGGAGAACGACAGGAGGATAGATGTAGATATATGTACCTGAAAGACATAGGGAGAACGACAGGAGGATAGATGTAGATATATGTAACTGAAAGAGATGAGGAGAACGACAGGAGGATAGATGTAGATATATGTAACTGAAAGAGATGAAGAGAACGACAGGAGGATAGATGTAGATATATGTACCTGAAAGACATAGGGAGAACGACAGGAGGATAGATGTAGATATATGTAACTGAAAGAGATGAGGAGAACGACAGGAGGATAGATGTAGATATATGTAACTGAAAGACATAGGGAGAACGACAGGAGGATAGATGTAGATATATGTAACTGAAAGACATAGGGAGAACGACAGGAGGATAGATGTAGATATATGTAACTGAAAGAGATGAGGAGAACGACAGGAGGATAGATGTAGATATATGTACCTGAAAGACATAGGGAGAACGACAGGACGATAGATGTAGATATATGTAACTGAAAGAGATGAGGAGAACGACAGGAGGATAGATGTAGATATATGTAACTGAAAGAGATGAAGAGAACGACAGGAGGACAGATGTAGATATATGTAACTGAAAGACATAGGGATAACGACAGGAGGATAGATGTAGATATATGTAACTGAAAGAGATGAGGAGAACGACAGGAGGATAGATGTAGATATATGTAACTGAAAGAGATGAGGAGAACGACAGGAGGATAGATGTAGATATATGTAACTGAAAGAGATGAAGAGAACGACAGGAGGACAGATGTAGATATATGTAACTGAAAGACATAGGGATAACGACAGGAGGATAGATGTAGATATATGTAACTGAAAGACATAGGGAGAACGACAGGAGGATAGATGTAGATATATGTAACTGAAAGACATAGGGAGAACGACAGGAGGATAGATGTAGATATATGTAACTGAAAGACATAGGGAGAACGACAGGAGGATAGATGTAGATATATGTAACTGAAAGAGATGAGGAGAACGACAGGAGGATAGATGTAGATATATGTACCTGAAAGACATAGGGAGAACGACAGGAGGATAGATGTAGATATATGTAACTGAAAGAGATGAGGAGAACGACAGGAGGATAGATGTAGATATATGTAACTGAAAGAGATGAAGAGAACGACAGGAGGATAGATGTAGATATATGTACCTGAAAGACATAGGGAGAACGACAGGAGGATAGATGTAGATATATGTAACTGAAAGAGATGAGGAGAACGACAGGAGGATAGATGTAGATATATGTAACTGAAAGACATAGGGAGAACGACAGGAGGATAGATGTAGATATATGTAACTGAAAGACATAGGGAGAACGACAGGAGGATAGATGTAGATATATGTAACTGAAAGAGATGAGGAGAACGACAGGAGGATAGATGTAGATATATGTACCTGAAAGACATAGGGAGAACGACAGGACGATAGATGTAGATATATGTAACTGAAAGAGATGAGGAGAACGACAGGAGGATAGATGTAGATATATGTAACTGAAAGAGATGAAGAGAACGACAGGAGGACAGATGTAGATATATGTAACTGAAAGACATAGGGATAACGACAGGAGGATAGATGTAGATATATGTAACTGAAAGAGATGAGGAGAACGACAGGAGGATAGATGTAGATATATGTACCTAAAAGACATAGGGAGAACGACAGGACGATAGATGTAGATATATGTAACTGAAAGAGATGAGGAGAACGACAGGAGGATAGATGTAGATATATGTAACTGAAAGAGATGAAGAGAACGACAGGAGGACAGATGTAGATATATGTAACTGAAAGACATAGGGATAACGACAGGAGGATAGATGTAGATATATGTAACTGAAAGACATAGGGAGAACGACAGGAGGATAGATGTAGATATATGTAACTGAAAGACATAGGGAGAACGACAGGAGGATAGATGTAGATATATGTAACTGAAAGACATAGGGAGAACGACAGGAGGATAGATGTAGATATATGTAACTGAAAGAGATGAGGAGAACGACAGGAGGATAGATGTAGATATATGTACCTGAAAGACATAGGGAGAACGACAGGAGGATAGATGTAGATATATGTAACTGAAAGAGATGAGGAGAACGACAGGAGGATAGATGTAGATATATGTAACTGAAAGAGATGAAGAGAACGACAGGAGGATAGATGTAGATATATGTACCTGAAAGACATAGGGAGAACGACAGGAGGATAGATGTAGATATATGTACCTGAAAGACATAGGGAGAACGACAGGACGATAGATGTAGATATATGTAACTGAAAGAGATGAGGAGAACGACAGGAGGATAGATGTAGATATATGTAACTGAAAGAGATGAAGAGAACGACAGGAGGACAGATGTAGATATATGTAACTGAAAGACATAGGGATAACGACAGGAGGATAGATGTAGATATATGTAACTGAAAGAGATGAGGAGAACGACAGGAGGATAGATGTAGATATATGTAACTGAAAGAGATGAGGAGAACGACAGGAGGATAGATGTAGATATATGTAACTGAAAGAGATGAAGAGAACGACAGGAGGACAGATGTAGATATATGTAACTGAAAGACATAGGGATAACGACAGGAGGATAGATGTAGATATATGTAACTGAAAGACATAGGGAGAACGACAGGAGGATAGATGTAGATATATGTAACTGAAAGACATAGGGAGAACGACAGGAGGATAGATGTAGATATATGTACCTGAAAGACATAGGGAGAACGACAGGAGGATAGATGTAGATATATGTAACTGAAAGAGATGAGGAGAACGACAGGAGGATAGATGTAGATATATGTACCTGAAAGACATAGGGAGAACGACAGGAGGATAGATGTAGATATATGTAACTGAAAGAGATGAGGAGAACGACAGGAGGATAGATGTAGATATATGTAACTGAAAGAGATGAAGGAGAACGACAGGAGGACAGATGTAGATATATGTAACTGAAAGACATAGGGATAACGACAGGAGGATAGATGTAGATATATGTAACTGAAAGAGATGAAGAGAACGACAGGAGGATAGATGTAGATATATGTACCTGAAAGACATAGGGATAACGACAGGAGGATAGATGTAGATATATGTAACTGAAAGAGATGAGGAGAACGACAGGAGGATAGATGTAGATATATGTAACTGAAAGACATAGGGAGAACGACAGGAGGATAGATGTAGATATATGTAACTGAAAGACATAGGGAGAACGACAGGAGGATAGATGTAGATATATGTAACTGAAAGACATAGGGAGAACGACAGGAGGATAGATGTAGATATATGTAACTGAAAGACATAGGGAGAACGACAGGAGGATAGATGTAGATATATGTAACTGAAAGACATGAGGGAGAACGACAGGAGGATAGATGTAGATATATGTAACTGAAAGAGATGAGGAGAACGACAGGAGGATAGATGTAGATATATGTACCTGAAAGACATAGGGAGAACGACAGGAGGATAGATGTAGATATATGTAACTGAAAGAGATGAGGAGAACGACAGGAGGATAGATGTAGATATATGTAACTGAAAGAGATGAAGAGAACGACAGGAGGACAGATGTAGATATATGTAACTGAAAGACATAGGGAAACGACAGGAGGATAGATGTAGATATATGTAACTGAAAGACATAGGGAGAACGACAGGAGGATAGATGTAGATATATGTAACTGAAAGACATAGGGAGAACGACAGGAGGATAGATGTAGATATATGTAACTGAAAGACATAGGGAGAACGACAGGAGGATAGATGTAGATATATGTAACTGAAAGACATAGGGAGAACGACAGGAGGATAGATGTAGATATATGTAACTGAAAGACATAGGGAGAACGACAGGAGGATAGATGTAGATATATGTAACTGAAAGACATAGGGAGAACGACAGGAGGATAGATGTAGATATATGTAACTGAAAGACATAGGGAGAACGACAGGAGGATAGATGTAGATATATGTAACTGAAAGAGATGAGGAGAACGACAGGAGGATAGATGTAGATATATGTACCTGAAAGACATAGGGAGAACGACAGGAGGATAGATGTAGATATATGTAACTGAAAGAGATGAGGAGAACGACAGGAGGATAGATGTAGATATATGTAACTGAAAGAGATGAAGAGAACGACAGGAGGATAGATGTAGATATATGTACCTGAAAGACATAGGGAGAACGACAGGAGGATAGATGTAGATATATGTAACTGAAAGAGATGAGGAGAACGACAGGAGGATAGATGTAGATATATGTAACTGAAAGACATAGGGAGAACGACAGGAGGATAGATGTAGATATATGTAACTGAAAGACATAGGGAGAACGACAGGAGGATAGATGTAGATATATGTAACTGAAAGAGATGAGGAGAACGACAGGAGGATAGATGTAGATATATGTACCTGAAAGACATAGGGAGAACGACAGGACGATAGATGTAGATATATGTAACTGAAAGAGATGAGGAGAACGACAGGAGGATAGATGTAGATATATGTAACTGAAAGAGATGAAGAGAACGACAGGAGGACAGATGTAGATATATGTAACTGAAAGACATAGGGATAACGACAGGAGGATAGATGTAGATATATGTAACTGAAAGAGATGAGGAGAACGACAGGAGGATAGATGTAGATATATGTACCTGAAAAGACATAGGGAGAACGACAGGACGATAGATGTAGATATATGTAACTGAAAGAGATGAGAGACGACGACAGGAGGATAGATGTAGATATATGTAACTGAAAGACATAGGGAGAACGACAGGAGGATAGATGTAGATATATGTAACTGAAAGACATAGGGAGAACGACAGGAGGATAGATGTAGATATATGTAACTGAAAGAGCATAGGGAGAACGACAGGAGGATAGATGTAGATATATGTAACTGAAAGACATAGGGAGAACGACAGGAGGATAGATGTAGATATATGTAACTGAAAGACGATAGGGAGAACGACAGGAGGATAGATGTAGATATATGTAACTGAAAGACATAGGGAGAACGACAGGAGGATAGATGTAGATATATGTAACTGAAAGACATAGGGAGAACGACAGGAGGATAGATGTAGATATATGTAACTGAAAGAGATGAGGAGAACGACAGGAGGATAGATGTAGATATATGTACCTGAAAGACATAGGGAGAACGACAGGAGGATAGATGTAGATATATGTAACTGAAAGAGATGAGGAGAACGACAGGAGGATAGATGTAGATATATGTAACTGAAAGAGATGAAGGAGAACGACAGGAGGATAGATGTAGATATATGTACCTGAAAGACATAGGGAGAACGACAGGAGGATAGATGTAGATATATGTAACTGAAAGAGACTGAGGAGAACGACAGGAGGATAGATGTAGATATATGTAACTGAAAGACATAGGGAGAACGACAGGAGGATAGATGTAGATATATGTAACTGAAAGACATAGGAGAACGACAGGAGGATAGATGTAGATATATGTAACTGAAAGAGATGAGGAGAACGACAGGAGGATAGATGTAGATATATGTACCTGAAAGACATAGGGAGAACGACAGGACGATAGATGTAGATATATGTAACTGAAAGAGATGAGGAGAACGACAGGAGGATAGATGTAGATATATGTAACTGAAAGAGATGAAGAGAACGACAGGAGGACAGATGTAGATATATGTAACTGAAAGACATAGGGATAACGACAGGAGGATAGATGTAGATATATGTAACTGAAAGAGATGAGGAGAACGACAGGAGGATAGATGTAGATATATGTACCTGAAAAGACATAGGGAGAACGACAGGACGATAGATGTAGATATATGTAACTGAAAGAGATGAGGAGAACGACAGGAGGATAGATGTAGATATATGTAACTGAAAGAGATGAAGGAGAACGACAGGAGGACAGATGTAGATATATGTAACTGAAAGACATAGGGATAACGACAGGAGGATAGATGTAGATATATGTAACTGAAAGACGATAGGGAGAACGACAGGAGGATAGATGTAGATATATGTAACTGAAAGAGCATAGGGAGAACGACAGGAGGATAGATGTAGATATATGTAACTGAAAGACATAGGAGAACGACAGGAGGATAGATGTAGATATATGTAACTGAAAGAGATGAGGAGAACGACAGGAGGATAGATGTAGATATATGTACCTGAAAGACATAGGGAGAACGACAGGAGGATAGATGTAGATATATGTAACTGAAAGAGATGAGGAGAACGACAGGAGGATAGATGTAGATATATGTAACTGAAAGAGATGAAGAGAACGACAGGAGGATAGATGTAGATATATGTACCTGAAAGACATAGGGAGAACGACAGGAGGATAGATGTAGATATATGTACCTGAAAGACATAGGGAGAACGACAGGAGCGATAGATGTAGATATATGTAACTGAAAGAGATGAGGAGAACGACAGGAGGATAGATGTAGATATATGTAACTGAAAGAGATGAAGAGAACGACAGGAGGACAGATGTAGATATATGTAACTGAAAGACATAGGGATAACGACAGGAGGATAGATGTAGATATATGTAACTGAAAGAGATGAGGAGAACGACAGGAGGATAGATGTAGATATATGTAACTGAAAGAGATGAGGAGAACGACAGGAGGATAGATGTAGATATATGTAACTGAAAGACATGAGAGAGAACGACAGGAGGACTAGATGTAGATATATGTAACTGAAAGACATAGGGAGAACGACAGGAGGATAGATGTAGATATATGTAACTGAAAGACATAGGGAGAACGACAGGAGGATAGATGTAGATATATGTAACTGAAAGACATAGGGAGAACGACAGGAGGATAGATGTAGATATATGTACCTGAAAGACATAGGGAGAACGACAGGAGGATAGATGTAGATATATGTAACTGAAAGAGATGAGGAGAACGACAGGAGGATAGATGTAGATATATGTACCTGAAAGACATAGGGAGAACGACAGGAGGATAGATGTAGATATATGTAACTGAAAGAGATGAGGAGAACGACAGGAGGATAGATGTAGATATATGTAACTGAAAGAGATGAAGAGAACGACAGGAGGACTAGATGTAGATATATGTAACTGAAAGACATAGGGATAACGACAGGAGGATAGATGTAGATATATGTAACTGAAAGAGATGAGGAGAACGACAGGAGGATAGATGTAGATATATGTACTGAAAGACATAGGGAGAACGACAGGAGGATAGATGTAGATATATGTAACTGAAAGAGCATAGGAGAACGACAGGAGGATAGATGTAGATATATGTAACTGAAAGACATAGGGAGAACGACAGGAGGATAGATGTAGATATATGTAACTGAAAGACATAGGGAGAACGACAGGAGGATAGATGTAGATATGTAACTGAAAGACATAGGAGAACGACAGGAGGATAGATGTAGATATATGTAACTGAAAGACATAGGGAGAACGACAGGAGGATAGATGTAGATATATGTAACTGAAAGACATAGGGAGAACGACAGGAGGATAGATGTAGATATATGTAACTGAAAGAGATGAGGAGAACGACAGGAGGGATAGATGTAGATATATGTAACTGAAAGACATAGGGAGAACGACAGGAGGATAGATGTAGATATATGTAACTGAAAGAGATGAGAGAGAACGACAGGAGGATAGATGTAGATATATGTAACTGAAAGAGATGAAGGAGAACGACAGGAGGACAGATGTAGATATATGTAACTGAAAGACATAGGGATAACGACAGGAGGATAGATGTAGATATATGTAACTGAAAGACATAGGAGAACGACAGGAGGATAGATGTAGATATATGTAACTGAAAGACATAGGGAGAACGACAGGAGGATAGATGTAGATATATGTAACTGAAAGACATAGGGAGAACGACAGGAGGATAGATGTAGATATATGTAACTGAAAGACATAGGGAGAACGACAGGAGATAGATGTAGATATATGTAACTGAAAGACATAGGGAGAACGACAGGAGGATAGGATGTAGATATATGTAACTGAAAGACATAGGGAGAACGACAGAGGATAGATGTAGATATATGTAACTGAAAGACAATAG
>JALMGF010000177.1:445817-698317 GCA_023333645.1 Sceloporus occidentalis
GATTAGCCAAAGCTGTTTTCTTGGGAGGAATGTTGAGAGGGGGTTTACCCTTTCCAGCCTCTGAGACTGAGAGAGTGGGACTAGCCAAAGCCGTTTTCTTGGGAGGAATGTTGAGAGGGGGTTTACCCTTTCCAGCCTCTGAGGCAGAGAGAGTGGGACTAGCCAAAGCTGTTTTCTTGGGAGGATTGTTGAGAGGGGGTTTACCCTTTCTAGCCTCTGAGGCTGAGAGAGTGGGATTAGCCAAAGCTGTTTTCTTCGGAGGAATGTTGAGAGGGGCTTTACCCTTTCCAGCCTCTGAGGCTGAGAGAGTGGGACTAGCCAAAGCTGTTTTCTTGGGAGGAATGTTGAGAGGGGGTTTCCCCTTTCCAGCCTCTGAGGCTGAGAGAGTGGGACTAGCCAAAGCTGTTTTCTTGGGAGGAATGTTGAGAGGGGGTTTCCCCTTTCCAGCCTCTGAGGCTGAGAGAGTGGGACTAGCCAAAGCTGTTTTCTTGGGAGGAATGTTGAGAGGGGTTTTACCCTTTCCAGCCTCTGAGGCTGATAGAGTGGGACTAGCGAAAGCTGTTTTCTTTGGAGGAATGTTGAGAGGGGGATTACCCTTTCCAGCCTCTGAGGCTGATAGAGTGGGATTAGCCAAAGCTGTTTTCTTGGGAGGAATGTTGAGAGGGGGTTTCCCCTTTCCAGCCTCTGAGGCTGAGAGAGTGGGACTAGCCAAAGCTGTTTTCTTGGGAGGAATGTTGAGAGGGGGTTTCCCCTTTCCAGCCTCTGAGGCTGAGAGAGTGGGACTAGCCAAAGCTGTTTTCTTGGGAGGAATGTTGAGAGGGGGTTTACCCTTTCCAGCCTCTGAGGCTGATAGAGTGGGACTAGCGAAAGCTGTTTTCTTTGGAGGAATGTTGAGAGGGGGATTACCCTTTCCAGCCTCTGAGGCTGATAGAGTGGGACTAGCGAAAGCTGTTTTCTTTGGAGGAATGTTGAGAGGGGGTTTACCCTTTCTACCCTCTGAGGCTGAGAGAGTGGGACTAGCCAAAGCTGTTTTCTTGGGAGGAATGTTGAGAGGGGGTTTAGCCTTTCCATCCTCTGAGGCTGAGAGAGTGGGACTAGCCAAAGCTGTTTTCTTGGGAGGAATGTTGAGAGGGGGTTTACCCTTTCCATCCTCTGAGGCTGAGAGAGTGGGACTAGCGAAAGCTGTTTTCTTGGGAGGAATGTTGAGAGGGGGATTACCCTTTCCAGCCTCTGAGGCTGATAGAGTGGGACTAGCCAAAGCTGTTTTCTTGGGAGGAATGTTGAGAGGGGGTTTACCCTTTCCAGCCTCTGAGACTGAGAGAGTGGGACTAGCCAAAGCTGTTTTCTTGGCAGGAATGTTGAGAGGGGGTTTACCCTTTCCAGCCTCTGAGGCTGAGAGAGTGGGACTAGCCATAGCTGTTTTCTTGGGAGGAATGTTGAGAGGGGGTTCACCCTTTCCATCCTCTGAGGCTGAGAGAGTGGGACTAGCCGAAGTTGGTTTCTTGGGAGGATTGTTGAGAGGGGGTTTACCCTTTCCAGCCTCTGAGGCTGAGAGAGTGGGACGAGCCAAATTTATTTTGTTAGGAGGATTGTTGAGAGGCGGTTCACCCTTTCTATCCTCTGAGGCTGACAGAGTGGGACTAGCCAAATTTATTTTTTTGGGAGGATTTTTGAGAGGGGGTTTACCATTTCCATCCTCTGAGGCTGAGAGAGTGGGACCAGCTAAAGCTGTTTTCTTGGGAAGATTGTTGAGAGGGGTTTCATCCTTTCAATCCTCTGAGGCTGAGAGAGTGGGATTAGCCAAAGCTGTTTTCTTGGGAGGAATGTTGAGAGGGGGTTTACCCTTTCCAGCCTCTGAGACTGAGAGAGTGGGACTAGCCAAAGCCGTTTTCTTGGGAGGAATGTTGAGAGGGGGTTTACCCTTTCCAGCCTCTGAGGCAGAGAGAGTGGGACTAGCCAAAGCTGTTTTCTTGGGAGGATTGTTGAGAGGGGGTTTACCCTTTCTAGCCTCTGAGGCTGAGAGAGTGGGATTAGCCAAAGCTGTTTTCTTCGGAGGAATGTTGAGAGGGGCTTTACCCTTTCCAGCCTCTGAGGCTGAGAGAGTGGGACTAGCCAAAGCTGTTTTCTTGGGAGGAATGTTGAGAGGGGGTTTCCCCTTTCCAGCCTCTGAGGCTGAGAGAGTGGGACTAGCCAAAGCTGTTTTCTTGGGAGGAATGTTGAGAGGGGGTTTCCCCTTTCCAGCCTCTGAGGCTGAGAGAGTGGGACTAGCCAAAGCTGTTTTCTTGGGAGGAATGTTGAGAGGGGTTTTACCCTTTCCAGCCTCTGAGGCTGATAGAGTGGGACTAGCGAAAGCTGTTTTCTTTGGAGGAATGTTGAGAGGGGGATTACCCTTTCCAGCCTCTGAGGCTGATAGAGTGGGACTAGCGAAAGCTGTTTTCTTTGGAGGAATGTTGAGAGGGGGTTTACCCTTTCTACCCTCTGAGGCTGAGAGAGTGGGACTAGCCAAAGCTGTTTTCTTGGGAGGAATGTTGAGAGGGGGTTTAGCCTTTCCATCCTCTGAGGCTGAGAGAGTGGGACTAGCCAAAGCTGTTTTCTTGGGAGGAATGTTGAGAGGGGGTTTACCCTTTCCATCCTCTGAGGCTGAGAGAGTGGGACTAGCCAAAGCTGTTTTCTTGGGAGGAATGTTGAGAGGGGGTTTACCCTTTCCAGCCTCTTAGACTGAGAGAGTGGGACTAGCCAAAGCTGTTTTCTTGGGAGGAATGTTGAGAGGGGGTTTACCCTTTCCAGCCTCTGAGACTGAGAGAGTGGGACTAGCCAAAGCTGTTTTCTTGGCAGGAATGTTGAGAGGGGGTTTACCCTTTCCAGCCTCTGAGGCTGAGAGAGTGGGACTAGCCATAGCTGTTTTCTTGGGAGGAATGTTGAGAGGGGGTTCACCCTTTCCATCCTCTGAGGCTGAGAGAGTGGGACTAGCCGAAGTTGGTTTCTTGGGAGGATTGTTGAGAGGGGGTTTACCCTTTCCAGCCTCTGAGGCTGAGAGAGTGGGACGAGCCAAATTTATTTTGTTAGGAGGATTGTTGAGAGGCGGTTCACCCTTTCTATCCTCTGAGGCTGACAGAGTGGGACTAGCCAAATTTATTTTTTTGGGAGGATTGTTGAGAGGGGGTTTACCATTTCCATCCTCTGAGGCTGAGAGAGTGGGACCAGCTAAAGCTGTTTTCTTGGGAAGATTGTTGAGAGGGGTTTCATCCTTTCAATCCTCTGAGGCTGAGAGAGTGGGATTAGCCAAAGCTGTTTTCTTGGGAGGAATGTTGAGAGGGGGTTTACCCTTTCCAGCCTCTGAGACTGAGAGAGTGGGACTAGCCAAAGCCGTTTTCTTGGGAGGAATGTTGAGAGGGGGTTTACCCTTTCCAGCCTCTGAGGCAGAGAGAGTGGGACTAGCCAAAGCTGTTTTCTTGGGAGGATTGTTGAGAGGGGGTTTACCCTTTCTAGCCTCTGAGGCTGAGAGAGTGGGATTAGCCAAAGCTGTTTTCTTCGGAGGAATGGTGAGAGGGGCTTTACCCTTTCCAGCCTCTGAGACTGAGAGAGTGGGATTAGCCAAAGCTGTTTTCTTCGGAGGAATGTTGGGAGGGGGTTTACCCTTTCCAGCCTCTGAGACTGAGAGAGTGGGACTAGCCAAACCTTTTTTCTTGGGAAGATTGTTGAGAGGGGGTTTCCCCTTTCCATCCTCTGAGACTGGGAGAGTGGGACTAGCCAAAGCTGTTTTCTTGGGAGGAATGTTGAGAGGGGGTTTACCCTTTCCAGCCTCTGAGGCTGAGAGAGTGGGACTAGCCAAAGCTGTTTTCTTGGAGGAATGTTGATAGGGGGTTTACCCTTTCCAGCCTCTGAGGCTGAGAGAGTGGGACTAGCGAAAGCTGTTTTCTTGGGAGGAATGTTGAGAGGGGGTTTACCCTTTCCAGCCTCTGAGGCTGAGAGAGAGGGACTAGCCAAAGCTGTTTTCTTGGGAGGATTGTTGAGAGGGGGTTTACCCTTTCCATCCTCTGAGACTGAGAGAGTGGGACTAGCCAAAGCTGTTTTCTTCGGAGGAATGTTGAGAGGGGGTTTACCCTTTCCAGCCTCTGAGGCTGAGAGAGTGGGACTAGCCAAAGCTGTTTTCTTGGGAGGAATGTTGAGAGGGGGTTTACCCTTTCCAGCCTCTGAGGCTGAGAGAGTGGGACTAGCCAAAGCTGTTTTCTTGGGAGGATTGTTGAGAGGGGGTTTACCCTTTCCATCCTCAGAGACTGAGAGAGTGGGACTAGCCAAAGCTGTTTTCTTGGGAGGAATGTTGAGAGGGGGTTTACCCTTTCCAGCCTCTGAGGCTGAGAGAGTGGGACTAGCCAAAGCTGTTTTCTTGGGAGGAATGTTGATAGGGGGTTTACCCTTTCCAGCCTCTGAGGCTGAGAGAGTGGGACTAGCGAAAGCTGTTTTCTTGGGAGGAATGTTGAGAGGGGGTTTACCCTTTCCAGCCTCTGAGGCTGAGAGAGTGGGACTAGCCAAAGCTGTTTTCTTGGGAGGATTGTTGAGAGGGGGTTTACCCTTTCCATCCTCTGAGACTGAGAGAGTGGGACTAGCCAAAGCTGTTTTCTTCGGAGGAATGTTGAGAGGGGGTTTACCCTTTCCAGCCTCTGAGGCTGAGAGAGTGGGACTAGCCAAAGCTGTTTTCTTGGGATGATTGTTGAGAGGGGGTTTACCCTTTCCATCCTCTGAGACTGAGAGAGTGGGACTAGCCAAAGCTGTTTTCTTGGGAGGAATGTTGAGAGGGGGTTTACCCTTTCCAGCCTCTGAGGCTGAGAGAGTGGGACTAGCCAAAGCTGTTTTCTTGGGAGGAATGTTGAGAGGGGGTTTACCCTTTCCAGCCTCTGAGGCTGAGAGAGTGGGACTAGCCAAAGCTGTTTTCTTGGAAGGAATGTTGAGAGGGCGTTTACCCTTTCCAGCCTCTGAGGCTGAGAGAGTGGGACTAGCCAAAGCTTTTTCTTGGGAGGAATGTTGAGAGGGGGTTTACCCTTTCCATCCTCTGAGACTGAGAGAGTGGGACTAGCCAAAGCTGTTTTCTTGGGAGGATTGTTGAGAGGGGGTTTACCCTTTCCATCCTCTGAGACTGAGAGAGTGGGACTAGCCAAAGCTGTTTTCTTGGGAGGATTGTTGAGAGGGGGTTTACCCTTTCCATCCTCTGAGACTGAGAGAGTGGGACTAGCCAAAGCTGTTTTCTTCGGAGGAATGTTGAGAGGGGGTTTACCCTTTCCAGCCTCTGAGGCTGAGAGAGTGGGACTAGCCAAAGCTGTTTTCTTGGGATGATTGTTGAGAGGGGGTTTACCCTTTCCATCCTCTGAGACTGAGAGAGTGGGACTAGCCAAAGCTGTTTTCTTGGGAGGAATGTTGAGAGGGGGTTTACCCTTTCCAGCCTCTGAGGCTGAGAGAGTGGGACTAGCCAAAGCTGTTTTCTTGGGAGGATTGTTGAGAGGGGGTTTACCCTTTCCATCCTCTGAGACTGAGAGAGTGGGACTAGCCAAAGCTGTTTTCTTGGGAGGAATGTTGAGAGGGGGTTTACCCTTTCCATCCTCTGAGACTGAGAGAGTGGGACTAGCCAAAGCTGTTTTCTTGGGAGGATTGTTGAGAGGGGGTTTACCCTTTCCATCCTCTGAGACTGAGAGAGTGGGACTAGCCAAAGCTGTTTTCTTGGGAGGATTGTTGAGAGGGGGTTTACCCTTTCCATCCTCTGAGACTGAGAGAGTGGGACTAGCCAAAGTTGTTTTCTTGGGAGGAATGTTGAGAGGGGGTTTACCCTTTCCAGTCTCTGAGACTGAGAGAGTGGGACTAGCCAAATCTATTTTCTTGGGAGGATTGTTGAGAGGGGGTTTCCCCTTTCCATCCTCTGAGACTGAGAGAGTGGGACTAGCCAAAGCTGTTTTCTTGGGAGGAATGTTGAGAGGGGGTTTACCCTTTCCAGTCTCTGAGGCTGAGAGAGTGGGACTAGCCAAAGTTGTTTTCTTGGGAGGAATGTTGAGAGGGGGTTTACCTTTTCCAGCCTCTGAGGCTGAGAGAGTGGGACTAGCCAAAGATGTTTTCTTGGGAGGAATGTTGAGAGGGGGTTTACCCTTTCCAGCCTCTGAGGCTGAGAGGGTGGGACTAGCCAAAGCTGTTTTCTTGGGAGGAATGTTGAGAGGGGGTTTACCCTTTCCATCCTCTGAGGCTGAGAGAGTGGGACTAGCCAAAGTTGTTTTCTTGGGAGGAATGTTGAGAGGGGGTTTACCCTTTCCAGCCTCTGAGGCTGAGAGAGTGGGACTAGCCAAAGCTATTTTCTTGGGAGGAATGTTGGGAGGGGGTTTACCCTTTCCAGCCTCTGAGGCTGAGAGAGTGGGACTAGCCAAAGTTGTTTTCTTGGGAGGAATGTTGAGAGGGGGTTTACCCTTTCCAGCCTCTGAGACTGAGAGAGTGGGACTAGCCAAAGTTGTTTTCTTGGGAGGAATGTTGAGAGGGGGTTTACCCTTTCCAGCCTCTGAGACTGAGAGAGTGGGACTAGCCAAAGTTGTTTTCTTGGGAGGAATGTTGAGAGGGGGTTTACCCTTTCCAGCCTCTGAGGCTGAGAAAGTGGGACTAGCCAAAGCTGTTTTCTTGGGAGGAATGTTGAGAGGTGGTTTCCCCTTTCCATCCTCTGAGACTGACAGAGTGGGACTAGCCAAAGTTGTTTTCTTGGGAGGAATGTTGAGAGGGGGTTTCCCCTTTCCATCCTCTGAGACTGAGAGAGTGGGACTAGCCAAACGTTTTTTTCTTGGGAGGATTGTTGAGAGGGGGTTTCCCCTTTCCATCCTCTGAGGCTGAGAGAGTGGGACTAGCCAAAGCTGTTTTCTTGGGAGGAATGTTGAGAGGGGGTTTACCCTTTCCAGCCTCTGAGGCTGAGAGAGTGGGACTAGCCAAAGCTGTTTTCTTGGGAGGAATGTTGAGAGGGGGTTTACCCTTTCCATCCTCTGAGACTGAGAGAGTGGGACTAGCCAAACGTTTTTTTCTTGGGAGGATTGTTGAGAGGGGGTTTCCCCTTTCCATCCTCTGAGACTGAGAGAGTGGGACTAGCCAAAGTTGTTTTCTTGGGAGGAATGTTGAGAGGGGGTTTACCCTTTCCAGCCTCTGAGGCTGAGAAAGTGGGACTAGCCAAAGCTGTTTTCTTGGGAGGAATGTTGAGAGGGGGTTTCCCCTTTCCATCCTCTGAGACTGAGAGAGTGGGACTAGCCAAACGTTTTTTTCTTGGGAGGATTGTTGAGAGGGGGTTTCCCCTTTCCATCCTCTGAGACTGAGAGAGTGGGACTAGCCAAAGTTGTTTTCTTGGGAGGAATGTTGAGAGGGGGTTTACCCTTTCCAGCCTCTGAGGCTGAGAGAGTGGGACTAGCCAAAGCTGTTTTCTTGGGAGGAATGTTGAGAGGGGGTTTACGCTTTCCATCGTCTGAGACTGAGAGAGTGGGACTAGCCAAAGCTGTTTTCTTGGGAGGAATGTTGAGAGGGGGTTTACCCTTTCCATCCTCTGAGACTGAGAGAGTGGGACTAGCCAAAGCTGTTTTCTTGGGAGGAATGTTGGGAGGGGGTTTACCCTTTCCAGCTTCTGAGGCTGAGAGAGTGGGAGTAGCCAAACCTTTTTTCTTGGGAGGATTGGTGAGAGGGGATTTCCCCTCTCCATCCTCTGAGACTGAGAGAGTGGCACCAGCCAAAGTTGCTTTCTTGGGAGGAATGTTGAGAGGGGGTTTTCCCTTTCCAGCCTCTGATACTGAGAGAGTGGGACTAGCCAAAGCTGTTTTCTTGGGAGGAATGTTGAAAGGGGGTTTACCCTTTCCAGCCTCTGAGACTGAGAGAGTGGGACTAGCCAAAGTTGTTTTCTTGGGAGGAATGTTGAGAGGGGGTTTACCCTTTCTAGCCTCTGAGACTGAGAGAGTGGGACTAGCCAAAGTTGTTTTCTTGGGAGGAATGTTGAGAGGGGGCTTACCTTTTCCAGCCTCTGAGACTGAGAGAGTGGGACTAGCCAAAGCTGTTTTCTTGGGAGGAATGTTGAGAGGGGGTTTACCCTTTCCAGCCTCTGAGGCTGAGAGGGTGGGACTAGCCAAAGCTGTTTTCTTGGGAGGAATGTTGAGAGGGGGTTCACCCTTTCCATCCTCTGAGACTGAGAGAGTGGGACTAGCCAAAGCTGTTTTCTTGGGAGGATTGTTGAGAGGGGGTTTACCCTTTCCATCCTCTGAGACTGAGAGAATGGGACTAGCCAAAGCTGTTTTCTTGGGATGATTGTTGAGAGGGGGTTTACCCTTTCCATCCTCTGAGGCTGAGAGAGTGGGACTAGCCAAAGCTGTTTTCTTGGGAGGAATGTTGAGAGGGGGTTTACCCTTTCCATCCTCTGAGACTGAGAGAATGGGACTAGCCAAAGCTGTTTTCTTGGGAGGAATGTTGAGAGGGGGTTTACCCTTTCCATCCTCTGAGACTGAGAGAATGGGACTAGCCAAAGCTGTTTTCTTGGGAGGATTGTTGAGAGGGGGTTTACCCTTTCCATCCTCTGAGACTGAGAGAATGGGACTAGCCAAAGCTGTTTTCTTGGGAGGAATGTTGAGAGGGGGTTTACCCTTTCCAGCCTCTGAGGCTGAGAGAGTGGGACTAGCCAAAGCTGTTTTCTTGGGATGATTGTTGAGAGGGGGTTTACCCTTTCCATCCTCTGAGACTGAGAGAGTGGGACTAGCCAAAGCTGTTTTCTTGGGAGGAATGTTGAGAGGGGGTTTACCCTTTCCAGCCTCTGAGGCTGAGAGAGTGGGACTAGCCAAAGCTGTTTTCTTGGGAGGATTGTTGAGAGGGGGTTTACCCTTTCCATCCTCTGAGACTGAGAGAGTGGGACTAGCCAAAGCTGTTTTCTTGGGAGGAATGTTGAGAGGGGGTTTACCCTTTCCATCCTCTGAGACTGAGAGAGTGGGACTAGCCAAAGCTGTTTTCTTGGGAGGATTGTTGAGAGGGGGTTTACCCTTTCCATCCTCTGAGACTGAGAGAGTGGGACTAGCCAAAGCTGTTTTCTTGGGAGGATTGTTGAGAGGGGGTTTACCCTTTCCATCCTCTGAGACTGAGAGAGTGGGACAAGCCAAAGCTGTTTTCTTGGGAGGAATGTTGAGAGGGGGTTTACCCTTTCCAGTCTCTGAGGCTGAGAGAGTGGGACTAGCCAAAGTTGTTTTCTTGGGAGGAATGTTGAGAGGGGGTTTACCTTTTCCAGCCTCTGAGGCTGAGAGAGTGGGACTAGCCAAAGATGTTTTCTTGGGAGGAATGTTGAGAGGGGGTTTACCCTTTCCAGCCTCTGAGGCTGAGAGGGTGGGACTAGCCAAAGCTGTTTTCTTGGGAGGAATGTTGAGAGGGGGTTTACCCTTTCCATCCTCTGAGGCTGAGAGAGTGGGACTAGCCAAAGTTGTTTTCTTGGGAGGAATGTTGAGAGGGGGTTTACCCTTTCCAGCCTCTGAGGCTGAGAGAGTGGGACTAGCCAAAGCTATTTTCTTGGGAGGAATGTTGGGAGGGGGTTTACCCTTTCCAGCCTCTGAGGCTGAGAGAGTGGGACTAGCCAAAGTTGTTTTCTTGGGAGGAATGTTGAGAGGGGGTTTACCCTTTCCAGCCTCTGAGACTGAGAGAGTGGGACTAGCCAAAGTTGTTTTCTTGGGAGGAATGTTGAGAAGGGGTTTACCCTTTCCAGCCTCTGAGACTGAGAGAGTGGGACTAGCCAAAGTTGTTTTCTTGGGAGGAATGTTGAGAGGGGGTTTCCCCTTTCCATCCTCTGAGGCTGAGAGAGTGGGACTAGCCAAAGCTGTTTTCTTGGGAGGAATGTTGAGAGGGGGTTTACCCTTTCCAGCCTCTGAGACTGAGAGAGTGGGACTAGCCAAAGTTGTTTTCTTGGGAGGAATGTTGAGAGGGGGTTTACCCTTTCCAGCCTCTGAGGCTGAGAAAGTGGGACTAGCCAAAGCTGTTTTCTTGGGAGGAATGTTGAGAGGGGGTTTCCCCTTTCCATCCTCTGAGACTGAGAGAGTGGGACTAGCCAAACGTTTTTTTCTTGGGAGGATTGTTGAGAGGGGGTTTCCCCTTTCCATCCTCTGAGACTGAGAGAGTGGGACTAGCCAAAGTTGTTTTCTTGGGAGGAATGTTGAGAGGGGGTTTACCCTTTCCAGCCTCTGAGGCTGAGAGAGTGGGACTAGCCAAAGCTGTTTTCTTGGGAGGAATGTTGAGAGGGGGTTTACGCTTTCCATCGTCTGAGACTGAGAGAGTGGGACTAGCCAAAGCTGTTTTCTTGGGAGGAATGTTGAGAGGGGGTTTACCCTTTCCATCCTCTGAGACTGAGAGAGTGGGACTAGCCAAAGCTGTTTTCTTGGGAGGAATGTTGGGAGGGGGTTTACCCTTTCCAGCTTCTGAGGCTGAGAGAGTGGGAGTAGCCAAACCTTTTTTCTTGGGAGGATTGGTGAGAGGGGATTTCCCCTCTCCATCCTCTGAGACTGAGAGAGTGGCACTAGCCAAAGTTGCTTTCTTGGGAGGAATGTTGAGAGGGGGTTTTCCCTTTCCAGCCTCTGAGACTGAGAGAGTGGGACTAGCCAAAGCTGTTTTCTTGGGAGGAATGTTGAAAGGGGGTTTACCCTTTCCAGCCTCTGAGACTGAGAGAGTGGGACTAGCCAAAGTTGTTTTCTTGGGAGGAATGTTGAGAGGGGGTTTACCCTTTCTAGCCTCTGAGACTGAGAGAGTGGGACTAGCCAAAGTTGTTTTCTTGGGAGGAATGTTGAGAGGGGGCTTACCTTTTCCAGCCTCTGAGACTGAGAGAGTGGGACTAGCCAAAGCTGTTTTCTTGGGAGGAATGTTGAGAGGGGCTTTACCCTTTCCAGCCTCTGAGGCTGAGAGGGTGGGACTAGCCAAAGCTGTTTTCTTGGGAGGAATGTTGAGAGGGGGTTCACCCTTTCCATCCTCTGAGACTGAGAGAGTGGGACTAGCCAAAGCTGTTTTCTTGGGAGGATTGTTCAAAGAAGGTTCACCCTTTCCCTCCTCTGATGCTCAGAGAGTGGGACTAGCCAAAGCTGTTTTCTTGGGAGGAATGTTGAGAGGGGGTTTACCCTTTCCAGCCTCTGAGGCTGAGAGAGTGGGACTAGCCAAAGCTGTTTTCTTGGGAGGAATGTTGAGAGGGGGTTTACCCTTTCCAGCCTCTGAGGCTGAGAGAGTGGGACTAGCCAAAGCTGTTTTCTTGGGAGGAATGTTGAGAGGGGGTTTAACCTTTCCAGCCTCTGAGGCTGAGAGAGTGGGACTAGCCAAAGTTCTTTTCTTGGGAGGAATGATGAGAGGGGTTTACCCTTTCCATCCTCTGAGACTGAGAGAGTGGGACTAGCCAAAGCTGTTTTCTTGGGAGGAATGTTGAGAGGGGGTTTACCCTTTCCAGCCTCTGTGGCTGAGAGAGTGGGACTAGCCAAAGCTGTTTTCTTGGGAGGAATGTTGAGAGGGGGTTTACCCTTTCCAGCCTCTGAGACTGAGAGAGTGGGACTAGCCAAAGTTGTTTTCTTGGGAGGAATGTTGAGAGGGGGTTTACCCTTTCCAGCCTCTGAGGCTGAGAAAGTGGGACTAGCCAAAGCTGTTTTCTTGGGAGGAATGTTGAGAGGGGGTTTCCCCTTTCCATCCTCTGAGACTGAGAGAGTGGGACTAGCCAAACGTTTTTTTCTTGGGAGGATTGTTGAGAGGGGGTTTCCCCTTTCCATCCTCTGAGACTGAGAGAGTGGGACTAGCCAAAGTTGTTTTCTTGGGAGGAATGTTGAGAGGGGGTTTACCCTTTCCAGCCTCTGAGGCTGAGAGAGTGGGACTAGCCAAAGCTGTTTTCTTGGGAGGAATGTTGAGAGGGGGTTTACGCTTTCCATCGTCTGAGACTGAGAGAGTGGGACTAGCCAAAGCTGTTTTCTTGGGAGGAATGTTGAGAGGGGGTTTACCCTTTCCATCCTCTGAGACTGAGAGAGTGGGACTAGCCAAAGCTGTTTTCTTGGGAGGAATGTTGGGAGGGGGTTTACCCTTTCCAGCTTCTGAGGCTGAGAGAGTGGGAGTAGCCAAACCTTTTTTCTTGGGAGGATTGGTGAGAGGGGATTTCCCCTCTCCATCCTCTGAGACTGAGAGAGTGGCACTAGCCAAAGTTGCTTTCTTGGGAGGAATGTTGAGAGGGGGTTTTCCCTTTCCAGCCTCTGAGACTGAGAGAGTGGGACTAGCCAAAGCTGTTTTCTTGGGAGGAATGTTGAAAGGGGGTTTACCCTTTCCAGCCTCTGAGACTGAGAGAGTGGGACTAGCCAAAGTTGTTTTCTTGGGAGGAATGTTGAGAGGGGGTTTACCCTTTCTAGCCTCTGAGACTGAGAGAGTGGGACTAGCCAAAGTTGTTTTCTTGGGAGGAATGTTGAGAGGGGGCTTACCTTTTCCAGCCTCTGAGACTGAGAGAGTGGGACTAGCCAAAGCTGTTTTCTTGGGAGGATTGTTGAGAGGGGGTTTCCCCTTTCCATCCTCTGAGACTGAGAGAGTGGGACTAGCCAAAGCTGTTTTCTTGGGAGGAATGTTGAGAGGGGGTTTACCCTTTCCAGTCTCTGAGGCTGAGAGAGTGGGACTAGCCAAAGCTGTTTTCTTGGGAGGAATGTTGAGAGGGGGTTTACCCTTTCCAGCCTCTGAGGCTGAGAGAGTGGGACTAGCCAAAGCTGTTTTCTTGGTAGGAATGTTGAGAGGGGGTTTACCCTTTCCAGCCTCTGAGGCTGAGAGAGTGGGACTAGCCAAAGCTGTTTTCTTGGGAGGAATGTTGAGAGGGGGTTTACCCTTTCCATCCTCTGAGACTGAGAGAGTGGGACTAGCCAAAGCTGTTTTCTTGGGAGGAATGTTGAGAGGGGGTTTACCCTTTCCAGACTCTGAGGCTGAGAGAGTGGGACTAGCCAAAGCTGTTTTCTTGGGAGGATTGTTGAGAGGGGGTTTACCCTTTCCATCCTCTGAGACTGAGAGAGTGGGACTAGCCAAAGCTGTTTTCTTGGGAGGAATGATGAGAGGGGTTTACCCTTTCCATCCTCTGAGACTCAGAGAGTGGGACTAGCCAAAGCTGTTTTCTTGGGAGGAATGTTGAGAGGGGGTTTACCCTTTCCAGTCTCTGTGGCTGAGAGAGTGGGACTAGCCAAAGCTGTTTTCTTGGGAGGAATGTTGAGAGGGGGTTTACCCTTTCCAGCCTCTGAGGCTGAGAGAGTGGGACTAGCCAAAGCTGTTTTCTTGGGAGGAATGTTGAGAGGGGGTTTACCCTTTCCAGATTCTGAGGCTGAGAGAGTGGGACTAGCCAAAGCTGTTTTCTTGGGAGGATTGTTGAGAGGGGGTTTACCCTTTCCATCCTCTGAGACTGAGAGAGTGGGACTAGCCAAAGCTGTTTTCTTGGGAGGAATGTTGAGAGGGGGTTTACCCTTTCCAGACTCTGAGACTGAGAGAGTGGGACTAGCCAAAGCTGTTTTCTTGGGAGGATTGTTGAGAGGGGGTTTACCCTTTCCATCCTCTGAGACTGAGAGAGTGGGACTAGCCAAAGCTGTTTTCTTGGGAGGAATGATGAGAGGGGTTTACCCTTTCCATCCTCTGAGACTGATAGAGTGGGACTAGCCAAAGCTGTTTTCTTGGGAGGAATGTTGAGAGGGGGTTTACCATTTCCAGCCTCTGAGGCTGAGAGAGTGGGACTAGCCAAAGCTGTTTTCTTGGGAGGAATGTTGAGAGGGGGTTTACCCTTTCCAGACTCTGACTCTGAGAGAGTGGGACTAGCCAAAGTTGTTTTCTTGGGAGGATTGTTGAGAGGGGGTTTACCCTTTCCATCCTCTGAGACTGAGAGAGTGGGACTAGCCAAAGCTATTTTCTTGGGAGGAATGTTGAGAGGGGGTTTACCCTTTCCAGACTCTGAGTCTGAGAGAGTGGGACTAGCCAAAGCTGTTTTCTTGGGAGGATTGTTGAGAGGGGGTTTACCCTTTCTAGCCTCTGAGGCTGAGAGAGTGGGACTAGCCAAAGCTGTTTTCTTGGGAGGAATGTTCAGAGGGGGTTTACCCTTTCCAGCCTCTGAGGCTGAGAGAGTGGGACTAGCCAAAGCTGTTTTCTTGGGAGGAATGTTGAGAGGGGGTTTACCCTTTCCAGCCTCTGAGGCTGAGAGAGTGGGACTAGCCAAAGCTGTTTTCTTGGGAGGAATGTTGAGAGGGGGTTTACCCTTTCCAGCCTCTGAGACTGAGAGAGTGGGACTAGCCATAGCTGTTTTCTTGGGAGGAATGTTGAGAGGGGGTTTACCCTTTCCAGCCTCTGAGGCTGAGAGAGTGGGACTAGCCATAGCTGTTTTCTTGGGAGTAATGTTGAGAGGGGGGTTACCCTTTCCAGCCTCTGAGGCTGAGAGAGTGGGACTAGCCAAAGTTGTTTTCTTGGGAGTAATGTTGAGAGGGGGGTTACCCTTTCCATCCTCTGAGACTGAGAGAGTGGGACTAGCCAAAGCTGTTTTCTTGGGAGGAATGTTGAGAGGGGGTTTACCCTTTCCAGCCTCTGAGGCTGAGAGAGTGGGACTAGCCATAGCTGTTTTCTTGGGAGGAATGTTGAGAGGGGGTTCACCCTTTCCATCCTCTGAGGCTGAGAGAGTGGGACTAGCCGAAGTTGGTTTCATGAGAGGATTGTTGAGAGGGGGTTTACCCTTTCCAGCCTCTGAGGCTGAGAGAGTGGGACGAGCCAAATTTATTTTGTTAGGAGGATTGTTGAGAGGCGGTTCACCCTTTCTATCCTCTGAGGCTGACAGAGTGGGACTAGCCAAATTTATTTTTTTGGGAGGATTGTTGAGAGGGGGTTTTCCATTTCCATCCTCTGAGGCTGAGAGAGTGGGACCAGCTAAAGCTGTTTTCTTGGGAAGATTTTTGAGAGGGGTTTCATCCTTTCAATCCTCTGAGGCTGAGAGAGTGGGACTAGCCAAAGCTGTTTTCTTGGGAGGATTGTTGAGAGGGGCTTCACCCTTTCCTTATTCTGAGGCTGAGAGAGTGGGACTAGCCAAAGCTGTTTTCTTGGGAGGAATGTTGAGAGGGGGTTTACCCTTTCCAACCTCTGAGGCTGAGAGAGTGGGACTAGCCAAAGCTGTTTTCTTGGGGGGAGTGTTGAGAGGGGGTTTACCCTTTCCAGCCTCTGAGGCTGAGAGAGTGGGACGAGCCAAATTTATTTTCTTGGGAAGGTTGTTGAGAGGAGGTTTACCCTTTCCATCCTCTGTTGCTGAGAGAGTGCGATTAGCTAAAGGTGTTTTCTTGGGAGGATTGCTGACAGGGCTTTCAGCCTTTCCATCCTCTGAGGCTGATAGAATGAGGTTAGGTAAAGATCTTTTCTTTGGAGGATTGTTGAGAGGGGTTTCACCCTTTCCTTATTCTGAGCCTGAGAGAGTGGGACTAGCAAAAGCTGTTTTCTTGGGAGGAATGTTGAGAGGGGGTTCACCCTTTCCTTATTCTGAGCCTGAGAGAGTGGGACTAGCCAAAGCTGTTTTCTTTGGAGGATTGTTGAGTGGGGGTTCACCCTTTCCTTATTCTGAGCCTGAGAGAGTGGGACTAGCCAAAGCTGTTTTCTTGGGAGGATTGTTGAGTGGGGGTTCACCCTTTCCTTATTCTGAGCCTGAGAGAGTGGGACTAGCCAAAGCTGTTTTCTTGGGAGGATTGTTGAGTGGGGGTTCACCCTTTCCTTATTCTGAGGCTGAGAGAGTGGGACTAGCCAAAGCTGTTTTCTTGGGAGGATTGTTGAGTGGGGGTTCACCCTTTCCTTATTCTGAGGCTGAGAGAGTGGGACTAGCAAAAGCTGTTTTCTTGGGAGGAATGTTGAGAGGGGGTTTACCCTTTCCATCCTCTGAGACTGAGAGAGTGGGACTAGCCAAAGCTGTTTTCTTGGGAGGAATGTTGAGAGGGGGTTTACCCTTTCCAGACTCTGAGGCTGAGAGAGTGGCACTAGGCAAAGCTGTTTTCTTGGGAGGATTGTTGAGAGGGGGGTTACCCTTTCCAGACTCTGAGGCTGAGAGAGTGGGACTAGGCAAAGCTGTTTTCTTGGGAGGATTGTTGAGAGGGGGTTTACCCTTTCCATCCTCTGGGACTGAGAGAGTGGGACTAGCCAAAGCTGTTTTCTTGGGAGGAATGATGAGAGGGGTTTACCCTTTCCATCCTCTGAGACTGAGAGAGTGGGACGAGCCAAAGCTGTTTCCTTGGGAGGAATGTTGAGAGGGGGTTTACCCTTTCCAGCCTGTGAGACTGAGAGAGTGGGATTAGCCAAAGCTGTTTTCTTGGGAGGAATGTTGAGAGGGGGTTTACCCTTTCCAGCCTCTGAGGCTGAGAGAGTGGGACTAGCCAAAGCTGTTTTCTTGGGAGGAATGTTGAGAGGGGGTTTACCCTTTCCATCCTCTGAGGCTGAGAGAGTGGGACTAGCCAAAGCTGTTTTCTTGGGAGGAATGTTGAGAGGGGGTTTACCCTTTCCAGCCTCTGAGGCTGAGAGAGTGGGACGAGCCAAAGCTGTTTTCTTGGGAGGAATGTTGAGAGGGGGTTTACCCTTTCCATCCTCTGAGGCTGAGAGAGTGGGACTAGCCAAAGCTGTTTTCTTGGGAGGAATGTTGAGAGGGGGTTGACCCTTTCCATCCTCTGAGACTGAGAGAGTGGGACTACCCAAAGCTGTTTTCTTGGGAGGAATGTTGAGAGGGGTTTACCCTTTCCATCCTCTGAGGCTGAGAGAGTGGGACTAGCCAAAGCTGTTTTCTTGGGAGTAATGTTGAGAGGGGGTTTACCCTTTCCAGCCTCTGAGACTGAGAGAGTGGGACTAGCCAAAGCTGTTTTCTTGGGAGTAATGTTGAGAGGGGGTTTACCCTTTCCATCCTCTGAGACTGAGAGAGTGGGACTAGCCAAAGCTGTTTTCTTGGGAGGATTGTTGAGAGGGGGTTTACCCTTTCCAGCCTCTGAGGCTGAGAGAGTGGGACTAGCCAAAGCTGTTTTCTTGGGAGGAATGTTGAGAGGGGGTTTACCCTTTCCAGCCTCTGAGGCTGAGAGAGTGGGACTAGCCAAAGCTGTTTTCTTGGGGGGAGTGTTGAGAGGGGGTTTACCCTTTCCAGCCTCTGAGGCTGAGAGAGTGGGACGAGCCAAATTTATTTTCTTGGGAAGGTTGTTGAGAGGAGGTTTACCCTTTCCATCCTCTGTTGCTGAGAGAGTGCGATTAGCTAAAGGTGTTTTCTTGGGAGGATTGCTGACAGGGCTTTCAGCCTTTCCATCCTCTGAGGCTGATAGAATGAGGTTAGGTAAAGATCTTTTCTTTGGAGGATTGTTGAGAGGGGTTTCACCCTTTCCATCCTCTGAGGATGATAGATTGGAATTATGTAAAACTGTCTCCGCAAGAGGATTGTTGAGAGGGTGTTTACCCTTTCCATCCTCTAAGGCTGAGAGAGTGGGACTAGCCAAAGCTGTTTTCTTTGGAGGATTGTTGAGTGGGGGTTCACCCTTTCCTTATTCTGAGACTGAGAGAGTGGGACTAGCCAAAGCTGTTTTCTTTGGAGGATTGTTGAGTGGGGGTTCACCCTTTCCTTATTCTGAGCCTGAGAGAGTGGGACTAGCCAAAGCTGTTTTCTTGGGAGGATTGTTGAGTGGGGGTTCACCCTTTCCTTATTCTGAGGCTGAGAGAGTGGGACTAGCCAAAGCTGTTTTCTTGGGAGGATTGTTGAGTGGGGGTTCACCCTTTCCTTATTCTGAGGCTGAGAGAGTGGGACTAGCAAAAGCTGTTTTCTTGGGAGGAATGTTGAGAGGGGGTTTACCCTTTCCATCCTCTGAGACTGAGAGAGTGGGACTAGCCAAAGCTGTTTTCTTGGGAGGAATGTTGAGAGGGCGTTTACCCTTTCCAGACTCTGAGGCTGAGAGAGTGGCACTAGGCAAAGCTGTTTTCTTGGGAGGATTGTTGAGAGGGGGGTTACCCTTTCCAGACTCTGAGGCTGAGAGAGTGGGACTAGGCAAAGCTGTTTTCTTGGGAGGATTGTTGAGAGGGGGTTTACCCTTTCCATCCTCTGGGACTGAGAGAGTGGGACTAGCCAAAGCTGTTTTCTTGGGAGGAATGATGAGAGGGGTTTACCCTTTCCATCCTCTGAGACTGAGAGAGTGGGACGAGCCAAAGCTGTTTCCTTGGGAGGAATGTTGAGAGGGGGTTTACCCTTTCCAGCCTGTGAGACTGAGAGAGTGGGATTAGCCAAAGCTGTTTTCTTGGGAGGAATGTTGAGAGGGGGTTTACCCTTTCCAGCCTCTGAGGCTGAGAGAGTGGGACTAGCCAAAGCTGTTTTCTTGGGAGGAATGTTGAGAGGGGGTTTACCCTTTCCATCCTCTGAGGCTGAGAGAGTGGGACTAGCCAAAGCTGTTTTCTTGGGAGGAATGTTGAGAGGGGGTTTACCCTTTCCAGCCTCTGAGGCTGAGAGAGTGGGACGAGCCAAAGCTGTTTTCTTGGGAGGAATGTTGAGAGGGGGTTTACCCTTTCCATCCTCTGAGGCTGAGAGAGTGGGACTAGCCAAAGCTGTTTTCTTGGGAGGAATGTTGAGAGGGGGTTGACCCTTTCCATCCTCTGAGACTGAGAGAGTGGGACTACCCAAAGCTGTTTTCTTGGGAGGAATGTTGAGAGGGGTTTACCCTTTCCATCCTCTGAGGCTGAGAGAGTGGGACTAGCCAAAGCTGTTTTCTTGGGAGTAATGTTGAGAGGGGGTTTACCCTTTCCAGCCTCTGAGACTGAGAGAGTGGGACTAGCCAAAGCTGTTTTCTTGGGAGTAATGTTGAGAGGTGGTTTAACCTTTCCAGACTCTGAGGCTGAGAGAGTGGGACTAGCCAAAGCTGTTTTCTTGGGAGGATTGTTGAGAGGGGGTTTACCCTTTCCATCCTCTGAGACTGAGAGAGTGGGACTAGCCAAAGCTGTTTTCTTGGGAGGATTGTTGAGTGGGGGTTCACCCTTTCATTATTCTGAGGCTGAGAGAGTGGGACTAGCCAAAGCTGTTTTCTTCGGAGGATTGTTGAGTGGGGGTTCACCCTTTCCTTATTCTGAGGCTGAGAGAGTGGGACTAGCCAAAGCTGTTTTCTTCGGAGGATTGTTGAGTGGGGGTTCACCCTTTCCTTATTCTGAGGCTGAGAGAGTGGGACTAGCAAAAGCTGTTTTCTTGGGAGGAATGTTGAGAGGGGGTTTACCCTTTCCATCCTCTGAGACTGAGAGAGTGGGACTAGCCAAAGCTGTTTTCTTGGGAGGAATGTTGAGAGGGGGTTTACCCTTTCCAGCCTGTGAGACTGAGAGAGTGGGATTAGCCAAAGCTGTTTTCTTGGGAGGAATGTTGAGAGGGGGTTTACCCTTTCCAGCCTCTGAGGCTGAGAGAGTGGGACTAGCCAAAGCTGTTTTCTTGGGAGGAATGTTGAGAGGGGGTTTACCCTTTCCATCCTCTGAGGCTGAGAGAGTGGGACTAGCCAAAGCTGTTTTCTTGGGAGGAATGTTGAGAGGGGGTTTACCCTTTCCAGCCTCTGAGGCTGAGAGAGTGGGACGAGCCAAAGCTGTTTTCTTGGGAGGAATGTTGAGAGGGGGTTTACCCTTTCCATCCTCTGAGGCTGAGAGAGTGGGACTAGCCAAAGCTGTTTTCTTGGGAGGAATGTTGAGAGGGGGTTGACCCTTTCCATCCTCTGAGACTGAGAGAGTGGGACTACCCAAAGCTGTTTTCTTGGGAGGAATGTTGAGAGGGGTTTACCCTTTCCATCCTCTGAGGCTGAGAGAGTGGGACTAGCCAAAGCTGTTTTCTTGGGAGTAATGTTGAGAGGGGGTTTACCCTTTCCAGCCTCTGAGACTGAGAGAGTGGGACTAGCCAAAGCTGTTTTCTTGGGAGGAATGTTGAGAGGGGGTTTACCCTTTCCAGCCTCTGAGGCTGAGAGAGTGGGACTAGCCAAAGCTGTTTTCTTGGGAGGAATGTTGAGAGGGGGTTTACCCTTTCTAGCCTCTGAGGCTGAGAGAGTGGGACTAGCCAAAGCTGTTTTCTTGGGAGGAATGTTGAGAGGGGGTTTACCCTTTCCAGCCTCTGAGGCTGAGAGAGTGGGACTAGCCAAAGCTGTTTTCTTGGGAGGAATGTTGAGAGGGGGTTTACCCTTTCTAGCCTCTGAGGCTGAGAGAGTGGGACTAGCCAAAGCTGTTTTCTTGGGAGGAATGTTGAGAGGGGGTTTACCCTTTCCAGCCTCTGAGGCTGAGAGAGTGGGACTAGCCAAAGCTGTTTTCTTGGGAGGAATGTTGAGAGGGGGTTTACCCTTTCCATCCTCTGAGGCTGAGAGAGTGGGACTAGCCAAAGCTGTTTTCTTGGGAGGAATGTTGAGAGGGGGTTTACCCTTTCCAGCCTCTGAGACTGAGAGAGTGGGACTAGCCATAGCTGTTTTCTTGGGAGGAATGTTGAGAGGGGGTTTACCCTTTCCAGCCTCTGAGGCTGAGAGAGTGGGACTAGCCATAGCTGTTTTCTTGGGAGTAATGTTGAGAGGGGGGTTACCCTTTCCAGCCCCTGAGGCTGAGAGAGTGGGACTAGCCAAAGCTGTTTTCTTGGGAGTAATGTTGAGAGGGGGGTTACCCTTTCCATCCTCTGAGACTGAGAGAGTGGGACTAGCCAAAGCTGTTTTCTTGGGAGGAATGTTGAGAGGGGGTTCACCCTTTCCATCCTCTGAGGCTGAGAGAGTGGGACTAGCCGAAGTTGGTTTCTTGGGAGGAATGTTGAGAGGGGGTTTACCCTTTCCATCCTCTGAGGCTGACAGAGTGGGACTAGCCAAATTTATTTTTTTGGGAGGATTGTTGAGAGGGGGTTTTCCATTTCCATCCTCTGAGGCTGAGAGAGTGGGACCAGCTAAGGCTGTTTTCTTGGGAAGATTGTTGAGAGGGGTTTCATCCTTTCAATCCTCTGAGGCTGAGAGAGTGGGACTAGCCAAAGCTGTTTTCTTGGGGGGATTGTTGAGAGGGGGTTTACCCTTTCCAGCCTCTGAGGCTGAGAGAGTGGGACGAGCCAAATTTATTTTCTTGGGAAGGTTGTTGAGAGGAGGTTTACCCTTTCCATCCTCTGTTGCTGAGAGAGTGCGATTAGCTAAAGGTGTTTTCTTGGGAGGATTGCTGACAGGGCTTTCAGCCTTTCCATCCTCTGAGGCTGAGAGAGTGGGACTAGCCAAAGCTGTTTTCTTGGGAGGATTGTTGAGTGGGGGTTCACCCTTTCCTTATTCTGAGGCTGAGAGAGTGGGACTAGCCAAAGCTGTTTTCTTGGGAGGATTGTTGAGTGGGGGTTCACCCTTTCCTTATTCTGAGGCTGAGAGAGTGGGACTAGCAAAAGCTGTTTTCTTGGGAGGAATGTTGAGAGGGGGTTTACCCTTTCCAGACTCTGAGGCTGAGAGAGTGGGACTAGGAAAAGCTGTTTTCTTGGGAGGAATGTTGAGAGGGGGTTTACCCTTTCCATCCTCTGAGACTGAGAGAGTGGGACTAGCCAAAGCTGTTTTCTTGGGAGGAATGTTGAGAGGGGGGTTACCCTTTCCAGACTCTGAGGCTGAGAGAGTGGGACTAGGCAAAGCTGTTTTCTTGGGAGGATTGTTGAGAGGGGGTTTACCCTTTCTAGCCTCTGAGACTGAGAGAGTGGGACTAGCCAAAGCTGTTTTCTTGGGAGGAATGATGAGAGGGGTTTACCCTTTCCATCTCTGAGACTGAGAGAGTGGGACGAGCCAAAGCTGTTTCCTTGGGAGGAATGTTGAGAGGGGGTTTACCCTTTCCAGCCTGTGAGACTGAGAGAGTGGGATTAGCCAAAGCTGTTTTCTTGGGAGGAATGTTGAGAGGGGGGTTTACCCTTTCCAGCCTCTGAGGCTGAGAGAGTGGGACTAGCCAAAGCTGTTTTCTTGGGAGGAATGTTGAGAGGGGGTTTACCCTTTCCATCCTCTGAGGCTGAGAGAGTGGGACTAGCCAAAGCTGTTTTCTTGGGAGGAATGTTGAGAGGGGGTTTACCCTTTCCAGCCTCTGAGGCTGAGAGAGTGGGACGAGCCAAAGCTGTTTTCTTGGGAGGAATGTTGAGAGGGGGTTTACCCTTTCCATCCTCTGAGGCTGAGAGAGTGGGACTAGCCAAAGCTGTTTTCTTGGGAGGAATGTTGAGAGGGGGTTGACCCTTTCCATCCTCTGAGACTGAGAGAGTGGGACTAGCCAAAGCTGTTTTCTTGGGAGGAATGTTGAGAGGGGTTTACCCTTTCCATCCTCTGAGGCTGAGAGAGTGGGACTAGCCAAAGCTGTTTTCTTGGGAGTAATGTTGAGAGGGGGTTTACCCTTTCCAGCCTCTGAGACTGAGAGAGTGGGACTAGCCAAAGCTGTTTTCTTGTGAGGAATGTTGAGAGGGGGTTTACCCTTTCCAGACTCTGAGGCTGAGAGAGTGGGACTAGCCAAAGCTGTTTTCTTGGGAGGAATGTTGAGAGGGGGTTTACCCTTTCCATCCTCTGAGGCTGAGAGAGTGGGAATAGCCAAAGCTGTTTTCTTGGGAGGAATGTTGAGAGGGGGTTGACCCTTTCCATCCTCTGAGACTGAGAGAGTGGGACTAGCCAAAGCTGTTTTCTTGGGAGGAATGTTGAGAGGGGTTTACCCTTTCCATCCTCTGAGGCTGAGAGAGTGGGACTAGCCAAAGCTGTTTTCTTGGGAGTAATGTTGAGAGGGGGTTTACCCTTTCCAGCCTCTGAGACTGAGAGAGTGGGACTAGCCAAAGCTGTTTTCTTGGGAGTAATGTTGAGAGGTGGTTTACCCTTTCCAGACTCTGAGGCTGAGAGAGTGGGACTAGCCAAAGCTGTTTTCTTGGGAGGAATGTTGAGAGGGGGTTTACCCTTTCCAGCCTCTGAGGCTGAGGGAGTGGGACTAGCCAAAGCTGTTTTCTTGGGAGGAATGTTGAGAGGGGGTTTACCCTTTCCAGACTATGAGGCTGAGAGAGTGGGACTAGGCAAAGCTGTTTTCTTGGGAGGATTGTTGAGAGGGGGGTTACCCTTTCCAGACTCTGAGGCTGAGAGAGTGGGACTAGCCAAAGCTGTTTTCTTGGGAGGATTGTTGAGAGGGGGTTTACCCTTTCCATCCTCTGGGACTGAGAGAGTGGGACTAGCCAAAGCTGTTTTCTTGGGAGGAATGATGAGAGGGGTTTACCCTTTCCATCCTCTGAGACTGAGAGAGTGGGACGAGCCAAAGCTGTTTCCTTGGGAGGAATGTTGAGAGGGGGTTTACCCTTTCCAGCCTGTGAGACTGAGAGAGTGGGATTAGCCAAAGCTGTTTTCTTGGGAGGAATGTTGAGAGGGGGTTTACCCTTTCCAGCCTCTGAGGCTGAGAGAGTGGGACTAGCCAAAGCTGTTTTCTTGGGAGGAATGTTGAGAGGGGGTTTACCCTTTCCAGCCTCTGAGGCTGAGAGAGTGGGACTAGCCAAAGCTGTTTTCTTGGGAGGAATGTTGAGAGGGGGTTTACCCTTTCCAGCCTCTGAGGCTGAGAGAGTGGGACGAGCCAAAGCTGTTTTCTTGGGAGGAATGTTGAGAGGGGGTTTACCCTTTCCATCCTCTGAGGCTGACAGAGTGGGACTAGCCAAAGCTGTTTTCTTGGGAGGAATGTTGAGAGGGGGTTGACCCTTTCCATCCTCTGAGACTGATAGAGTGGGACTAGCCAAAGCTGTTTTCTTGGAAGGAATGTTGAGAGGGGTTTACCCTTTCCATCCTCTGAGGCTGAGAGAGTGGGACTAGCCAAAGCTGTTTTCTTGGGAGTAATGTTGAGAGGGGGTTTACCCTTTCCAGCCTCTGAGACTGAGAGAGTGGGACTAGCCAAAGCTGTTTTCTTGGGAGTAATGTTGAGAGGTGGTTTACCCTTTCCAGACTCTGAGGCTGAGAGAGTGGGACTAGCCAAAGCTGTTTTCTTGGGAGGATTGTTGAGAGGGGGTTTACCCTTTCCATCCTCTGAGTCTGAGAGAGTGGGACTAGCCAAAGCTGTTTTCTTGGGAGGAATGTTGAGAGGGGGTTTACCCTTTCCAGCCTCTGAGGCTGAGAGAGTGGGACTAGCCAAAGCTGTTTTCTTGGGAGGATTGTTGAGAGGGGGTTTACCCTTTCCATCCTCAGAGACTGAGTGAGTGGGACCAGCTAAAGCTGTTTTCTTGGGATGAATGTTGAGAGGGGGTTTACCCTTTCCAGCCTCTGAGGCTGAGAGAGTGGGACTAGCCAAAGTTGTTTTCTTGGGAGGAATGTTGAGAGGGGGTTTACCCTTTCCAGCCTCTGTGGCTGAGAGAGTGGGACTAGCCAAAGCTGTTTTCTTGGGAGGAATGTTGAGAGGGGGTTTATCCTTTCCAGCATCTGAGGCTGAGAGAGTGGGACTAGCCAAAGCTGTTTTCTTGGGAGGAATGTTGAGAGGGGGTTTACCCTTTCCAGCCTCTGAGGCTGAGAGAGTGGGACTTGCCAAAGCTGTTTTCTTGGGAGGAATGTTGAGAGGGGGTTTACCCTTTCCAGCCTCTGAGGCTGAGAGAGTGGGACGAGCCAAAGCTGTTTTCTTGGGAGGAATGTTGAGAGGGGGTTTACCCTTTCCATCCTCTGAGGCTGAGAGAGTGGGACTAGCCAAAGCTGTTTTCTTGGGAGGAATGTTGAGAGGGGGTTGACCCTTTCCATCCTCTGAGACTGAGAGAGTGGGACTAGCCAAAGCTGTTTTCTTGGGAGGAATGTTGAGAGGGGTTTACCCTTTCCATCCTCTGAGGCTGAGAGAGTGGGACTAGCCAAAGCTGTTTTCTTGGGAGTAATGTTGAGAGGGGGTTTACCCTTTCCAGCCTCTGAGACTGAGAGAGTGGGACTAGCCAAAGCTGTTTTCTTGTGAGGAATGTTGAGAGGGGGTTTACCCTTTCCAGACTCTGAGGCTGAGAGAGTGGGACTAGCCAAAGCTGTTTTCTTGGGAGGAATGTTGAGAGGGGGTTTACCCTTTCCATCCTCTGAGGCTGAGAGAGTGGGAATAGCCAAAGCTGTTTTCTTGGGAGGAATGTTGAGAGGGGGTTGACCCTTTCCATCCTCTGAGACTGAGAGAGTGGGACTAGCCAAAGCTGTTTTCTTGGGAGGAATGTTGAGAGGGGTTTACCCTTTCCATCCTCTGAGGCTGAGAGAGTGGGACTAGCCAAAGCTGTTTTCTTGGGAGTAATGTTGAGAGGGGGTTTACCCTTTCCAGCCTCTGAGACTGAGAGAGTGGGACTAGCCAAAGCTGTTTTCTTGGGAGTAATGTTGAGAGGTGGTTTACCCTTTCCAGACTCTGAGGCTGAGAGAGTGGGACTAGCCAAAGCTGTTTTCTTGGGAGGAATGTTGAGAGGGGGTTTACCCTTTCCAGCCTCTGAGGCTGAGGGAGTGGGACTAGCCAAAGCTGTTTTCTTGGGAGGAATGTTGAGAGGGGGTTTACCCTTTCCAGACTATGAGGCTGAGAGAGTGGGACTAGGCAAAGCTGTTTTCTTGGGAGGATTGTTGAGAGGGGGGTTACCCTTTCCAGACTCTGAGGCTGAGAGAGTGGGACTAGCCAAAGCTGTTTTCTTGGGAGGATTGTTGAGAGGGGGTTTACCCTTTCCATCCTCTGGGACTGAGAGAGTGGGACTAGCCAAAGCTGTTTTCTTGGGAGGAATGATGAGAGGGGTTTACCCTTTCCATCCTCTGAGACTGAGAGAGTGGGACGAGCCAAAGCTGTTTCCTTGGGAGGAATGTTGAGAGGGGGTTTACCCTTTCCAGCCTGTGAGACTGAGAGAGTGGGATTAGCCAAAGCTGTTTTCTTGGGAGGAATGTTGAGAGGGGGTTTACCCTTTCCAGCCTCTGAGGCTGAGAGAGTGGGACTAGCCAAAGCTGTTTTCTTGGGAGGAATGTTGAGAGGGGGTTTACCCTTTCCAGCCTCTGAGGCTGAGAGAGTGGGACTAGCCAAAGCTGTTTTCTTGGGAGGAATGTTGAGAGGGGGTTTACCCTTTCCAGCCTCTGAGGCTGAGAGAGTGGGACGAGCCAAAGCTGTTTTCTTGGGAGGAATGTTGAGAGGGGGTTGACCCTTTCCATCCTCTGAGGCTGAGAGAGTGGGACTAGCCAAAGCTGTTTTCTTGGGAGGAATGTTGAGAGGGGGTTGACCCTTTCCATCCTCTGAGACTGATAGAGTGGGACTAGCCAAAGCTGTTTTCTTGGGAGGAATGTTGAGAGGGGTTTACCCTTTCCATCCTCTGAGGCTGAGAGAGTGGGACTAGCCAAAGCTGTTTTCTTGGGAGTAATGTTGAGAGGGGGTTTACCCTTTCCAGCCTCTGAGACTGAGAGAGTGGGACTAGCCAAAGCTGTTTTCTTGGGAGTAATGTTGAGAGGTGGTTTACCCTTTCCAGACTCTGAGGCTGAGAGAGTGGGACTAGCCAAAGCTGTTTTCTTGGGAGGATTGTTGAGAGGGGGTTTACCCTTTCCATCCTCTGAGTCTGAGAGAGTGGGACTAGCCAAAGCTGTTTTCTTGGGAGGAATGTTGAGAGGGGGTTTACCCTTTCCAGCCTCTGAGGCTGAGAGAGTGGGACTAGCCAAAGCTGTTTTCTTGGGAGGATTGTTGAGAGGGGGTTTACCCTTTCCATCCTCAGAGACTGAGTGAGTGGGACCAGCTAAAGCTGTTTTCTTGGGATGAATGTTGAGAGGGGGTTTACCCTTTCCAGCCTCTGAGGCTGAGAGAGTGGGACTAGCCAAAGTTGTTTTCTTGGGAGGAATGTTGAGAGGGGGTTTACCCTTTCCAGCCTCTGTGGCTGAGAGAGTGGGACTAGCCAAAGCTGTTTTCTTGGGAGGAATGTTGAGAGGGGGTTTATCCTTTCCAGCCTCTGAGGCTGAGAGAGTGGGACTAGCCAAAGCTGTTTTCTTGGGAGGAATGTTGAGAGGGGGTTTACCCTTTCCAGCCTCTGAGGCTGAGAGAGTGGGACTTGCCAAAGCTGTTTTCTTGGGAGGAATGTTGAGAGGGGGTTTACCCTTTCCAGACCCTGAAGCTGAGAGAGTGGGACTAGCCAAAGCTGTTTTCTTGGGAGGATTGTTGAGAGGGGGTTTCCCCTTTCCATCCTCTGAGACTGAGAGAGTGGGACTAGCCAAAGCTGTTTTCTTGGGAGGAATGATGAGAGGGGTTTACCCTTTCCATCCTCTGAGACTGAGAGAGTGGGACTAGCCAAAGCTGTTTTCTTGGGAGGAATGTTGAGAGGGGGTTTACCCTTTCCAGCCTCTGAGGCTGAGAGAGTGGGACTAGCCAAAGCTGTTTTCTTGGGAGGAATGTTGAGAGGGGGTTTACCCATTCCAGCCTCTGAGGCTGAGAGAGTGGGACTAGCCAAAGCTGTTTTCTTGGGAGGAATGTTGAGAGGGGGTGTACCCTTTCCAGACTCTGAGGCTGAGAGAGTGGGACTAGGCAAAGCTGTTTTCTTGGGAGGATTGTTGAGAGGGGGTTTACCCTATCCATCCTCTGAGACTGAGAGAGTGGGACTAGCCAAAGCTGTTTTCTTGGGAGGAATGATGAGAGGGGTTTACCCTTTCCATCCTCTGAGACTGAGAGAGTGGGACTAGCCAAAGCTGTTTTCTTGGGAGGAATGTTGAGAGGGGGTTTACCCTTTCCAGCCTCTGAGGCTGAGAGAGTGGGACTAGCCAAAGCTGTTTTCTTGGGAGGATTGTTGAGAGGGGGTTTACCCTTTCCATCCTCTGAGACTGAGAGAGTGGGACTAGCCAAAGCTGTTTTCTTGTGATGAATGTTGAGAGGGGGATTACCCTTTCCAGCCTCTGAGGCTGAGAGAGTGGGACTAGCCAAAGCTGTTTTCTTAGGAGGATTGTTGAGAGGGGGTTTACCCTTTCCATCCTCTGAGACTGAGAGAGTGGGACTAGCCAAAGCTGTTTTCTTGGGAGTAATGTTGAGATGGGGTTTACTCTTTCCAGCCTCTGAGGCTGAGAGAGTGGGACTAGCCAAAGCTGTTTACTTGGGAGGATTGTTGAGAGGGGGTTTACCCTTTCCATCCTCTGAGGCTGAGAGAGTGGGACTAGCCAAAGCTGTTTTCTTGGGAGGAATGTTGAGAGGGGGTTTACCCTTTCCATCCTCTGAGACTGAGAGAGTGGGACTAGCCAAAGCTGTTTTCTTGGGAGGAATGTTGAGAGGGGGTTTACCATGTCCATCCTCTGAGGCTGAGAGAGTGGGACCAGCTAAAGCTGGTTTCTTGGGAAGATTGTTGAGAGGGGTTTCACCCTTTCCATCCTCTGAGTCTGAGAGAGTGGGACTAGGCAAAGCTGTTTTCTTGGGAGGATTGTTGAGAGGGGTTTACCCTTTCCATCCTCTGAGACTGAGAGAGTGGGACTAGCCAAAGCTGTTTTCTTGGGAGGAATGTTGAGAGGGGGTTTACCCTTTCCAGCCTCTGAGGCTGAGAGAGTGGGACTAGCCAAAGCTGTTTTCTTGGGAGGAATGTTGAGAGGGGGTTTACCCTTTCCAGCCTCTGAGGCTGAGAGAGTGGGACTAGCCAAAGCTGTTTTCTTGGGAGGAATGTTGAGAGGGGGTTTACCCTTTCCAGACTCTGAGGCTGATAGAGTGGGACTAGCCATAGCTGTTTTCTTGGGAGTAATGTTGAGAGGGGGTTTACCCTTTCCAGCCTCTGAGGCTGAGAGAGTGGGACTAGCCAAAGCTGTTTTCTTGGGAGGAATGTTGAGAGGGGGTTTACCCTTTCCAGCCTCTGAGGCTGAGAGAGTGGGACTAGCCAAAGCTGTTTTCTTGGGAGTTATGTTGAGAGGGGGTTTACCCTTTCTAGCCTCTGAGGCTGAGAGAGTGGGACTAGCCAAAGCTGTTTTCTTGGGAGGAATGTTGAGAGGGGGTTTACCCTTTCCAGCCTCTGAGGCTGAGAGAGTGGGACTAGCCAAAGCTGTTTTCTTGGGAGGAATGTTGAGAGGGGGTTTACCCTTTCCAGCCTCTGAGGCTGAGAGAGTGGGACCAGCCAAAGCTGTTTTCTTGGGAGGAATGTTGAGAGGGGGTTTACCCTTTCCATCCTCTGAGACTGAGAGAGTGGGACTAGCCAAAGCTGTTTTCTTGGGAGTAATGTTGAGATGGGGTTTACTCTTTCCAGCCTCTGGGGCTGAGAGAGTGGGACTAGCCAAAGCTGTTTACTTGGGAGGATTGTTGAGAGGGGATTTACCCTTTCCATCCTATGAGACTGAGAGAGTGGGACTAGCCATAGCTGTTTTCTTGGGAGGAATGTTGAGAGGGGGTTTACCCTTTCCAGCCTCTGAGGGTGAGAGAGTGGGACTAGCCAAAGCTGTTTTCTTGGGAGGAATGTTGAAAGGGGGTTTACCCTTTCCAGCCTCTGAGGCTGAGAGAGTGGGATTAGCGAAAGCTGTTTTCTTGGGAGGAATGTTGAGAGGGGGTTTACCCTTTCCATCCTCTGAGACTGAGAGAGTGGGACTAGCCAAAGCTGTTTTCTTGGGAGGAATGTTGAGAGGGGTTTACCCTTTCCATCCTCTGAGGCTGAGAGAGTGGGACTAGCCAAAGCTGTTTTCTTGGGAGGAATGTTGAGAGGGGGTTTACCCTTTCCATCCTCTGAGACTGAGAGAGTGGGACTAGCCAAAGCTGTTTTCTTGGGAGGAATGTTGAGAGGGGGTTTACCATGTCCATCCTCTGAGGCTGAGAGAGTGGGACCAGCTAAAGCTGGTTTCTTGGGAAGATTGTTGAGAGGGGTTTCACCCTTTCCATCCTCTGAGTCTGAGAGAGTGGGACTAGGCAAAGCTGTTTTCTTGGGAGGATTGTTGAGAGGGGTTTACCCTTTCCATCCTCTGAGACTGAGAGAGTGGGACTAGCCAAAGCTGTTTTCTTGGGAGGAATGTTGAGAGGGGGTTTACCCTTTCCAGCCTCTGAGGCTGAGAGAGTGGGACTAGCCAAAGCTGTTTTCTTGGGAGGAATGTTGAGAGGGGGTTTACCCTTTCCAGCCTCTGAGGCTGAGAGAGTGGGACTAGCCAAAGCTGTTTTCTTGGGAGGAATGTTGAGAGGGGGTTTACCCTTTCCAGACTCTGAGGCTGAGAGAGTGGGACTAGCCATAGCTGTTTTCTTGGGAGTAATGTTGAGAGGGGGTTTACCCTTTCCAGCCTCTGAGGCTGAGAGAGTGGGACTAGCCAAAGCTGTTTTCTTGGGAGGAATGTTGAGAGGGGGTTTACCCTTTCCAGCCTCTGAGGCTGAGAGAGTGGGACTAGCCAAAGCTGTTTTCTTGGGAGGAATGTTGAGAGGGGGTTTACCCTTTCTAGCCTCTGAGGCTGAGAGAGTGGGACTAGCCAAAGCTGTTTTCTTGGGAGGAATGTTGAGAGGGGGTTTACCCTTTCCAGCCTCTGAGGCTGAGAGAGTGGGACTAGCCAAAGCTGTTTTCTTGGGAGGAATGTTGAGAGGGGGTTTACCCTTTCCAGCCTCTGAGGCTGAGAGAGTGGGACTAGCCAAAGCTGTTTTCTTGGGAGGAATGTTGAGAGGGGGTTTACCCTTTCCAGCCTCTGAGGCTGAGAGTGGGACTAGCCAAAGCTGTTTTCTTGGGAGGAATGTTGAGAGGGGGTTTACCCTTTCCAGCCTCTGAGGCTGAGAGAGTGGGACTAGCCAAAGCTGTTTTCTTGGGAGGAATGTTGAGAGGGGGTTTACCCTTTCCAGACTCTGAGGCTGAGAGAGTGGGACTAGCCAAAGCTGTTTTCTTGGGAGGAATGTTGAGAGGGGGTTTACCTTTTCCATCCTCTGAGACTGAGAGAGTGGGACTAGCCAAAGCTGTTTTCTTGGGAGGAATGTTGAGAGGGGGTTTACCCTTTCCAGACTCTGAGGCTGAGAGAGTGGGACTAGCCATAGCTGTTTTCTTGGGAGGATTGTTGAGAGGGGGTTTACCCTTTCCAGCCTCTGAGGCTGAGAGAGTGGGACCAGCTAAAGCTGTTTTCTTGGGAAGATTGTTGAGAGGGGTTTCACCTTTCTATCCTCTGAGGCTGACAGAGTGGGACTAGCCAAATTTATTTTTTTGGGAGGATTGTTGAGAGGGGGTTTACCATTTCCATCCTCTGAGGCTGAGAGAGTGGGACCAGCTAAAGCTGTTTTCTTGGGAAGATTGTTGAGAGGGGTTTCACCCTTTCCATCCTCTGAGGCTGAGAGAGTGGGACTAGCCAAAGCTGTTTTCTTGGGAGGATTGTTGAGAGGGGTTTACCCTTTCCATCCTCTGAGACTGAGAGAGTGGGACTAGCCAAAGCAGTTTTCTTGGGAGGAATGTTGAGAGGGGGTTTACCCTTTCCAGTCTCTGAGGCTGAGAGAGTGGGACTAGCCAAAGCTGTTTTCTTGGGAGGAATGTTGAGAGGGGGTTTACCCTTTCCAGCCTCTGAGGCTGAGAGAGTGGGACTAGCCAAAGCTGTTTTCTTGGAAGGAATGTTGAGAGGGCGTTTACCCTTTCCAGCCTCTGAGGCTGAGAGAGTGGGACTAGCCAAAGCTGTTTTCTTGGGAGGAATGTTGAGAGGGGGTTTACCCTTTCCAGCCTCTGAGGCTGAGAGAGTGGGACTAGCCAAAGCTGTTTTCTTGGGAGGAATGTTGAGAGGGGGTTTACCCTTTCCAGACTCTGAGGCTGAGAGAGTGGGACTAGCCATAGCTGTTTTCTTGGGAGTAATGTTGAGAGGGGGTTTACCCTTTCCAGCCTCTGAGGCTGAGAGAGTGGGACTAGCCAAAGCTGTTTTCTTGGGAGGAATGTTGAGAGGGGGTTTACCCTTTCCAGCCTCTGAGGCTGAGAGAGTGGGACTAGCCAAAGCTGTTTTCTTGGGAGGAATGTTGAGAGGGGGTTTACCCTTTCTAGCCTCTGAGGCTGAGAGAGTGGGACTAGCCAAAGCTGTTTTCTTGGGAGGAATGTTGAGAGGGGGTTTACCCTTTCCAGCCTCTGAGGCTGAGAGAGTGGGACTAGCCAAAGCTGTTTTCTTGGGAGGAATGTTGAGAGGGGGTTTACCCTTTCCAGCCTCTGAGGCTGAGAGAGTGGGACTAGCCAAAGCTGTTTTCTTGGGAGGAATGTTGAGAGGGGGTTTACCCTTTCCAGCCTCTGAGGCTGAGAGTGGGACTAGCCAAAGCTGTTTTCTTGGGAGGAATGTTGAGAGGGGTTTTACCCTTTCCAGCCTCTGAGGCTGAGAGAGTGGGACTAGCCAAAGCTGTTTTCTTGGGAGGAATGTTGAGAGGGGGTTTACCCTTTCCAGACTCTGAGGCTGAGACAGTGGGACTAGCCAAAGCTGTTTTCTTGGGAGGAATGTTGAGAGGGGGTTTACCTTTTCCATCCTCTGAGACTGAGAGAGTGGGACTAGCCAAAGCTGTTTTCTTGGGAGGAATGTTGAGAGGGGGTTTACCCTTTCCAGACTCTGAGGCTGAGAGAGTGGGACTAGCCATAGCTGTTTTCTTGGGAGGATTGTTGAGAGGGGGTTTACCCTTTCCAGCCTCTGAGGCTGAGAGAGTGGGACCAGCTAAAGCTGTTTTCTTGGGAAGATTGTTGAGAGGGGTTTCACCTTTCTATCCTCTGAGGCTGACAGAGTGGGACTAGCCAAATTTATTTTTTTGGGAGGATTGTTGAGAGGGGGTTTACCATTTCCATCCTCTGAGGCTGAGAGAGTGGGACCAGCTAAAGCTGTTTTCTTGGGAAGATTGTTGAGAGGGGTTTCACCCTTTCCATCCTCTGAGGCTGAGAGAGTGGGACTAGCCAAAGCTGTTTTCTTGGGAGGATTGTTGAGAGGGGGTTTACCCTTTCCATCCTCTGAGACTGAGAGAGTGGGACTAGCCAAAGCAGTTTTCTTGGGAGGAATGTTGAGAGGGGGTTTACCCTTTCCAGTCTCTGAGGCTGAGAGAGTGGGACTAGCCAAAGCTGTTTTCTTGGGAGGAATGTTGAGAGGGGGTTTACCCTTTCCAGCCTCTGAGGCTGAGACAGTGGGACTAGCCAAAGCTGTTTTCTTGGAAGGAATGTTGAGAGGGCGTTTACCCTTTCCAGCCTCTGAGGCTGAGAGAGTGGGACTAGCCAAAGCTGTTTTCTTGGGAGGAATGTTGAGAGGGGGTTTACCCTTTCCAGCCTCTGAGGCTGAGAGAGTGGGACTAGCCAAAGCTGTTTTCTTGGGAGGAATGTTGAGAGGGGGTTTACCCTTTCCAGCCTCTGAGGCTGAGAGAGTGGGACTAGCCAAAGCTGTTTTCTTGGGAGGATTGTTGAGAGGGGGTTTCCCCTTTCCATCCTCTGAGACTGAGAGAGTGGGACTAGCCAAAGCTGTTTTCTTGGGAGGAATGTTGAGAGGGGGTTTACCCTTTCCAGCCTCTGAGGCTGAGAGAGTGGGACTAGCCAAAGCTGTTTTCTTGGGAGGAATGTTGAGAGGGGGTTTACCCTTTCCAGACTCTGAGGCTGAGAGAGTGGGACTAGCCAAAGCTGTTTTCTTGGGAGGAATGTTGAGAGGGGGTTTACCCTTTCCAGACTCTGAGGCTGAGAGAGTGGGACTAGCCAAAGCTGTTTTCTTGGGAGGAATGTTGAGAGGGGGTTTACCCTTTCCAGACTCTGAGGCTGAGAGAGTGGGACTAGCCATAGCTGTTTTCTTGGGAGGAATGTTGAGAGGGGGTTTACCCTTTCCAGACTCTGAGGCTGAGAGAGTGGGACTAGCCAAAGCTGTTTTCTTGGGAGGAATGTTGAGAGGGGGTTTACCTTTTCCATCCTCTGAGACTGAGAGAGTGGGACTAGCCAAAGCTGTTTTCTTGGGAGGAATGTTGAGAGGGGGTTTACCCTTTCCAGACTCTGAGGCTGAGACAGTGGGACTAGCCATAGCTATTTTCTTGGGAGGATTGTTGAGAGGGGGTTTACCCTTTCCAGCCTCTGATGCTGAGAGTGGGACTAGCCAAAGCTGTTTTCTTGGGAGGAATGTTGAGAGGGGGTTTACCCTTTCCAGCCTCTGAGGCTGAGAGAGTGGGACTAGCCAAAGCTGTTTTCTTGGGAGGAATGTTGAGAGGGGGTTTACCCTTTCCAGACTCTGAGGCTGAGAGAGTGGGACTAGCCAAAGCTGTTTTCTTGGGAGGAATGTTGAGAGGGGGTTTACCTTTTCCATCCTCTGAGACTGAGAGAGTGGGACTAGCCAAAGCTGTTTTCTTGGGAGGAATGTTGAGAGGGGGTTTACCCTTTCCAGACTCTGAGGCTGAGAGAGTGGGACTAGCCATAGCTGTTTTCTTGGGAGGATTGTTGAGAGGGGGTTTACCCTTTCCAGCCTCTGAGGCTGAGAGAGTGGGACCAGCTAAAGCTGTTTTCTTGGGAAGATTGTTGAGAGGGGTTTCACCTTTCTATCCTCTGAGGCTGACAGAGTGGGACTAGCCAAATTTATTTTTTTGGGAGGATTGTTGAGAGGGGGTTTACCATTTCCATCCTCTGAGGCTGAGAGAGTGGGACCAGCTAAAGCTGTTTTCTTGGGAAGATTGTTGAGAGGGGTTTCACCCTTTCCATCCTCTGAGGCTGAGAGAGTGGGACTAGCCAAAGCTGTTTTCTTGGGAGGATTGTTGAGAGGGGGTTTACCCTTTCCAGTCTCTGAGGCTGAGAGAGTGGGACTAGCCAAAGCTGTTTTCTTGGGAGGAATGTTGAGAGGGGGTTTACCCTTTCCAGCCTCTGAGGCTGAGAGAGTGGGACTAGCCAAAGCTGTTTTCTTGGGAGGAATGTTGAGAGGGGGTTTACCCTTTCCATCCTCTGAGACTGAGAGAGTGAGACTAGCCAAAGCAGTTTTCTTGGGAGGAATGTTGAGAGGGGGTTTACCCTTTCCAGTCTCTGAGGCTGAGAGAGTGGGACTAGCCAAAGCTGTTTTCTTGGGAAGAATGTTGAGAGGGGGTTTACCCTTTCCAGCCTCTGAGGCTGACAGATTGGGACTAGCCAAAGCTGTTTTCTTGGAAGGAATGTTGAGAGGGCGTTTACCCTTTCCAGCCTCTGAGGCTGAGAGAGTGGGACTAGCCAAAGCTGTTTTCTTGGGAGGAATGTTGAGAGGGGGTTTACCCTTTCCAGACTCTGAGGCTGAGAGAGTGGGACTAGCCATAGCTGTTTTCTTGGGAGTAATGTTGAGAGGGGGTTTACCCTTTCCAGCCTCTGAGGCTGAGAGAGTGGGACTAGCCAAAGCTGTTTTCTTGGGAGGAATGTTGAGAGGGGGTTTACCCTTTCCAGCCTCTGAGGCTGAGAGAGTGGGACTAGCCAAAGCTGTTTTCTTGGGAGGAATGTTGAGAGGGGGTTTACCCTTTCTAGCCTCTGAGGCTGAGAGAGTGGGACTAGCCAAAGCTGTTTTCTTGGGAGGAATGTTGAGAGGGGGTTTACCCTTTCCAGCCTCTGAGGCTGAGAGAGTGGGACTAGCCAAAGCTGTTTTCTTGGGAGGAATGTTGAGAGGGGGTTTACCCTTTCCAGCCTCTGAGGCTGAGAGAGTGGGACTAGCCAAAGCTGTTTTCTTGGGAGGAATGTTGAGAGGGGGTTTACCCTTTCCAGCCTCTGAGGCTGAGAGTGGGACTAGCCAAAGCTGTTTTCTTGGGAGGAATGTTGAGAGGGGTTTTACCCTTTCCAGCCTCTGAGGCTGAGAGAGTGGGACTAGCCAAAGCTGTTTTCTTGGGAGGAATGTTGAGAGGGGGTTTACCCTTTCCAGACTCTGAGGCTGAGAGAGTGGGACTAGCCAAAGCTGTTTTCTTGGGAGGAATGTTGAGAGGGGGTTTACCTTTTCCATCCTCTGAGACTGAGAGAGTGGGACTAGCCAAAGCTGTTTTCTTGGGAGGAATGTTGAGAGGGGGTTTACCCTTTCCAGACTCTGAGGCTGAGAGAGTGGGACTAGCCATAGCTGTTTTCTTGGGAGGATTGTTGAGAGGGGGTTTACCCTTTCCAGCCTCTGAGGCTGAGAGAGTGGGACCAGCTAAAGCTGTTTTCTTGGGAAGATTGTTGAGAGGGGTTTCACCCTTTCCATCCTCTGAGGCTGAGAGAGTGGGACTAGCCAAAGCTGTTTTCTTGGGAGGATTGTTGAGAGGGGTTTACCCTTTCCATCCTCTGAGACTGAGAGAGTGGGACTAGCCAAAGCAGTTTTCTTGGGAGGAATGTTGAGAGGGGGTTTACCCTTTCCAGTCTCTGAGGCTGAGAGAGTGGGACTAGCCAAAGCTGTTTTCTTGGGAGGAATGTTGAGAGGGGGTTTACCCTTTCCAGCCTCTGAGGCTGAAACAGTGGGACTAGCCAAAGCTGTTTTCTTGGAAGGAATGTTGAGAGGGCGTTTACCCTTTCCAGCCTCTGAGGCTGAGAGAGTGGGACTAGCCAAAGCTGTTTTCTTGGGAGGAATGTTGAGAGGGGGTTTACCCTTTCCAGCCTCTGAGGCTGAGAGAGTGGGACTAGCCAAAGCTGTTTTCTTGGGAGGAATGTTGAGAGGGGGTTTACCCTTTCCAGCCTCTGAGGCTGAGAGAGTGGGACTAGCCAAAGCTGTTTTCTTGGGAGGATTGTTGAGAGGGGGTTTCCCCTTTCCATCCTCTGAGACTGAGAGAGTGGGACTAGCCAAAGCTGTTTTCTTGGGAGGAATGTTGAGAGGGGGTTTACCCTTTCCAGCCTCTGAGGCTGAGAGAGTGGGACTAGCCAAAGCTGTTTTCTTGGGAGGAATGTTGAGACGGGGTTTACCCTTTCCAGACTCTGAGGCTGAGAGAGTGGGACTAGCCAAAGCTGTTTTCTTGGGAGGAATGTTGAGAGGGGGTTTACCCTTTCCAGACTCTGAGGCTGAGAGAGTGGGACTAGCCAAAGCTGTTTTCTTGGGAGGAATGTTGAGAGGGGGTTTACCCTTTCCAGCCTCTGAGGCTGAGAGAGTGGGACTAGCCATAGCTGTTTTCTTGGGAGGAATGTTGAGAGGGGGTTTACCCTTTCCAGACTCTGAGGCTGAGAGAGTGGGACTAGCCAAAGCTGTTTTCTTGGGAGGAATGTTGAGAGGGGGTTCACCTTTTCCATCCTCTGAGACTGAGAGAGTGGGACTAGCCAAAGCTGTTTTCTTGGGAGGAATGTTGAGAGGGGGTTTACCCTTTCCAGACTCTGAGGCTGAGACAGTGGGACTAGCCATAGCTATTTTCTTGGGAGGATTGTTGAGAGGGGGTTTACCCTTTCCAGCCTCTGAGGCTGAGAGAGTGGGACGAGTCAAATTTATTTTGTTAGGAGGATTGTTGAGAGGCGGTTCACCCTTTCTATCCTCTGAGGCTGACAGAGTGGGAGTAGCAAAATTTATTTTTTTGGGAGGATTGTTGAGAGGGGGTTTACCATTTCCATCCTCTGAGGCTGAGAGAGTGGGACCAGCTAAAGCTGTTTTCTTGGGAAGATTGTTGAGAGGGGTTTCACCCTTTCCATCCTCTGAGGCTGAGAGAGTGGGACTAGCCAAAGCTGTTTTCTTGGGAGGATTGTTGAGAGGGGTTTACCCTTTCCATCCTCTGAGACTGAGAGAGTGGGACTAGCCAAAGCAGTTTTCTTGGCAGGAATGTTGAGAGGGGGTTTACCCTTTCCAGTCTCTGAGGCTGAGAGAGTGGGACTAGCCAAAGCTGTTTTCTTGGGAGGAATGTTGAGAGGGGGTTTACCCTTTCCAGCCTCTGAGGCTGAGAGAGTGGGACTAGCCAAAGCTGTTTTCTTGGGAGGAATGTTGAGAGGGGGTTTACCCTTTCCAGCCTCTGAGGCTGAGAGAATGGGACTAGCTAAAGCTGTTTTCTTGGGAGGAATGTTGAGAGGGGGTTTACCCTTTCCAGCCTCTGAGGCTGAGAGAGTGGGACTAGCCATAGCTGTTTTCTTGGGAGTAATGTTGAGAGGGGGTTTACCCTTTCCAACCTCTGAGGCTGACAGAGTGGGACAAGCCAAATTTATTTTTTTGGGAGGATTGTTGAGAGGGGGTTTACCATTTCCATCCTCTGAGGCTGAGAGAGTGGGACTAGCCAAAGCTCTTTTCTTGGGGGGATTGTTGAAAAGGGGTTCACTCTTTCCCTCTTCTGAGGCTCAGAGAGTGGGACTAGCAAACGCTCTTTTTATAGGAGGATTGTTGAGAGGGGGTGCAACATTTCCATCTTTTCAGGCTGAGAGAGTGGGACTAGCCAAATTTATTTTCTTGGGAAGGTTGTTGAGAGGAGGTTTACCCTTTCCATCCTCTGTTGCTGATAGAGTGAGGTTAGCTAAAGATGTTTTCTTGGGAGGAATGTTGAGAGGGGGTTTACCCTTTCCAGCCTCTGAGGCTGAGAGAGTGGGACTAGCCAAAGCTGTTTTCTTGGGAGCATTGTTGAGAGGGGGTTTACCCTTTCCATTCTCTAAGGCTGAGAGAGTGGGACTAGCCAAAGCTGTTTTCTTTGGAGGATTGTTGAGTGGGGGTTCACCCTTTCCTTATTCTGAGGCTGAGAGAGTGGGACTATCCAAAGCTGTTTTCTTGGGAGGATTGTTGAGAGGGGGTTCACCCTTTCCTTATTCTGAGGCTGAGAGAGTGGGACTAGCCAAAGCTGTTTTCTTGGGAGGAATGTTGAGAGGGGGTTTACCCTTTCCAGCCTCTGAGGCTGAGAGAGTGGGACTAGCCAAAGCTGTTTTCTTGGGAGGAATGTTGAGAGGGGGTTTACCCTTTCCAGCCTCTGAGGCTGAGAGAGTGGGACTAGCCAAAGCTGTTTTCTTGGGAGGAATGTTGAGAGGGGGTTTACCCTTTCCATCCTCTGAGGCTGAGAGAGTGGGACTAGCCAAAGCTGTTTTCTTGGGAGGAATGTTGAGAGGGGGTTTACCCTTTCCAGCCTCTGAGACTGAGAGAGTGGGACTAGCCATAGCTGTTTTCTTGGGAGGAATGTTGAGAGGGGGTTTACCCTTTCCAGCCTCTGAGGCTGAGAGAGTGGGACTAGCCATAGCTGTTTTCTTGGGAGTAATGTTGAGAGGGGGGTTACCCTTTCCAGCCCCTGAGGCTGAGAGAGTGGGACTAGCCAAAGCTGTTTTCTTGGGAGTAATGTTGAGAGGGGGGTTACCCTTTCCATCCTCTGAGACTGAGAGAGTGGGACTAGCCAAAGCTGTTTTCTTGGGAGGAATGTTGAGAGGGGGTTCACCCTTTCCATCCTCTGAGGCTGAGAGAGTGGGACTAGCCGAAGTTGGTTTCTTGGGAGGATTGTTGATAGGGGGTTTATCCTTTCCATCCTCTGAGGCTGACAGAGTGGGACTAGCCAAATTTATTTTTTTGGGAGGATTGTTGAGAGGGGGTTTTCCATTTCCATCCTCTGAGGCTGAGAGAGTGGGACCAGCTAAGGCTGTTTTCTTGGGAAGATTGTTGTGAGGGGTTTCATCCTTTCAATCCTCTGAGGCTGAGAGAGTGGGACTAGCCAAAGCTGTTTTCTTGGGGGGATTGTTGAGAGGGGGTTTACCCTTTCCAGCCTCTGAGGCTGAGAGAGTGGGACGAGCCAAATTTATTTTCTTGGGAAGGTTGTTGAGAGGAGGTTTACCCTTTCCATCCTCTGTTGCTGAGAGAGTGCGATTAGCTAAAGGTGTTTTCTTGAGAGGATTGCTGACAGGGCTTTAAGCCTTTCCATCCTCTGAGGCTGAGAGAGTGGGACTAGCCAAAGCTGTTTTCTTGGGAGGATTGTTGAGAGGGGGTTTACCCTTTCCATCCTCTAAGGCTGAGATAGTGGGACTAGCCAAAGCTGTTTTCTTTGGAGGATTGTTGAGTGGGGGTTCACCCTTTCCTTATTCTGAGGCTGAGAGAGTGGGACTAGCCAAAGCTGTTTTCTTCGGAGGATTGTTGAGTGGGGGTTCACCCTTTCCTTATTCTGAGGCTGAGAGAGTGGGACTAGCCAAAGCTGTTTTCTTGGGAGGATTGTTGAGTGGGGGTTCACGCTTTCCTTATTCTGAGGCTGAGAGAGTGGGACTAGCCAAAGCTGTTTTCTTGGGAGGATTGTTGAGTGGGGGTTCACCCTTTCCTTATTCTGAGGCTGAGAGAGTGGGACTAGCCAAAGCTGTTTTCTTGGGAGGATTGTTGAGTGGGGGTTCACCCTTTCCTTATTCTGAGGCTGAGAGAGTGAGACTAGCAAAAGCTGTTTTCTTGGGAGGAATGTTGAGAGGGGGTTTACCCTTTCCAGACTCTGAGGCTGAGAGAGTGGGACTAGGCAAAGCTGTTTTCTTGGGAGGAATGTTGAGAGGGGGTTTACCCTTTCCATCCTCTGAGACTGAGAGAGTGGGACTAGCCAAAGCTGTTTTCTTGGGAGGAATGTTGAGAGGGGGGTTACCCTTTCCAGACTCTGAGGCTGAGAGAGTGGGACTAGGCAAAGCTGTTTTCTTGGGAGGATTGTTGAGAGGGGGTTTACCCTTTCCATCCTCTGAGACTGAGAGAGTGGGACTAGCCAAAGCTGTTTTCTTGGGAGGAATGATGAGAGGGGTTTACCCTTTCCATCCTCTGAGACTGAGAGAGTGGGACGAGCCAAAGCTGTTTCCTTGGGAGGAATGTTGAGAGGGGGTTTACCCTTTCCAGCCTGTGAGACTGAGAGAGTGGGATTAGCCAAAGCTGTTTTCTTGGGAGGAATGTTGAGAGGGGGGTTTACCCTTTCCAGCCTCTGAGGCTGAGAGAGTGGGACTAGCCAAAGCTGTTTTCTTGGGAGGAATGTTGAGAGGGGGTTTACCCTTTCCATCCTCTGAGGCTGAGAGAGTGGGACTAGCCAAAGCTGTTTTCTTGGGAGGAATGTTGAGAGGGGGTTTACCCTTTCCAGCCTCTGAGGCTGAGAGAGTGGGACGAGCCAAAGCTGTTTTCTTGGGAGGAATGTTGAGAGGGGGTTTACCCTTTCCATCCTCTGAGGCTGAGAGAGTGGGACTAGCCAAAGCTGTTTTCTTGGGAGGAATGTTGAGAGGGGGTTGACCCTTTCCATCCTCTGAGACTGAGAGAGTGGGACTAGCCAAAGCTGTTTTCTTGGGAGGAATGTTGAGAGGGGTTTACCCTTTCCATCCTCTGAGGCTGAGAAAGTGGGACTAGCCAAAGCTGTTTTCTTGGGAGTAATGTTGAGAGGGGGTTTACCCTTTCCAGCCTCTGAGACTGAGAGAGTGGGACTAGCCAAAGCTGTTTTCTTGTGAGGAATGTTGAGAGGGGGTTTACCCTTTCCAGACTCTGAGGCTGAGAGAGTGGGACTAGCCAAAGCTGTTTTCTTGGGAGGAATGTTGAGAGGGGGTTTACCCTTTCCATCCTCTGAGGCTGAGAGAGTGGGAATAGCCAAAGCTGTTTTCTTGGGAGGAATGTTGAGAGGGGGTTGACCCTTTCCATCCTCTGAGACTGAGAGAGTGGGACTAGCCAAAGCTGTTTTCTTGGGAGGAATGTTGAGAGGGGTTTACCCTTTCCATCCTCTGAGGCTGAGAGAGTGGGACTAGCCAAAGCTGTTTTCTTGGGAGTAATGTTGAGAGGGGGTTTACCCTTTCCAGCCTCTGAGACTGAGAGAGTGGGACTAGCCAAAGCTGTTTTCTTGGGAGTAATGTTGAGAGGTGGTTTACCCTTTCCAGACTCTGAGGCTGAGAGAGTGGGACTAGCCAAAGCTGTTTTCTTGGGAGGAATGTTGAGAGGGGGTTTACCCTTTCCAGCCTCTGAGGCTGAGGGAGTGGGACTAGCCAAAGCTGTTTTCTTGGGAGGAATGTTGAGAGGGGGTTTACCCTTTCCAGCCTCTGAGACTGAGAGAGTGGGACTAGCCAAAGCTGTTTTCTTGGGAGGAATGTTGAGAGGGGGTTTACCCTTTCCAGACTATGAGGCTGAGAGAGTGGGACTAGGCAAAGCTGTTTTCTTGGGAGGATTGTTGAGAGGGGGGTTACCCTTTCCAGACTCTGAGGCTGAGAGAGTGGGACTAGGCAAAGCTGTTTTCTTGGGAGGATTGTTGAGAGGGGGTTTACCCTTTCCATCCTCTGGGACTGAGAGAGTGGGACTAGCCAAAGCTGTTTTCTTGGGAGGAATGATGAGAGGGGTTTACCCTTTCCATCCTCTGAGACTGAGAGAGTGGGACGAGCCAAAGCTGTTTCCTTGGGAGGAATGTTGAGAGGGGGTTTACCCTTTCCAGCCTCTGAGGCTGAGACAGTGGGACTAGCCAAAGCTGTTTTCTTGGGAGGAATGTTGAGAGGGGGTTTACCCTTTCCAGCCTCTGAGGCTGAGAGAGTGGGACTAGCCAAAGCTGTTTTCTTGGGAGGAATGTTGAGAGGGGGTTTACCCTTTCCAGCCTCTGAGGCTGAGAGAGTGGGACGAGCCAAAGCTGTTTTCTTGGGAGGAATGTTGAGAGGGGGTTTACCCTTTCCATCCTCTGAGGCTGAGAGAGTGGGACTAGCCAAAGCTGTTTTCTTGGGAGGAATGTTGAGAGGGGGTTGACCCTTTCCATCCTCTGAGACTGAGAGAGTGGGACTAGCCAAAGCTGTTTTCTTGGGAGGAATGTTGAGAGGGGTTTACCCTTTCCATCCTCTGAGGCTGAGAGAGTGGGACTAGCCAAAGCTGTTTTCTTGGGAGTAATGTTGAGAGGGGGTTTACCCTTTCCAGCCTCTGAGACTGAGAGAGTGGGACTAGCCAAAGCTGTTTTCTTGGGAGTAATGTTGAGAGGTGGTTTACCCTTTCCAGACTCTGAGGCTGAGAGAGTGGGACTAGCCAAAGCTGTTTTCTTGGGAGGATTGTTGAGAGGGGGTTTACCCTTTCCATCCTCTGAGACTGAGAGAGTGGGACTAGCCAAAGCTGTTTTCTTGGGAGGAATGTTGAGAGGGGGTTTACCCTTTCCAGCCTCTGAGGCTGAGAGAGTGGGACTAGCCAAAGCTGTTTTTCTTGGGAGGATTGTTGAGAGGGGGTTTACCCTTTCCATCCTCAGAGACTGAGTGAGTGGGACCAGCTAAAGCTGTTTTCTTGGGATGAATGTTGAGAGGGGATTTACCCTTTCCAGCCTCTGAGGCTGAAAGAGTGGGACTAGCCAAAGTTGTTTTCTTGGGAGGAATGTTGAGAGGGGGTTTACCCTTTCCAGCCTCTGTGGCTGAGAGAGTGGGACTAGCCAAAGCTGTTTTCTTGGGAGGAATGTTGAGAGGGGGTTTATCCTTTCCAGCCTCTGAGGCTGAGAGAGTGGGACTAGCCAAAGCTGTTTTCTTGGGAGGAATGTTGAGAGGGGGTTTAACCTTTCCAGCCTCTGAGGCTGAGAGAGTGGGACTTGCCAAAGCTGTTTTCTTGGGAGGAATGTTGAGAGGGGGTTTACCCTTTCCAGACTCTGAAGCTGAGAGAGTGGGACTAGCCAAAGCTGTTTTCTTGGGAGGATTGTTGAGAGGGGGTTTCCCCTTTCCATCCTCTGAGACTGAGAGAGTGGGACTAGCCAAAGCTGTTTTCTTGGGAGGAATGATGAGAGGGGTTTACCCTTTCCATCCTCTGAGACTGAGAGAGTGGGACTAGCCAAAGCTGTTTTCTTGGGAGGAATGTTGAGAGGGGGTTTACCCTTTCCAGACTCTGAGGCTGAGAGAGTGGGACTAGCCAAAGCTGTTTTCTTGGGAGGAATGTTGAGAGGGGGTTTACCCTTTCCAGCCTCTGAGGCTGAGAGAGTGGGACTAGCCAAAGCTGTTTTCTTGGGAGGAATGTTGAGAGGGGGTGTACCCTTTCCAGACTCTGAGGCTGAGAGAGTGGGACTAGGCAAAGCTGTTTTCTTGGGAGGATTGTTGAGAGGGGGTTTACCCTATCCATCCTCTGAGACTGAGAGAGTGGGATTAGCCAAAGCTGTTTTCTTGGGAGGAATGATGAGAGGGGTTTACCCTTTCCATCCTCTGAGACTGAGAGAGTGGGGACTAGCCAAAGCTGTTTTCTTGGGAGGAATGTTGAGAGGGGGTTTACCCTTTCCAGCCTCTGAGGCTGAGAGAGTGGGACTAGCCAAAGCTGTTTTCTTGGGAGGATTGTTGAGAGGGGGTTTACCCTTTCCATCCTCTGAGACTGAGAGAGTGGGACTAGCCAAAGCTGTTTTCTTTTGATGAATGTTGAGAGGGGGATTACCCTTTCCAGCCTCTGAGGCTGAGAGAGTGGGACTAGCCAAAGCTGTTTTCTTAGGAGGATTGTTGAGAGGGGGTTTACCCTTTCCATCCTCTGAGACTGAGAGAGTGGGACTAGCCAAAGCTGTTTTCTTGGGAGTAATGTTGAGATGGGGTGTACTCTTTCCAGCCTCTGAGGCTGAGAGAGTGGGACTAGCCAAAGCTGTTTACTTGGGAGGATTGTTGAGAGGGGGTTTACCCTTTCCATCCTATGAGACTGAGAGAGTGGGACTAGCCCTAGCTGTTTTCTTGGGAGGAATGTTGAGAGGGGGTTTACCCTTTCCAGACTCTGAGGCTGAGAGAGTGGGACTAGCCAAAGCTGCTTTCTTGGGAGGAATGTTGAGAGGGGGTTTACCCTTTCCACCCTCTGAGGGTGAGAGAGTGGGACTAGCCAAAGCTGTTTTCTTGGGAGGAATGTTGAAAGGGGGTTTACCCTTTCCAGCCTCTGAGGCTGAGAGAGTGGGATTAGCGAAAGCTGTTTTCTTGGGAGGAATGTTGAGAGGGGGTTTACCCTTTCCATCCTCTGAGACTGAGAGAGTGGGACTAGCCAAAGCTGTTTTCTTGGGAGGAATGTTGAGAGGGGTTTACCCTTTCCATCCTCTGAGGCTGAGAGAGTGGGACTAGCCAAAGCTGTTTTCTTGGGAGGAATGTTGAGAGGGGGTTTACCCTTTCCATCCTCTGAGACTGAGAGAGTGGGACTAGCCAAAGCTGTTTTCTTGGGAGGAATGTTGAGAGGGGGTTTACCATGTCCATCCTCTGAGGCTGAGAGAGTGGGACTAGCCAAAGCTGTTTTCTTGGGAGGAATGTTGAGAGGGGTTTCACCCTTTCCATCCTCTGAGTCTGAGAGAGTGGGACTAGGCAAAGCTGTTTTCTTGGGAGGATTGTTGAGAGGGGTTTACCCTTTCCATCCTCTGAGACTGAGAGAGTGGGACTAGCCAAAGCTGTTTTCTTGGGAGGAATGTTGAGAGGGGGTTTACCCTTTCCAGCCTCTGAGGCTGAGAGAGTGGGACTAGCCAAAGCTGTTTTCTTGGGAGGAATGTTGAGAGGGGGTTTACCCTTTCCAGCCTCTGAGGCTGAGAGAGTGGGACTAGCCAAAGCTGTTTTCTTGGGAGGAATTTTGAGAGGGGGTTTACCCTTTCCAGACTCTGAGGCTGAGAGAGTGGGACTAGCCATAGCTGTTTTCTTGGTAGTAATGTTGAGAGGGGGTTTACCCTTTCCAGCCTCTGAGGCTGAGAGAGTGGGACTAGCCAAAGCTGTTTTCTTGGGAGGAATGTTGAGAGGGGGTTTACCCTTTCCAGCCTCTGAGGCTGAGAGAGTGGGACTAGCCAAAGCTGTTTTCTTGGGAGGAATGTTGAGAGGGGGTTTACCCTTTCTAGCCTCTGAGGCTGAGAGAGTGGGACTAGCCAAAGCTGTTTTCTTGGGAGGAATGTTGAGAGGGGGTTTACCCTTTCCAGCCTCTGAGGCTGAGAGAGTGGGACTAGCCAAAGCTGTTTTCTTGGGAGCATTGTTGAGAGGGGATTTACCCTTTCCATTCTCTAAGGCTGAGAGAGTGGGACTAGCCAAAGCTGTTTTCTTTGGAGGATTGTTGAGTGGGGGTTCACCCTTTCCTTATTCTGAGGCTGAGAGAGTGGGACTATCCAAAGCTGTTTTCTTGGGAGGATTGTTGAGAGGGGGTTCACCCTTTCCTTATTCTGAGGCTGAGAGAGTGGGACTAGCCAAAGCTGTTTTCTTGGGAGGAATGTTGAGAGGGGGTTTACCCTTTCCAGCCTCTGAGGCTGAGAGAGTGGGACTAGCCAAAGCTGTTTTCTTGGGAGGAATGTTGAGAGGGGGTTTACCCTTTCCAGCCTCTGAGGCTGAGAGAGTGGGACTAGCCAAAGCTGTTTTCTTGGGAGGAATGTTGAGAGGGGGTTTACCCTTTCCATCCTCTGAGGCTGAGAGAGTGGGACTAGCCAAAGCTGTTTTCTTGGGAGGAATGTTGAGAGGGGGTTTACCCTTTCCAGCCTCTGAGACTGAGAGAGTGGGACTAGCCATAGCTGTTTTCTTGGGAGGAATGTTGAGAGGGGGTTTACCCTTTCCAGCCTCTGAGGCTGAGAGAGTGGGACTAGCCATAGCTGTTTTCTTGGGAGTAATGTTGAGAGGGGGGTTACCCTTTCCAGCCCCTGAGGCTGAGAGAGTGGGACTAGCCAAAGCTGTTTTCTTGGGAGTAATGTTGAGAGGGGGTTTACCCTTTCCATCCTCTGAGACTGAGAGAGTGGGACTAGCCAAAGCTGTTTTCTTGGGAGGAATGTTGAGAGGGGGTTTACCCTTTCCAGACTCTGAGGCTGAGAGAGTGGGACTAGCCATAGCTGTTTTCTTGGGAGTAATGTTGAGAGGGGGTTTACCCTTTCCAGCCTCTGAGGCTGAGAGAGTGGGACTATCCAAAGCTGTTTTCTTGGGAGGAATGTTGAGAGGGGGTTTACCCTTTCCAGCCTCTGAGGCTGAGAGAGTGGGACTAGCCAAAGCTGTTTTCTTGGGAGCATTGTTGAGAGGGGATTTACCCTTTCCATTCTCTAAGGCTGAGAGAGTGGGACTAGCCAAAGCTGTTTTCTTTGGAGGATTGTTGAGTGGGGGTTCACCCTTTCCTTATTCTGAGGCTGAGAGAGTGGGACTATCCAAAGCTGTTTTCTTGGGAGGATTGTTGAGAGGGGGTTCACCCTTTCCTTATTCTGAGGCTGAGAGAGTGGGACTAGCCAAAGCTGTTTTCTTGGGAGGAATGTTGAGAGGGGGTTTACCCTTTCCAGCCTCTGAGGCTGAGAGAGTGGGACTAGCCAAAGCTGTTTTCTTGGGAGGAATGTTGAGAGGGGGTTTATCCTTTCCAGCCTCTGAGGCTGAGAGAGTGGGACTAGCCAAAGCTGTTTTCTTGGGAGGAATGTTGAGAGGGGGTTTACCCTTTCCATCCTCTGAGGCTGAGAGAGTGGGACTAGCCAAAGCTGTTTTCTTGGGAGGAATGTTGAGAGGGGGTTTACCCTTTCCAGCCTCTGAGACTGAGAGAGTGGGACTAGCCATAGCTGTTTTCTTGGGAGGAATGTTGAGAGGGGGTTTACCCTTTCCAGCCTCTGAGGCTGAGAGAGTGGGACTAGCCATAGCTGTTTTCTTGGGAGTAATGTTGAGAGGGGGGTTACCCTTTCCAGCCCCTGAGGCTGAGAGAGTGGGACTAGCCAAAGCTGTTTTCTTGGGAGTAATGTTGAGAGGGGGTTTACCCTTTCCATCCTCTGAGACTGAGAGAGTGGGACTAGCCAAAGCTGTTTTCTTGGGAGGAATGTTGAGAGGGGGTTTACCCTTTCCAGACTCTGAGGCTGAGAGAGTGGGACTAGCCATAGCTGTTTTCTTGGGAGTAATGTTGAGAGGGGGTTTACCCTTTCCAGCCTCTGAGGCTGAGAGAGTGGGACTATCCAAAGCTGTTTTCTTGGGAGGAATGTTGAGAGGGGGTTTACCCTTTCCAGCCTCTGAGGCTGAGAGAGTGGGACTAGCCAAAGCTGTTTTCTTGGGAGGAATGTTGAGAGGGGGTTTACCCTTTCTAGCCTCTGAGGCTGAGAGAGTGGGACTAGCCAAAGCTGTTTTCTTGGGAGGAATGTTGAGAGGGGGTTTACCCTTTCCAGCCTCTGAGGCTGAGAGAGTGGGACTAACCAAAGCTGTTTTCTTGGGAGGAATGTTGAGAGGGGGTTTACCCTTTCCAGCCTCTGAGGCTGAGAGAGTGGGACTAGCCAAAGCTGTTTTCTTGGGAGGAATGTTGACAGGGGGTTTACCCTTTCCAGCCTCTGAGGCTGAGAGAGTGGGACTAGCCAAAGCTGTTTTCTTGGGAGGAATGTTGAGAGGGGGTTAACCCTTTCCAGCCTCTGAGGCTGAGAGAGTGGGACTAGCCAAAGCTGTTTTCTTGGGAGGAATGTTGAGAGGGGGTTTCCCCTTTCCAGCCTCTGAGGCTGAGAGAGTGGGACTAGCCAAAGCTGTTTTCTTGGGAGGAATGTTGAGAGGGGGTTTACCCTTTCCAGACTCTGAGGCTGAGAGAGTGGGACTAGCCAAAGCTGTTTTCTTGGGAGGAATGTTGAGAGGGGGTTTACCTTTTCCATCCTCTGAGACTGAGAGAGTGGGACTAGCCAAAGCTGTTTTCTTGGGAGGAATGTTGAGAGGGGGTTGACCCTTTCCAGACTCTGAGACTGAGAGAGTGGGACTAGCCATAGCTGTATTCTTGGGAGGATTGTTGAGAGGGGGTTTACCCTTTCCAGCCTCTGAGGCTGAGAGAGTGGGACCAGCTAAAGCTGTTTTCTTGGGAAGATTGTTGAGAGGGGTTTACCCTTTCCATCCTCTGAGACTGAGAGAGTGGGACTAGCCAAAGCTGTTTTCTTGGGAGGAATGTTGAGAGGGGGTTTACCCTTTCCAGCCTCTGAGCCTGAGAGAGTGGGACTAGCCAAAGCTGTTTTCTTGGGAGGAATGTTGAGAGGGGGTTGACCCTTTCCATCCTCTGAGACTGAGAGAGTGGGACTAGCCAAAGCTGTTTTCTTGGGAGTAATGTTGAGAGGGGGTTTACCCTTTCCAGCCTCTGAGGCTGAGAGAGTGGGACTAGCCATAGCTGTTTTCTTGGGAGTAATGTTGAGAGGGGGTTTACCCTTTCCAGCCTCTGAGGCTGAGAGAGTGGGACTAGCCAAAGCTGTTTTCTTGGGAGGAATGTTGAGAGGGGGTTTACCCTTTCCAGCCTCTGAGGCTGAGAGAGTGGGACTAGCCAAAGCTGTTTTCTTGGGAGGAATGTTGAGAGGGGGTTTACCCTTTCTAGCCTCTGAGGCTGAGAGAGTGGGACTAGCCAAAGCTGTTTTCTTGGGAGGAATGTTGAGAGGGGGTTTACCCTTTCCAGCCTCTGAGGCTGAGAGAGTGGGACTAGCCAAAGCTGTTTTCTTGGGAGGAATGTTGAGAGGGGGTTTACCCTTTCCAGCCTCTGAGGCTGAGAGAGTGGGACTAGCCAAAGCTGTTTTCTTGGGAGGAATGTTGAGAGGGGGTTTACCCTTTCCAGCCTCTGAGGCTGAGAGAGTGGGACTAGCCAAAGCTGTTTTCTTGGGAGGATTGTTGAGAGGGGGTTTACCCTTTCCATCCTCAGAGACTGAGTGAGTGGGACTAGCCAAAGCTGTTTTCTTGGGAGGAATGTTGAGAGGGGGTTTACCCTTTCCAGACTCTGAGGCTGAGAGAGTGGGACTAGCCAAAGCTGTTTTCTTGGGAGGAATGTTGAGAGGGGGTTTACCTTTTCCATCCTCTGAGACTGAGAGAGTGGGACTAGCCAAAGCTGTTTTCTTGGGAGGAATGTTGAGAGGGGGTTTACCCTTTCCATCCTCTGAGACTGAGAGAGTGGGACTAGCCAAAGCTGTTTTCTTGGGAGGAATGTTGAGAGGGGGTTTACCCTTTCCAGACTCTGAGGCTGAGAGAGTGGGACTAGCCATAGCTGTTTTCTTGGGAGGATTGTTGAGAGGGGGTTTACCCTTTCCAGCCTCTGAGGCTGAGAGAGTGGGACCAGCTAAAGCTGTTTTCTTGGGAAGATTGTTGAGAGGGGTTTCACCCTTTCTATCCTCTGAGGCTGACAGAGTGGGACTAGCCAAATTTATTTTTTGGGAGGATTGTTGAGAGGGGGTTTACCATTTCCATCCTCTGAGGCTGAGAGAGTGGGACCAGCTAAAGCTGTTTTCTAGGGAAGATTGTTGAGAGGGGTTTCACCCTTTCCATCCTCTGAGGCTGAGAGAGTGGGACTAGCCAAAGCTGTTTTCTTGGGAGGATTGTTGAGAGGGGTTTACCCTTTCCATCCTCTGAGACTGAGAGAGTGGGACTAGCCGAAGCAGTTTTCTTGGGAGGAATGTTGAGAGGGGGTTTACCCTTTCCAGCCTCTGAGGCTGAGAGAGTGGGACAAGCCAAATTTATTTTTTTGGGAGGATTGTTGAGAGGGGGTTTACCATTTCCATCCTCTGAGGCTGAGAGAGTGGGACTAGCCAAAGCTGTTTTCTTGGGGGGATTGTTGAAAAGGGGTTCACTCTTTCCCTCTTCTGAGGCTCAGAGAGTGGGACTAGCAAACGCTGTTTTTATAGGAGGATTGTTGAGAGGGGGTGCAACATTTCCATCTTTTCAGGCTGAGAGAGTGGGACTAGCCAAATTTATTTTCTTGGGAAGGTTGTTGAGAGGGGATTTACCCTTTCCATTCTCTAAGGCTGAGAGAGTGGGACTAGCCAAAGCTGTTTTCTTTGGAGGATTGTTGAGTGGGGGTTCACCCTTTCCTTATTCTGAGGCTGAGAGAGTGGGACTATCCAAAGCTGTTTTCTTGGGAGGATTGTTGAGAGGGGGTTCACCCTTTCCTTATTCTGAGGCTGAGAGAGTGGGACTATCCAAAGCTGTTTTCTTGGGGGGATTGTTGAGAGGGGGTTCACCCTTTCCTTATTCTGAGGCTGAGAGAGTGGGACTAGCCAAAGCTGTTTTCTTGGGAGGAATGTTGAGAGGGGGTTTACCCTTTCCAGCCTCTGAGGCTGAGAGAGTGGGACTAGCCAAAGCTGTTTTCTTGGGAGGAATGTTGAGAGGGGGTTTACCCTTTCCAGCCTCTGAGGCTGAGAGAGTGGGACTAGCCAAAGCTGTTTTCTTGGGAGGAATGTTGAGAGGGGGTTTACCCTTTCCATCCTCTGAGGCTGAGAGAGTGGGACTAGCCAAAGCTGTTTTCTTGGGAGGAATGTTGAGAGGGGGTTTACCCTTTCCAGCCTCTGAGACTGAGAGAGTGGGACTAGCCATAGCTGTTTTCTTGGGAGGAATGTTGAGAGGGGGTTTACCCTTTCCAGCCTCTGAGGCTGAGAGAGTGGGACTAGCCATAGCTGTTTTCTTGGGAGGAATGTTGAGAGGGGGTTTACCCTTTCCAGCCTCTGAGGCTGAGAGAGTGGGACTAGCCATAGCTGTTTTCTTGGGAGTAATGTTGAGAGGGGGTTTACCCTTTCCAGCCTCTGAGGCTGAGAGAGTGGGACAAGCCAAATTTATTTTTTTGGGAGGATTGTTGAGAGGGGGTTTACCATTTCTATCCTCTGAGGCTGACAGAGTGGGACAAGCCAAATTTATTTTTTTGGGAGGATTGTTGAGAGGGGGTTTACCATTTCCATCCTCTGAGGCTGAGAGAGTGGGACTAGCCAAAGCTGTTTTCTTGGGGGGATTGTTGAAAAGGGGTTCACTCTTTCCCTCTTCTGAGGCTCAGAGAGTGGGACTAGCAAACGCTGTTTTTATAGGAGGATTGTTGAGAGGGGGTGCAACATTTCCATCTTTTCAGGCTGAGAGAGTGGGACTAGCCAAATTTATTTTCTTGGTTAGGTTGTTGAGAGGAGGTTTACCCTTTCCATCCTCTGTTGCTGAGAGAGTGCGATTAGCTAAAGGTGTTTTCTTGGGAGGATTGCTGACAGGGCTTTCAGCCTTTCCATCCTCTGAGGCTGATAGAGTGAGGTTAGCTAAAGATGTTTTCTTGGGAGGAATGTTGAGAGGGGGTTTACCCTTTCCAGCCTCTGAGGCTGAGAGAGTGGGACTAGCCAAAGCTTTTTTCTTGGGAGCATTGTTGAGAGGTGGTTTACCCTTTCCATTCTCTAAGGCTGAGAGAGTGGGACTAGCCAAAGCTGTTTTCTTTGGAGGATTGTTGAGTGGGGGTTCACCCTTTCCTTATTCTGAGGCTGAGAGAGTGGGACTATCCAAAGCTGTTTTCTTGGGAGGATTGTTGAGAGAGGGTTCACCCTTTCCTTATTCTGAGGCTGAGAGAGTGGGACTAGCCAAAGCTGTTTTCTTGGGAGGAATGTTGAGAGGGGGTTTACCCTTTCTAGCCTCTGAGACTGAGAGAGTGGGACTAGCCAAAGCTGTTTTCTTGGGAGGAATGTTGAGAGGGGGTTTACCCTTTCCATCCTCTGAGGCTGAGAGAGTGGGACTAGCCAAAGCTGTTTTCTTGGGAGTAATGTTGAGAGGGGGGTTACCCTTTCCATCCTCTGAGACTGAGAGAGTGGGACTAGCCAAAGCTGTTTTCTTGGGAGGAATGTTGAGAGGGGGTTTACCCTTTCCAGCCTCTGAGGCTGAGAGAGTGGGACTAGCCATAGCTGTTTTCTTGGGAGGAATGTTTAGAGGGGGTTCACCCTTTCCATCCTCTGAGGCTGAGAGAGTGGGACTAGCCAAAGCTGTTTTCTTGGGAGGAATGTTGAGAGGGGGTTCACCCTTTCCATCCTCTGAGGCTGAGAGAGTGGGACTAGCCATAGCTGTTTTCTTGGGAGGAATGTTGAGAGGGGGTTCACCCTTTCCATCCTCTGAGGCTGAGAGAGTGGGACTAGCCATAGCTGTTTTTTTGGGAGGATTGTTGAGAGGGGGTTTTCCATTTCCATCCTCTGAGGCTGAGAGAGTGGGACCAGCTAAGGCTGTTTTCTTGGGAAGATTGTTGAGAGGGGTTTCATCCTTTCAAACCTCTGAGGCTGAGAGAGTGGGACTAGCTAAATTTATTTTCTTGGGAAGGTTGTTGAGAGGAGGTTTACCCTTTCCATCCTCTGTTGCTGAGAGAGTGCGATTAGCTAAAGGTGTTTTCTTGGGAGGATTGCTGACAGGGCTTTAAGCCTTTCCATCCTCTGAGGCTGAGAGAGTGGGACTAGCCAAAGCTGTTTTCTTGGGAGGATTGTTGAGAGGGGGTTTACCCTTTCCATCCTCTAAGGCTGAGAGAGTGGGACTAGCCAACGCTGTTTTCTTTGGAGGATTGTTGAGTGGGGGTTCACCCTTTCCTTATTTTGAGGCTGAGAGAGTGGGACTAGCCAAAGCTGTTTTCTTCGGAGGATTGTTGAGTGGGGGTTCACCCTTTCCTTATTCTGAGGCTGAGAGAGTGGGACTAGCCAAAGCTGTTTTCTTCGGAGGATTGTTGAGTGGGGGTTCACCCTTTCCTTATTCTGAGGCTGAGAGAGTGGGACTAGCCAAAGCTGTTTTCTTGGGAGGATTGTTGAGTGGGGGTTCACCCTTTCCTTATTCTGAGGCTGAGAGAGTGGGACTAGCCAAAGCTGTTTTCTTGGGAGGATTGTTGAGTGGGGGTTCACCCTTTCCTTATTCTGAGGCTGAGAGAGTGGGACTAGCAAAAGCTGTTTTCTTGGGAGGAATGTTGAGAGGGGGTTTACCCTTTCCAGACTCTGAGGCTGAGAGAGTGGGACTAGGCAAAGCTGTTTTCTTGGGAGGAATGTTGAGAGGGGGTTTACCCTTTCCATCCTCTGAGACTGAGAGAGTGGGACTAGCCAAAGCTGTTTTCTTGGGAGGAATGTTGAGAGGGGGGTTACCCTTTCCAGACTCTGAGGCTGAGAGAGTGGGACTAGGCAAAGCTGTTTTCTTGGGAGGATTGTTGAGAGGGGGTTTACCCTTTCCATCCTCTGAGACTGAGAGAGTGGGACTAGCCAAAGCTGTTTTCTTGGGAGGAATGATGAGAGGGGTTTACCCTTTCCATCCTCTGAGACTGAGAGAGTGGGACGAGCCAAAGCTGTTTCCTTGGGAGGAATGTTGACAGGGGGTTTACCCTTTCCAGCCTGTGAGACTTAGAGAGTGGGATTAGCCAAAGCTGTTTTCTTGGGAGGAATGTTGAGAGGGGGGTTTACCCTTTCCAGCCTCTGAGGCTGAGAGAGTGGGACTAGCCAAAGCTGTTTTCTTGGGAGGAATGTTGAGAGGGGGTTTACCCTTTCCATCCTCTGAGGCTGAGAGAGTGGGACTAGCCAAAGCTGTTTTCTTGGGAGGAATGTTGAGAGGGGGTTTACCCTTTCCAGCCTCTGAGGCTGAGAGAGTGGGAATAGCCAAAGCTGTTTTCTTGGGAGGAATGTTGAGAGGGGGTTTACCCTTTCCATCCTCTCAGGCTGAGAGAGTGGGAATAGCCAAAGCTGTTTTCTTGGGAGGAATGTTGAGAGGGGGTTGACCCTTTCCATCCTCTGAGACTGAGAGAGTGGGACGAGCCAAAGCTGTTTTCTTGGGAGGAATGTTGAGAGGGGGTTTACCCTTTCCATCCTCTGAGGCTGAGAGAGTGGGACTAGCCAAAGCTGTTTTCTTGGGAGGAATGTTGAGAGGGGGTTTACCCTTTCCATCCTCTGAGACTGAGAGAGTGGGACTAGCCAAAGCTGTTTTCTTGGGAGGAATGTTGAGAGGGGTTTACCCTTTCCATCCTCTGAGGCTGAGAGAGTGGGACTAGCCAAAGCTGTTTTCTTGGGAGTAATGTTGAGAGGGGGTTTACCCTTTCCAGCCTCTGAGACTGAGAGAGTGGGACTAGCCAAAGCTGTTTTCTTGGGAGGAATGTTGAGAGGGGGTTTACCCTTTCCATCCTCTGAGGCTGAGAGAGTGGGAATAGCCAAAGCTGTTTTCTTGGGAGGAATGTTGAGAGGGGGTTGACCCTTTCCATCCTCTGAGACTGAGAGAGTGGGACTAGCCAAAGCTGTTTTCTTGGGAGTAATGTTGAGAGGGGGTTTACCCTTTCCAGCCTCTGAGGCTGAGAGAGTGGGACTAGCCAAAGCTGTTTTCTTGGGAGGAATGTTGAGAGGGGGTTTACCCTTTCCAGCCTCTGAGGCTGAGAGAGTGGGAATAGCCAAAGCTGTTTTCTTGGGAGGAATGTTGAGAGGGGGTTTACCCTTTCCATCCTCTCAGCCTGAGAGAGTGGGAATAGCCAAAGCTGTTTTCTTGGGAGGAATGTTGAGAGGGGGTTGACCCTTTCCATCCTCTGAGACTGAGAGAGTGGGACGAGCCAAAGCTGTTTTCTTGGGAGGAATGTTGAGAGGGGGTTTACCCTTTCCATCCTCTGAGGCTGAGAGAGTGGGACTAGCCAAAGCTGTTTTCTTGGGAGGAATGTTGAGAGGGGGTTTACCCTTTCCATCCTCTGAGACTGAGAGAGTGGGACTAGCCAAAGCTGTTTTCTTGGGAGGAATGTTGAGAGGGGTTTACCCTTTCCATCCTCTGAGGCTGAGAGAGTGGGACTAGCCAAAGCTGTTTTCTTGGGAGTAATGTTGAGAGGGGGTTTACCCTTTCCAGCCTCTGAGACTGAGAGAGTGGGACTAGCCAAAGCTGTTTTCTTGGGAGGAATGTTGAGAGGGGGTTTACCCTTTCCATCCTCTGAGGCTGAGAGAGTGGGAATAGCCAAAGCTGTTTTCTTGGGAGGAATGTTGAGAGGGGGTTGACCCTTTCCATCCTCTGAGACTGAGAGAGTGGGACTAGCCAAAGCTGTTTTCTTGGGAGTAATGTTGAGAGGGGGTTTACCCTTTCCAGCCTCTGAGGCTGAGAGAGTGGGACTAGCCAAAGCTGTTTTCTTGGGAGGAATGTTGAGAGGGGGTTTACCCTTTCCATCCTCTGAGGCTTAGAGAGTGGGAATAGCCAAAGCTGTTTTCTTGGGAGGAATGTTGAGAGGGGGTTGACCCTTTCCATCCTCTGAGACTGAGAGAGTGGGACTAGCCAAATCTGTTTTCTTGGGAGGAATGTTGAGAGGGGTTTACCCTTTCCATCCTCTGAGGCTGAGAGAGTGGGACTAGCCAAAGCTGTTTTCTTGGGAGGAATGTTGAGAGGGGGTTTACCCTTTCCAGCCTCTGAGGCTGAGGGAGTGGGACTAGCCAAAGCTGTTTTCTTGGGAGGAATGTTGAGAGGGGGTTTACCCTTTCCAGCCTCTGAGACTGAGAGAGTGGGACTAGCCAAAGCTGTTTTCTTGGGAGGAATGTTGAGAGGGGGTTTACCCTTTCCAGCCTCTGAGGCTGAGAGAGTGGGACTAGCCAAAGCTGTTTTCTTGGGAGGATTGTTGAGAGGGGGTTTACCCTTTCCATCCTCAGAGACTGAGTGAGTGGGACCAGCTAAAGCTGTTTTCTTGGGAGGAATGTTGAGAGGGGGTTTACCCTTTCCAGCCTCTGTGGCTGAGAGAGTGGGACTAGCCAAAGCTGTTTTCTTGGGAGGAATGTTGAGAGGGGGTTTATCCTTTCCAGCCTCTGAGGCTGAGAGAGTGGGACTAGCCAAAGCTGTTTTCTTGGGAGGAATGTTGAGAGGGGGTTTACCCTTTCCAGCCTCTGAGGCTGAGAGAGTGGGACTTGCCAAAGCTGTTTTCTTGGGAGGAATGTTGAGAGGGGGTTTACCCTTTCCAGACTCTGAGGCTGAGAGAGTGGGACTAGCCAAAGCTGTTTTCTTGGGAGGAATGTTGAGAGGGGGTTTACCCTTTCCAGCCTCTGAGGCTGAGAGAGTGGGACTAGCCAAAGCTGTTTTCTTGGGAGGAATGTTGAGAGGGGGTTTACCCTTTCCAGCCTCTGAGGCTGAGAGAGTGGGACTAGCCAAAGCTGTTTTCTTGGGAGGAATGTTGAGAGGGGGTTTACCCTTTCTAGCCTCTGAGGCTGAGAGAGTGGGACTAGCCAAAGCTGTTTTCTTGGGAGGAATGTTGAGAGGGGGTTTACCCTTTCCAGCCTCTGAGGCTGAGAGAGTGGGACTAGCCAAAGCTGTTTTCTTGGGAGGAATGTTGAGAGGGGGTTTACCCTTTCCAGCCTCTGAGGCTGAGAGAGTGGGACTAGCCAAAGCTGTTTTCTTGGGAGGAATGTTGAGAGGGGGTTTACCCTTTCCATCCTCTGAGACTGAGAGAGTGGGACTAGCCAAAGCTGTTTTCTTGGGAGTAACGTGGAGAGGGGGTTTACCCTTTCCAGACTCTGAGGCTGAGAGAGTGGGACTAGCCAAAGCTGTTTTCTTGGGAGGATTCTTGAGAGGGGGTTTACCCTTTCCATCCTCTGAGACTGAGAGAGTGGGACTAGCCAAAGCTGTTTTCTTGGGAGGAATGTTGAGAGGGGGTTTACCCTTTCCAGACTCTGAGGCTGAGAGAGTGGGACTATCCATAGCTGTTTTCTTGGGTGGATTGTTGAGAGGGGGTTTACCCTTTCCAGTCTCTGAGGCTCAGAGAGTGGGATTAGCCAAAGTTGTTTTCTTGGGAGGAATGTTGAGAGGGGGTTTACCCTTTCCAGCCTCTGAGGCTGAGAGAGTGGGACTAGCCAAAGCTGTTTTCTTGGGAGGAATGTTGAGAGGGGGTTTACCCTTTCCAGCCTCTGAGGCAGAGAGAGTGGGACTAGCCAAAGCTGTTTTCTTGGGAGGAATGTTGAGAGGGGGTTTACCCTTTCCAGCCTCTGAGGCTGAGAGAGTGGGACTAGCCAAAGCTGTTTTCTTGGGAGGAATGTTGAGAGGGGGTTTACCATTTCCATCCTCTGAGGCTGAGAGAGTGGGACCAGCTAAAGCTGTGTTCTTGGGAAGATTGTTGAGAGGGGTTTCACCCTTTCCATCCTCTGAGGCTGAGAGAGTGGGACTAGCCAAAGCTGTTTTCTTGGGAGGATTGTTGAGAGGGGTTTACCCTTTCCATCCTCTGAGACTGAGAGAGTGGGACTAGCCAAAGCTGTTTTCTTGGGAGGAATGTTGAGAGGGGGTTTACCCTTTCCAGCCTCTGAGGCTGAGAGAGTGGGACTAGCCAAAGCTGTTTTCTTGGGAGGAATGTTGAGAGGGGGTTTACCCTTTCCAGCCTCTGAGGCTGAGAGAGTGGGACTAGCCAAAGCTGTTTTCTTGGGAGGATTGTTGAGAGGGGTTTACCCTTTCCATCCTCTGAGACTGAGAGAGTGGGACTAGCCAAAGCTGTTTTCTTGGGAGGAATGTTGAGAGGGGGTTTACCCTTTCCATCCTCTGAGACTGAGAGAGTGGGACTAGCCAAAGCTCTTTTCTTGGGATGAATGTTGAGAGGGGGATTACCCTTTCCAGCCTCTGAGGCTGAGAGAGTGGGACTAGCCAAAGCTGTTTTCTTGGGAGGATTGTTGAGAGGGGGTTTACCCTTTCCATCCTCTGAGACTGAGAGAGTGGGACTAGCCAAAGCTCTTTTCTTGGGATGAATGTTGAGAGGGGGATTACCCTTTCCAGCCTCTGAGGCTGAGAGAGTGGGACTAGCCAAAGCTGTTTTCTTAGGAGGATTGTTGAGAGGGGGTTTACCCTTTCCATCCTCTGAGACTGAGAGAGTGGGACTAGCCAAAGCTGTTTTCTTGGGAGGAATGTTGAGATGGGGTTTACCCTTTCCAGACTCTGAGGCTGAGAGAGTGGGACTAGCCAAAGCTGTTTACTTGGGAGGATTGTTGAGAGGGGGTTTACCCTTTCCATCCTCTGAGACTGAGAGAGTGGGACTAGCCAAAGCTGTTTTCTTGGGAGGAATGTTGAGAGGGGGTTTACCCTTTCCAGACTCTGAGGCTGAGAGAGTGGGACTAGCCAAAGCTGTTTTCTTGGGAGGAATGTTGAGAGGGGGTTTACCCTTTCCAGCCACTGAGGGTGAGAGAGTGGGACTAGCCAAAGCTGTTTTCTTGGGAGGAATGTTGAAAGGGGGTTTACCCTTTCCAGCCTCTGAGGCTGAGAGAGTGGGACTAGCGAAAGCTGTTTTCTTGGGAGGAATGTTGAGAGGGGGTTTACCCTTTCCATCCTCTGAGACTGAGAGAGTGGGACTAGCCAAAGCTGTTTTCTTGGGAGGAATGTTGAGAGGGGTTTACCCTTTCCATCCTCTGAGGCTGAGAGAGTGGGACTAGCCAAAGCTGTTTTCTTGGGAGGAATGTTGAGAGGGGGTTTACCCTTTCCATCCTCTGAGACTGAGAGAGTGGGACTAGCCAAAGCTGTTTTCTTGGGAGGAATGTTGAGAGGGGGTTGACCCTTTCCATCCTCTGAGACTGAGAGAGTGGGACTAGCCAAAGCTGTTTTCTTGGGAGTAATGTTGAGAGGGGGTTTACCCTTTCCAGCCTCTGAGGCTGAGAGAGTGGGACTAGCCAAAGCTGTTTTCTTGGGAGGAATGTTGAGAGGCGGTTTACCCTTTCCATCCTCTGAGGCTTAGAGAGTGGGAATAGCCAAAGCTGTTTTCTTGGGAGGAATGTTGAGAGGGGGTTGACCCTTTCCATCCTCTGAGACTGAGAGAGTGGGACTAGCCAAATCTGTTTTCTTGGGAGGAATGTTGAGAGGGGTTTACCCTTTCCATCCTCTGAGGCTGAGAGAGTGGGACTAGCCAAAGCTGTTTTCTTGGGAGGAATGTTGAGAGGGGGTTTACCCTTTCCAGCCTCTGAGGCTGAGGGAGTGGGACTAGCCAAAGCTGTTTTCTTGGGAGGAATGTTGAGAGGGGGTTTAGCCTTTCCAGCCTCTGAGACTGAGAGAGTGGGACTAGCCAAAGCTGTTTTCTTGGGAGGAATGTTGAGAGGGGGTTTACCCTTTCCAGCCTCTGAGGCTGAGAGAGTGGGACTAGCCAAAGCTGTTTTCTTGGGAGGATTGTTGAGAGGGGGTTTACCCTTTCCATCCTCAGAGACTGAGTGAGTGGGACCAGCTAAAGCTGTTTTCTTGGGAGGAATGTTGAGAGGGGGTTTACCCTTTCCAGCCTCTGTGGCTGAGAGAGTGGGACTAGCCAAAGCTGTTTTCTTGGGAGGAATGTTGAGAGGGGGTTTATCCTTTCCAGCCTCTGAGGCTGAGAGAGTGGGACTAGCCAAAGCTGTTTTCTTGGGAGGAATGTTGAGAGGGGGTTTACCCTTTCCAGCCTCTGAGGCTGAGAGAGTGGGACTTGCCAAAGCTGTTTTCTTGGGAGGAATGTTGAGAGGGGGTTTACCCTTTCCAGACTCTGAGGCTGAGAGAGTGGGACTAGCCAAAGCTGTTTTCTTGGGAGGATTGTTGAGAGGGGGTTTACCCTTTCCATCCTCTGAGACTGAGAGAGTGGGACTAGCCAAAGCTGTTTTCTTGGGAGGAATGATGAGAGGGGTTTACCCTTTCCATCCTCTGAGACTGAGAGAGTGGGACTAGCCAAAGCTGTTTTCTTGGGAGGAATGTTGAGAGGGGGTTTACCCTTTCCATCCTCTGAGGCTGAGAGAATGGGACTAGCCAAAGCTGTTTTCTTGGGAGGAATGTTGAGAGGGGGTTTACCCTTTCCAGCCTCTGAGGCTGAGAGAGTGGGACTAGCCAAAGCTGTTTTCTTGGGAGGAATGTTGAGAGGGGGTTTACCCTTTCCAGCCTCTGAGGCTGAGAGAGTGGGACTAGCCAAAGCTGTTTTCTTGGGAGGAATGTTGAGAGGGAGTGTACCCTTTCCAGACTCTGAGGCTGAGAGAGTGGGACTAGGCAAAGCTGTTTTCTTGGGAGGATTATTGAGAGGGGGTTTACCCTTTCCATCCTCTGAGACTGAGAGAGTGGGACTAGCCAAAGCTGTTTTCTTGGGAGGAATGATGAGAGGGGTTTACCCTTTCCATCCTCTGAGACTGAGAGAGTGGGACTAGCCAAAGCTGTTTTCTTGGGATGAATGTTGAGAGGGGGTTTACCCTTTCCAGCCTCTGAGGCTGAGAGAGTGGGACTAGCCAAAGCTGTTTTCTTGGGATGAATGTTGAGAGGGGGTTTACCCTTTCCAGACTCTGAGGCTGAGAGAGTGGGACTAGCCAAAGCTGTTTTCTTGGGAGGAATGTTGAGAGGGGGTTTACCCTTTCCAGACTCTGAGGCTGAGAGAGTGGGACTAGCCAAAGCTGTTTTCTTAGGAGGATTGTTGAGAGGGGGTTTACCCTTTCCATCCTCTGAGACTGAGAGAGTGGGACTAGCCAAAGCTGTTTTCTTGGGAGTAACGTGGAGAGGGGGTTTACCCTTTCCAGACTCTGAGGCTGAGAGAGTGGGACTAGCCAAAGCTGTTTTCTTGGGAGGATTCTTGAGAGGGGGTTTACCCTTTCCATCCTCTGAGACTGAGAGAGTGGGACTAGCCAAAGCTGTTTTCTTGGGAGGAATGTTGAGAGGGGGTTTACCCTTTCCAGACTCTGAGGCTGAGAGAGTGGGACTATCCATAGCTGTTTTCTTGGGTGGATTGTTGAGAGGGGGTTTACCCTTTCCAGTCTCTGAGGCTGAGAGAGTGGGACTAGCCAAAGTTGTTTTCTTGGGAGGAATGTTGAGAGGGGGTTTACCCTTTCCAGCCTCTGAGGCTGAGAGAGTGGGACTAGCCAAAGCTGTTTTCTTGGGAGGAATGTTGAGAGGGGGTTTACCCTTTCCAGCCTCTGAGGCAGAGAGAGTGGGACTAGCCAAAGCTGTTTTCTTGGGAGGAATGTTGAGAGGGGGTTTACCCTTTCCAGCCTCTGAGGCTGAGAGAGTGGGACTAGCCAAAGCTGTTTTCTTGGGAGGAATGTTGAGAGGGGGTTTACCATTTCCATCCTCTGAGGCTGAGAGAGTGGGACCAGCTAAAGCTGTGTTCTTGGGAAGATTGTTGAGAGGGGTTTCACCCTTTCCATCCTCTGAGGCTGAGAGAGTGGGACTAGCCAAAGCTGTTTTCTTGGGAGGATTGTTGAGAGGGGTTTACCCTTTCCATCCTCTGAGACTGAGAGAGTGGGACTAGCCAAAGCTGTTTTCTTGGGAGGAATGTTGAGAGGGGGTTTACCCTTTCCAGCCTCTGAGGCTGAGAGAGTGGGACTAGCCAAAGCTGTTTTCTTGGGAGGAATGTTGAGAGGGGGTTTACCCTTTCCAGCCTCTGAGGCTGAGAGAGTGGGACTAGCCAAAGCTGTTTTCTTGGGATGAATGTTGAGAGGGGGTTTACCCTTTCCAGACTCTGAGGCTGAGAGAGTGGGACTAGCCAAAGCTGTTTTCTTGGGAGGAATGTTGAGAGGGGGTTTACCCTTTCCAGACTCTGAGGCTGAGAGAGTGGGACTAGCCAAAGCTGTTTTCTTAGGAGGATTGTTGAGAGGGGGTTTACCCTTTCCATCCTCTGAGACTGAGAGAGTGGGACTAGCCAAAGCTGTTTTCTTGGGAGTAACGTGGAGAGGGGGTTTACCCTTTCCAGACTCTGAGGCTGAGAGAGTGGGACTAGCCAAAGCTGTTTTCTTGGGAGGATTCTTGAGAGGGGGTTTACCCTTTCCATCCTCTGAGACTGAGAGAGTGGGACTAGCCAAAGCTGTTTTCTTGGGAGGAATGTTGAGAGGGGGTTTACCCTTTCCAGACTCTGAGGCTGAGAGAGTGGGACTATCCATAGCTGTTTTCTTGGGTGGATTGTTGAGAGGGGGTTTACCCTTTCCAGTCTCTGAGGCTGAGAGAGTGGGACTAGCCAAAGTTGTTTTCTTGGGAGGAATGTTGAGAGGGGGTTTACCCTTTCCAGCCTCTGAGGCTGAGAGAGTGGGACTAGCCAAAGCTGTTTTCTTGGGAGGAATGTTGAGAGGGGGTTTACCCTTTCCAGCCTCTGAGGCAGAGAGAGTGGGACTAGCCAAAGCTGTTTTCTTGGGAGGAATGTTGAGAGGGGGTTTACCCTTTCCAGCCTCTGAGGCTGAGAGAGTGGGACTAGCCAAAGCTGTTTTCTTGGGAGGAATGTTGAGAGGGGGTTTACCATTTCCATCCTCTGAGGCTGAGAGAGTGGGACCAGCTAAAGCTGTGTTCTTGGGAAGATTGTTGAGAGGGGTTTCACCCTTTCCATCCTCTGAGGCTGAGAGAGTGGGACTAGCCAAAGCTGTTTTCTTGGGAGGATTGTTGAGAGGGGTTTACCCTTTCCATCCTCTGAGACTGAGAGAGTGGGACTAGCCAAAGCTGTTTTCTTGGGAGGAATGTTGAGAGGGGGTTTACCCTTTCCAGCCTCTGAGGCTGAGAGAGTGGGACTAGCCAAAGCTGTTTTCTTGGGAGGAATGTTGAGAGGGGGTTTACCCTTTCCAGCCTCTGAGGCTGAGAGAGTGGGACTAGCCAAAGCTGTTTTCTTGGGAGGATTGTTGAGAGGGGTTTAGCTTTTCCATCCTCTGAGACTGAGAGAGTGGGACTAGCCAAAGCTGTTTTCTTGGGAGGAATGTTGAGAGGGGGTTTACCCTTTCCATCCTCTGAGACTGAGAGAGTGGGACTAGCCAAAGCTCTTTTCTTGGGATGAATGTTGAGAGGGGGATTACCCTTTCCAGCCTCTGAGGCTGAGAGAGTGGGACTAGCCAAAGCTGTTTTCTTGGGAGGATTGTTGAGAGGGGGTTTACCCTTTCCATCCTCTGAGACTGAGAGAGTGGGACTAGCCAAAGCTCTTTTCTTGGGATGAATGTTGAGAGGGGGATTACCCTTTCCAGCCTCTGAGGCTGAGAGAGTGGGACTAGCCAAAGCTGTTTTCTTAGGAGGATTGTTGAGAGGGGGTTTACCCTTTCCATCCTCTGAGACTGAGAGAGTGGGACTAGCCAAAGCTGTTTTCTTGGGAGGAATGTTGAGATGGGGTTTACCCTTTCCAGACTCTGAGGCTGAGAGAGTGGGACTAGCCAAAGCTGTTTACTTGGGAGGATTGTTGAGAGGGGGTTTACCCTTTCCATCCTCTGAGACTGAGAGAGTGGGACTAGCCAAAGCTGTTTTCTTGGGAGGAATGTTGAGAGGGGGTTTACCCTTTCCAGACTCTGAGGCTGAGAGAGTGGGACTAGCCAAAGCTGTTTTCTTGGGAGGAATGTTGAGAGGGGGTTTACCCTTTCCAGCCACTGAGGGTGAGAGAGTGGGACTAGCCAAAGCTGTTTTCTTGGGAGGAATGTTGAAAGGGGGTTTACCCTTTCCAGCCTCTGAGGCTGAGAGAGTGGGACTAGCGAAAGCTGTTTTCTTGGGAGGAATGTTGAGAGGGGGTTTACCCTTTCCATCCTCTGAGACTGAGAGAGTGGGACTAGCCAAAGCTGTTTTCTTGGGAGGAATGTTGAGAGGGGTTTACCCTTTCCATCCTCTGAGGCTGAGAGAGTGGGACTAGCCAAAGCTGTTTTCTTGGGAGGAATGTTGAGAGGGGGTTTACCCTTTCCATCCTCTGAGACTGAGAGAGTGGGACTAGCCAAAGCTGTTTTCTTGGGAGGATTGTTGAGAGGGGGTTTACCCTTTCCATCCTCTGAGACTGAGAGAGTGGGACTAGCCAAAGCTGTTTTCTTGGGAGGAATGTTGAGAGGGGGTTTACCCTTTCCATCCTCTGCGACTGAGAGAGTGGGACTAGCCAAAGCTGTTTTCTTGGGAGGAATGTTGAGAGGGGGTTTACCATGTCCATCCTCTGAGGCTGAGAGAGTGGGACCAGCTAAAGCTGGTTTCTTGGGAAGATTGTTGAGAGGGGTTTCACCCTTTCCATCCTCTGAGTCTGAGAGAGTGGGACTAGCCAAAGCTGTTTTCTTGCGAGGATTGTTGAGAGGGGTTTACCCTTTCCATCCTCTGAGACTGAGAGAGTGGGACTAGCCAAAGCTGTTTTCTTGGGAGGAATGTTGAGAGGGGGTTTACCCTTTCCAGCCTCTGAGGCTGAGAGAGTGGGACTAGCCAAAGCTGTTTTCTTGGGAGGAATGTTGAGAGGGGGTTTACCCTTTCCAGCCTCTGAGGCTGAGAGAGTGGGACTAGCCAAAGCTGTTTTCTTGGGAGGAATGTTGAGAGGGGGTTTACCCTTTCCAGACTCTGAGGCTGAGAGAGTGGGACTAGCCATAGCTGTTTTCTTGGGAGTAATGTTGAGAGGGGGTTTACCCTTTCCAGCCTCTGAGGCTGAGAGAGTGGGACTAGCCAAAGCTGTTTTCTTGGGAGGAATGTTGAGAGGGGGTTTACCCTTTCCAGCCTCTGAGGCTGAGAGAGTGGGACTAGCCAAAGCTGTTTTCTTGGGAGGAATGTTGAGAGGGGGTTTACCCTTTCTAGCCTCTGAGGCTGAGAGAGTGGGACTAGCCAAAGCTGTTTTCTTGGGAGGAATGTTGAGAGGGGGTTTACCCTTTCCAGCCTCTGAGGCTGAGAGAGTGGGACTAGCCAAAGTTGTTTTCTTGGGAGGAATGTTGAGAGGGGGTTTACCCTTTCCAGCCTCTGAGGCTGAGAGAGTGGGACTAGCCAAAGCTGTTTTCTTGGGAGGAATGTTGAGAGGGGGTTTACCCTTTCCAGCCTCTGAGGCAGAGAGAGTGGGACTAGCCAAAGCTGTTTTCTTGGGAGGAATGTTGAGAGGGGGTTTACCCTTTCCAGCCTCTGAGGCTGAGAGAGTGGGACTAGCCAAAGCTGTTTTCTTGGGAGGAATGTTGAGAGGGGGTTTACCCTTTCCAGCCTCTGAGGCTGAGAGAGTGGGACTAACCAAAGCTGTTTTCTTGGGAGGAATGTTGAGAGGGGGTTTACCCTTTCCAGCCTCTGAGACTGAGAGAGTGGGACTAGCCAAAGTTGTTTTCTTGGGAGGAATGTTGAGAGGGGGTTTACCCTTTCCAGCCTCTGAGACTGAGAGAGTGGGACTAGCCAAAGCTGTTTTCATGGGAGGATTGTTGAGAGGGGGTTTGCCCTTTCCAGACACTGAGACTGAGAGAGTGGGACTAGCCATAGCTGTTTTCTTGGGAGTAATGTTGAGAGGGGGTTTACCCTTTCCAGCCTCTGAGGCTGAGAGACTGGGACGAGCCAAATTTATTTTGTTAGGAGGATTGTTGAGAGGCGGTTCACCCTTTCTATCCTCTGAGGCTGACAGAGTGGGACTAGCCAAATTTATTTTTTTGGGAGGATTGTTGAGAGGGGGTTTACCATTTCCATCCTCTGAGGCTGAGAGAGTGGGACCAGCTAAAGCTGTTTTCTTGGGAGGATTGTTGAGAGGGGGTTTACCCTTTCCATCCTCTGAGACTGAGAGAGTGGGACTAGCCAAAGCTGTTTTCTTGGGAGGAATGTTGAGAGGGGGTTTACCCTTTCCAGCCTGTGAGCCTGAGAGAGTGGGACTAGCCAAAGCTGTTTTCTTGGGAGGAATGTTGAGAGGGGGTTTACCCTTTCCAGCCTCTGAGACTGAGAGAGTGGGACTAGCCAAAGCTGTTTTCTTGGGAGGAATGTTGAGAGAGGTTTATCCTTTCCATCCTCTGAGGTTGAGAGAGTGGGACTAGCCAAAGCTGTTTTATTGGGAGGATTGTTGAGAGGGGGTTCACCCTTTCCTTATTCTGAGGCTGAGAGAGTGGGACTAGCCAAAGCTGTTTTCTTGGGAGGAATGTTGAGAGGGGGTTTACCCTTTCCAACCTCTGAGGCTGAGAGAGTGGAACTAGCCAAAACTGTTTTCTTGGGGGGATTGTTGAAAAGGGGTTCACTATTTCCCTCTTGTGAGGCTGAGAGAGTGGGACTAGCCAAATTTATTTTCTTGGGAAGGTTGTTGAGAGGAGGTTTACCCTTTCCATCCTCTGTTGCTGAGAGAGTGCGATTAGCTAAAGGTGTTTTCTTGGGAGGATTGCTGACAGGGCTTTCAGCCTTTCCATCCTCTGAGGATGATAGATTGGAATTATGTAAAACTGTCTCCTCAAGAGGATTGTTGAGATGGGGTTTACCCTTTCCATCCTCTAAGGCTGAGAGAGTGGGACTAGCCAAAGCTGTTTTCTTTGGAGGATTGTTGAGAGGGGGTTCACCCTTTCCTTATTCTGAGGCTGAGAGAGTGGGACTAGCCAAAGCTGTTTTCTTGGGAGGAATGTTGAGAGGGGGTTTACCCTTTCCAGCCTCTGAGACTGAGAGAGTGGGACTAGCCAAAGCTGTTTTCTTGGGAGTAATGTTGAGAGGTGGTTTACCCTTTCCAGACTCTGAGGCTGAGAGAGTGGGACTAGCCAAAGCTGTTTTCTTGGGAGGAATGTTGAGAGGGGGTTTACCCTTTCCAGCCTCTGAGGCTGAGGGAGTGGGACTAGCCAAAGCTGTTTTCTTGGGAGGAATGTTGAGAGGGGGTTTACCCTTTCCAGCCTCTGAGACTGAGAGAGTGGGACTAGCCAAAGCTGTTTTCTTGGGAGGAATGTTGAGAGGGGGTTTACCCTTTCCAGCCTCTGAGGCTGAGAGAGTGGGACTAGCCAAAGCTGTTTTCTTGGGAGGAATGTTGAGAGGGGGTTTACCCTTTCCATCATCTGAGACTGAGAGAGTGGGACTAGCCAAAGCTGTTTTCTTGGGAGGAATGTTGAGAGGGGGTTTACCCTTTCCAGCCTCTGAGGGTGAGAGAGTGGGACTAGCCAAAGCTGTTTTCTTGGGAGGAATGTTGAAAGGGGGTTTACCCTTTCCAGCCTCTGAGGCTGAGAGAGTGGGACTAGCGAAAGCTGTTTTCTTGGGTGGAATGTTGAGAGGGGGTTTACCCTTTCCATCCTCTGAGACTGAGAGAGTGGGACTAGCCAAAGCTGTTTTCTTGGGAGGAATGTTGAGAGGGGTTTACCCTTTCCATCCTCTGAGGCTGAGAGAGTGGGACTAGCCAAAGCTGTTTTCTTGGGAGGAATGTTGAGAGGGGGTTTACCCTTTCCATCCTCTGCGACTGAGAGAGTGGGACTAGCCAAAGCTGTTTTCTTGGGAGGAATGTTGAGAGGGGGTTTACCATGTCCATCCTCTGAGGCTGAGAGAGTGGGACCAGCTAAAGCTGGTTTCTTGGGAAGATTGTTGAGAGGGGTTTCACCCTTTCCATCCTCTGAGTCGGAGAGAGTGGGACTAGCCAAAGCTGTTTTCTTGCGAGGATTGTTGAGAGGGGTTTACCCTTTCCATCCTCTGAGACTGAGAGAGTGGGACTAGCCAAAGCTGTTTTCTTGGGAGGAATGTTGAGAGGGGGTTTACCCTTTCCAGCCTCTGAGGCTGAGAGAGTGGGACTAGCCAAAGCTGTTTTCTTGGGAGGAATGTTGAGAGGGGGTTTACCCTTTCCAGCCTCTGAGGCTGAGAGAGTGGGACTAGCCAAAGCTGTTTTCTTGGGAGGAATGTTGAGAGGGGGTTTACCCTTTCCAGACTCTGAGGCTGAGAGAGTGGGACTAGCCATAGCTGTTTTCTTGGGAGTAATGTTGAGAGGGGGTTTACCCTTTCCAGCCTCTGAGGCTGAGAGAGTGGGACTAGCCAAAGCTGTTTTCTTGGGAGGAATGTTGAGAGGGGGTTTACCCTTTCCAGCCTCTGAGGCTGAGAGAGTGGGACTAGCCAAAGCTGTTTTCTTGGGAGGAATGTTGAGAGGGGGTTTACCCTTTCTAGCCTCTGAGGCTGAGAGAGTGGGACTAGCCAAAGCTGTTTTCTTGGGAGGAATGTTGAGAGGGGGTTTACCCTTTCCAGCCTCTGAGGCTGAGAGTGTGGGACTAGCCAAAGTTGTTTTCTTGGGAGGAATGTTGAGAGGGGGTTTACCCTTTCCAGCCTCTGAGGCTGAGAGAGTGGGACTAGCCAAAGCTGTTTTCTTGGGAGGAATGTTGAGAGGGGGTTTACCCTTTCCAGCCTCTGAGGCAGAGAGAGTGGGACTAGCCAAAGCTGTTTTCTTGGGAGGAATGTTGAGAGGGGGTTTACCCTTTCCAGCCTCTGAGGCTGAGAGAGTGGGACTAGCCAAAGCTGTTTTCTTGGGAGGAATGTTGAGAGGGGGTTTACCCTTTCCAGCCTCTGAGGCTGAGAGAGTGGGACTAGCCAAAGCTGTTTTCTTGGGAGGAATGTTGAGAGGGGGTTTACCCTTTCCAGCCTCTGAGGCTGAGAGAGTGGGACTAGCCAAAGCTGTTTTCTTGGGAGGAATGTTGAGAGGGGGTTTACCCTTTCCAGACTCTGAGGCTGAGAGAGTGGGACTAGCCAAAGCTGTTTTCATGGGAGGATTGTTGAGAGGGGGTTTACCCTTTCCAGACTCTGAGACTGAGAGAGTGGGACTAGCCATAGCTGTTTTCTTGGGAGTAATGTTGAGAGGGGGTTTACCCTTTCCAGCCTCTGAGGCTGAGAGACTGGGACGAGCCAAATTTATTTTGTTAGGAGGATTGTTGAGAGGCGGTTCACCCTTTCTATCCTCTGAGGCTGACAGAGTGGGACTAGCCAAATTTATTTTTTTGGGAGGATTGTTGAGAGGGGGTTTACCATTTCCATCCTCTGAGGCTGAGAGAGTGGGACCAGCTAAAGCTGTTTTCTTGGGAGGATTGTTGAGAGGGGGTTTACCCTTTCCATCCTCTGAGACTGAGAGAGTGGGACTAGCCAAAGCTGTTTTCTTGGGAGGAATGTTGAGAGGGGGTTTACCCTTTCCAGCCTGTGAGCCTGAGAGAGTGGGACTAGCCAAAGCTGTTTTCTTGGGAGGAATGTTGAGAGGGGGTTTACCCTTTCCAGCCTCTGAGACTGAGAGAGTGGGACTAGCCAAAGCTGTTTTCTTGGGAGGAATGTTGAGAGAGGTTTATCCTTTCCATCCTCTGAGGTTGAGAGAGTGGGACTAGCCAAAGCTGTTTTCTTGGGAGGATTGTTGAGAGGGGGTTTACCCTTTCCAACCTCTGAGGCTGAGAGAGTGGGACTAGCCAAAGCTGTTTTCTTGGGAGGAATGTTGAGAGGGGGTTTACCCTTTCCAACCTCTGAGGCTGAGAGAGTGGGACTAGCCAAAGCTGTTTTCTTGGGAGGAATGTTGAGAGGGGGTTTACCCTTTCCAACCTCTGAGGCTGGGAGAGTGGGACTAGCCAAAGCTGTTTTCTTGGGAGGAATGTTGAGAGGGGGTTTACCCTTTCCAACCTCTGAGGCTGAGAGAGTGGGACTAGCCAAAGCTGTTTTCTTGGGAGGAATGTTGAGAGGGGGTTTACCCTTTCCAACCTCTGAGGCTGGGAGAGTGGGACTAGCCAAAGCTGTTTTCTTGGGAGGAATGTTGAGAGGGGGTTTACCCTTTCCAGCCTCTGAGGCTGAGAGAGTGGGACTAGCCAAATTTATTTTCTTGGGAAGGTTGTTGAGAGGAGGTTTACCCTTTCCATCCTCTGTTGCTGAGAGAGTGCGATTAGCTAAAGGTGTTTTCTTGGGAGGATTGCTGACAGGGCTTTCAGCCTTTCCATCCTCTGAGGATGATAGATTGGAATTATGTAAAACTGTCTCCTCAAGAGGATTGTTGAGATGGGGTTTACCCTTTCCATCCTCTAAGGCTGAGAGAGTGGGACTAGCCAAAGCTGTTTTCTTTGGAGGATTGTTGAGAGGGGGTTCACCCTTTCCTTATTCTGAGGCTGAGAGAGTGGGACTAGCCAAAGCTGTTTTCTTGGGAGGAATGTTGAGAGGGGGTTTACCCTTTCCAGCCTCTGAGGCTGAGAGAGTGGGACTTGCCAAAGCTGTTTTCTTGGGAGGAATGTTGAGAGGGGGTTTACCCTTTCCAGACTCTGAGGCTGAGAGAGTGGGACTAGCCAAAGCTGTTTTCTTGGGAGGATTGTTGAGAGGGGGTTTACCCTTTCCATCCTCTGAGACTGAGAGAGTGGGACTAGCCAAAGCTGTTTTCTTGGGAGGAATGATGAGAGGGGTTTACCCTTTCCATCCTCTGAGACTGAGAGAGTGGGACTAGCCAAAGCTGTTTTCTTGGGAGGAATGTTGAGAGGGGGTTTACCCTTTCCATCCTCTGAGGCTGAGAGAGTGGGACTAGCCAAAGCTGTTTTCTTGGGAGGAATGTTGAGAGGGGGTTTACCCTTTCCAGCCTCTGAGGCTGAGAGAGTGGGACTAGCCAAAGCTGTTTTCTTGGGAGGAATGTTGAGAGGGGGTTTACCCTTTCCAGCCTCTGAGGCTGAGAGAGTGGGACTAGCCAAAGCTGTTTTCTTGGGAGGAATGTTGAGAGGGAGTGTACCCTTTCCAGACTCTGAGGCTGAGAGAGTGGGACTAGGCAAAGCTGTTTTCTTGGGAGGATTGTTGATAGGGGGTTTACCCTTTCCATCCTCTGAGACTGAGAGAGTGGGACTAGCCAAAGCTGTTTTCTTGGGAGGAATGATGAGAGGGGTTTACCCTTTCCATCCTCTGAGACTGAGAGAGTGGGACTAGCCAAAGCTGTTTTCTTGGGATGAATGTTGAGAGGGGGTTTACCCTTTCCAGCCTCTGAGGCTGAGAGAGTGGGACTAGCCAAAGCTGTTTTCTTGGGATGAATGTTGAGAGGGGGTTTACCCTTTCCAGCCTCTGAGGCTGAGAGAGTGGGACTAGCCAAAGCTGTTTTCTTGGGAGGAATGTTGAGAGGGGGTTTACCCTTTCCAGACTCTGAGGCTGAGAGAGTGGGACTAGCCAAAGCTGTTTTCTTAGGAGGATTGTTGAGAGGGGGTTTACCCTTTCCATCCTCTGAGACTGAGAGAGTGGGACTAGCCAAAGCTGTTTTCTTGGGAGTAACGTGGAGAGGGGGTTTACCCTTTCCAGACTCTGAGGCTGAGAGAGTGGGACTAGCCAAAGCTGTTTTCTTGGGAGGATTCTTGAGAGGGGGTTTACCCTTTCCATCCTTTGAGACTGAGAGAGTGGGACTAGCCAAAGCTGTTTTCTTGGGAGGAATGTTGAGAGGGGGTTTACCCTTTCCAGCCTCTGAGGCTGAGAGAGTGGGACTAGCCAAAGCTGTTTTCTTGGGAGGATTGTTGAGAGGGGGTTTACCCTTTCCATCCTCAGAGACTGAGTGAGTGGGACCAGCTAAAGCTGTTTTCTTGGGAGGAATGTTGAGAGGGGGTTTACCCTTTCCAGCCTCTGTGGCTGAGAGAGTGGGACTAGCCAAAGCTGTTTTCTTGGGAGGAATGTTGAGAGGGGGTTTATCCTTTCCAGCCTCTGAGGCTGAGAGAGTGGGACTAGCCAAAGCTGTTTTCTTGGGAGGAATGTTGAGAGGGGGTTTACCCTTTCCAGCCTCTGAGGCTGAGACAGTGGGACTTGCCAAAGCTGTTTTCTTGGGAGGAATGTTGAGAGGGGGTTTACCCTTTCCAGACTCTGAGGCTGAGAGAGTGGGACTAGCCAAAGCTGTTTTCTTGGGAGGATTGTTGAGAGGGGGTTTACCCTTTCCATCCTCTGAGACTGAGAGAGTGGGACTAGCCAAAGCTGTTTGCTTGGGAGGAATGATGAGAGGGGTTTACCCTTTCCATCCTCTGAGACTGAGAGAGTGGGACTAGCCAAAGCTGTTTTCTTGGGAGGAATGTTGAGAGGGGGTTTACCCTTTCCAGCCTCTGAGACTGAGAGAGTGGGACTAGCCAAAGCTGTTTTCTTGGGAGTAATGTTGAGAGGTGGTTTACCCTTTCCAGACTCTGAGGCTGAGAGAGTGGGACTAGCCAAAGCTGTTTTCTTGGGAGGATTGTTGAGAGGGGGTTTACCCTTTCCATCCTCTGAGACTGAGAGAGTGGGACTAGCCAAAGCTGTTTTCTTGGGAGGAATGTTGAGAGGGGGTTTACCCTTTCCAGCCTCTGAGGCTGAGAGAGTGGGACTAGCCAAAGCTGTTTTCTTGGGAGGAATGTTGAGAGGGGGTTTACCCTTTCCAGCCTCTGAGGCTGAGAGAGTGGGACTAGCCAAAGCTGTTTTCTTGGGAGGAATGTTGAGAGGGAGTGTACCCTTTCCAGACTCTGAGGCTGAGAGAGTGGGACTAGGCAAAGCTGTTTTCTTGGGAGGATTGTTGAGAGGGGGTTTACCCTTTCCATCCTCTGAGACTGAGAGAGTGGGACTAGCCAAAGCTGTTTTCTTGGGAGGAATGATGAGAGGGGTTTACCCTTTCCATCCTCTGAGACTGAGAGAGTGGGACTAGCCAAAGCTGTTTTCTTGGGATGAATGTTGAGAGGGGGTTTACCCTTTCCAGCCTCTGAGGCTGAGAGAGTGGGACTAGCCAAAGCTGTTTTCTTGGGATGAATGTTGAGAGGGGGTTTACCCTTTCCAGCCTCTGAGGCTGAGAGAGTGGGACTAGCCAAAGCTGTTTTCTTGGGAGGAATGTTGAGAGGGGGTTTACCCTTTCCAGACTCTGAGGCTGAGAGAGTGGGACTAGCCAAAGCTGTTTTCTTAGGAGGATTGTTGAGAGGGGGTTTACCCTTTCCATCCTCTGAGACTGAGAGAGTGGGACTAGCCAAAGCTGTTTTCTTGGGAGTAACGTGGAGAGGGGGTTTACCCTTTCCATACTCTGAGGCTGAGAGAGTGGGACTAGCCAAAGCTGTTTTCTTGGGAGGATTCTTGAGAGGGGGTTTACCCTTTCCATCCTCTGAGACTGAGAGAGTGGGACTAGCCAAAGCTGTTTTCTTGGGAGGAATGTTGAGAGGGGGTTTACCCTTTCCAGACTCTGAGGCTGAGGGAGTGGGACTATCCATAGCTGTTTTCTTGGGTGGATTGTTGAGAGGGGGTTTACCCTTTCCAGCCTCTGAGGCTGAGAGAGTGGGACGAGCCAAATTTATTTTGTTAGGAGGATTGTTGAGAGGCGGTTCACCCTTTCTATCCTCTGAGGCTGACAGAGTGGGACTAGCCAAATTTATTTTTTTGGGAGGATTGTTGAGAGGGGGTTTAGCATTTCCATCGTCTGAGGCTGAGAGAGTGGGACCAGCTAAAGCTGTGTTCTTGGGAAGATTGTTGAGAGGGGTTTCACCCTTTCCATCCTCTGAGGCTGAGAGAGTGGGACTAGCCAAAGGTGTTTTCTTGGGAGGATTGTTGAGAGGGGTTTACCCTTTCCATCCTCTGAGACTGAGAGAGTGGGACTAGCCAAAGCTGTTTTCTTGGGAGGAATGTTGAGAGGGGGTTTACCCTTTCCAGCCTCTGAGGCTGAGAGAGTGGGACTAGCCAAAGCTGTTTTCTTGGGAGGAATGTTGAGAGGGGGTTTACCCTTTCCAGCCTCTGAGGCTGAGAGAGTGGGACTAGCCAAAGCTGTTTTCTTGGGAGGATTGTTGAGAGGGGTTTAGCTTTTCCATCCTCTGAGACTGAGAGAGTGGGACTAGCCAAAGCTGTTTTCTTGGGAGGAATGTTGAGAGGGAGTTTACCCTTTCCAGCCTCTGAGGCTGAGAGAGTGGGACTAGCCAAAGCTGTTTTCTTGGGAGGATTGTTGAGAGGGGGTTTACCCTTTCCATCCTCTGAGACTGAGTGAGTGGGACTAGCCAAAGCTGTTTTCTTGGGATGAATGTTGAGAGGGGGATTACCCTTTCCAGCCTCTGAGGCTGAGAGAGTGGGACTAGCCAAAGCTGTTTTCTTAGGAGGATTGTTGAGAGGGGGTTTACCCTTTCCATCCTCTGAGACTGAGAGAGTGGGACTAGCCAAAGCTGTTTTCTTGGGAGTAATGTTGAGATGGGGTTTACCCTTTCCAGACTCTGAGGCTGAGAGAGTGGGACTAGCCAAAGCTGTTTACTTGGGAGGATTGTTGAGAGGGGGTTTACCCTTTCCATCCTCTGAGACTGAGAGAGTGGGACTAGCCAAAGCTGTTTTCTTGGGAGGAATGTTGAGAGGGGGTTTACCCTTTCCAGACTCTGAGGCTGAGAGAGTGGGACTAGCCAAAGCTGTTTTCTTGGGAGGAATGTTGAGAGGGGGTTTACCCTTTCCAGCCTCTGAGGGTGAGAGAGTGGGACTAGCCAAAGCTGTTTTCTTGGGAGGAATGTTGAAAGGGGGTTTACCCTTTCCAGCCTCTGAGGCTGAGAGAGTGGGACTAGCGAAAGCTGTTTTCTTGGGAGGAATGTTGAGAGGGGGTTTACCCTTTCCATCCTCTGAGACTGAGAGAGTGGGACTAGCCAAAGCTGTTTTCTTGGGAGGAATGTTGAGAGGGGTTTACCCTTTCCATCCTCTGAGGCTGAGAGAGTGGGACTAGCCAAAGCTGTTTTCTTGGGAGGAATGTTGAGAGGGGGTTTACCCTTTCCATCCTCTGCGACTGAGAGAGTGGGACTAGCCAAAGCTGTTTTCTTGGGAGGAATGTTGAGAGGGGGTTTACCATGTCCATCCTCTGAGGCTGAGAGAGTGGGACCAGCTAAAGCTGGTTTCTTGGGAAGATTGTTGAGAGGGGTTTCACCCTTTCCATCCTCTGAGTCTGAGAGAGTGGGACTAGCCAAAGCTGTTTTCTTGGGAGGATTGTTGAGAGGGGTTTACCCTTTCCATCCTCTGAGACTGAGAGAGTGGGACTAGCCAAAGCTGTTTTCTTGGGAGGAATGTTGAGAGGGGGTTTACCCTTTCCAGCCTCTGAGGCTGAGAGAGTGGGACTAGCCAAAGCTGTTTTCTTGGGAGGAATGTTGAGAGGGGGTTTACCCTTTCCAGCCTCTGAGGCTGAGAGAGTGGGACTAGCCAAAGCTGTTTTCTTGGGAGGAATGTTGAGAGGGGGTTTACCCTTTCCAGACTCTGGGGCTGAGAGAGTGGGACTAGCCATAGCTGTTTTCTTGGGAGTAATGTTGAGAGGGGGTTTACCCCTTCCAGCCTCTGAGGCTGAGAGAGTGGGACTAGCCAAAGCTGTTTTCTTGGGAGGAATGTTGAGAGGGGGTTTACCCTTTCCAGCCTCTGAGGCTGAGAGAGTGGGACTAGCCAAAGCTGTTTTCTTGGGAGGAATGTTGAGAGGGGGTTTACCCTTTCTAGCCTCTGAGGCTGAGAGAGTGGGACTAGCCAAAGCTGTTTTCTTGGGAGGAATGTTGAGAGGGGGTTTACCCTTACCAGCCTCTGAGGCTGAGAGAGTGGGACTAGCCAAAGTTGTTTTCTTGGGAGGAATGTTGAGAGGGGGTTTACCCTTTCCAGCCTCTGAGGCTGAGAGAGTGGGACTTGCCAAAGCTGTTTTCTTGGGAGGAATGTTGAGAGGGGGTTTACCCTTTCCATCCTCTAAGGCTGAGAGAGTGGGACTAGCCAAAGCTGTTTTCTTTGGAGGATTGTTGAGAGGGGGTTCACCCTTTCCTTATTCTGAGGCTGAGAGAGTGGGACTAGCCAAAGCTGTTTTCTTGGGAGGAATGTTGAGAGGGGGTTTACCCTTTCCAGACTCTGAGGCTGAGAGAGTGGGACTAGCCATAGCTGTTTTCTTGGGAGTAATGTTGAGAGGGGGTTTACCCTTTCCATCCTCTGAGACTGAGAGAGTGGGACTAGCCAAAGCTGTTTTCTTGGGAGTAACGTGGAGAGGGGGTTTACCCTTTCCAGACTCTGAGGCTGAGAGAGTGGGACTAGCCAAAGCTGTTTTCTTGGGAGGATTCTTGAGAGGGGGTTTACCCTTTCCATCCTTTGAGACTGAGAGAGTGGGACTAGCCAAAGCTGTTTTCTTGGGAGGAATGTTGAGAGGGGGTTTACCCTTTCCAGCCTCTGAGGCTGAGAGAGTGGGACTAGCCAAAGCTGTTTTCTTGGGAGGATTGTTGAGAGGGGGTTTACCCTTTCCATCCTCAGAGACTGAGTGAGTGGGACCAGCTAAAGCTGTTTTCTTGGGAGGAATGTTGAGAGGGGGTTTACCCTTTCCAGCCTCTGTGGCTGAGAGAGTGGGACTAGCCAAAGCTGTTTTCTTGGGAGGAATGTTGAGAGGGGGTTTATCCTTTCCAGCCTCTGAGGCTGAGAGAGTGGGACTAGCCAAAGCTGTTTTCTTGGGAGGAATGTTGAGAGGGGGTTTACCCTTTCCAGCCTCTGAGGCTGAGAGAGTGGGACTTGCCAAAGCTGTTTTCTTGGGAGGAATGTTGAGAGGGGGTTTACCCTTTCCAGACTCTGAGGCTGAGAGAGTGGGACTAGCCAAAGCTGTTTTCTTGGGAGGATTGTTGAGAGGGGGTTTACCCTTTCCATCCTCTGAGACTGAGAGAGTGGGACTAGCCAAAGCTGTTTGCTTGGGAGGAATGATGAGAGGGGTTTACCCTTTCCATCCTCTGAGACTGAGAGAGTGGGACTAGCCAAAGCTGTTTTCTTGGGAGGAATGTTGAGAGGGGGTTTACCCTTTCCATCCTCTGAGGTTGAGAGAGTGGGACTAGCCAAAGCTGTTTTCTTGGGAGGAATGTTGAGAGGGGGTTTACCCTTTCCAGCCTCTGAGGCTGAGAGAGTGGGACTAGCCAAAGCTGTTTTCTTGGGAGGAATGTTGAGAGGGGGTTTACCCTTTCCAGCCTCTGAGGCTGAGAGAGTGGGACTAGCCAAAGCTGTTTTCTTGGGAGGAATGTTGAGAGGGAGTGTACCCTTTCCAGACTCTGAGGCTGAGAGAGTGGGACTAGGCAAAGCTGTTTTCTTGGGAGGATTGTTGAGAGGGGGTTTACCCTTTCCATCCTCTGAGACTGAGAGAGTGGGACTAGCCAAAGCTGTTTTCTTGGGAGGAATGATGAGAGGGGTTTACCCTTTCCATCCTCTGAGACTGAGAGAGTGGGACTAGCCAAAGCTGTTTTCTTGGGATGAATGTTGAGAGGGGGTTTACCCTTTCCAGCCTCTGAGGCTGAGAGAGTGGGACTAGCCAAAGCTGTTTTCTTGGGATGAATGTTGAGAGGGGGTTTACCCTTTCCAGCCTCTGAGGCTGAGAGAGTGGGACTAGCCAAAGCTGTTTTCTTGGGAGGAATGTTGAGAGGGGGTTTACCCTTTCCAGACTCTGAGGCTGAGAGAGTGGGACTAGCCAAAGCTGTTTTCTTAGGAGGATTGTTGAGAGGGGGTTTACCCTTTCCATCCTCTGAGACTGAGAGAGTGGGACTAGCCAAAGCTGTTTTCTTGGGAGTAACGTGGAGAGGGGGTTTACCCTTTCCAGCCTCTGAGGCTGAGAGAGTGGGACTAGCCAAAGCTGTTTTCTTGGGAGGATTCTTGAGAGGGGGTTTACCCTTTCCATCCTCTGAGACTGAGAGAGTGGGACTAGCCAAAGCTGTTTTCTTGGGAGGAATGTTGAGAGGGGGTTTACCCTTTCCAGACTCTGAGGCTGAGGGAGTGGGACTATCCATAGCTGTTTTCTTGGGTGGATTGTTGAGAGGGGGTTTACCCTTTCCAGACTCTGAGGCTGACAGAGTGGGACTAGCCAAATTTATTTTTTTGGGAGGATTGTTGAGAGGGGGTTTAGCATTTCCATCGTCTGAGGCTGAGAGAGTGGGACCAGCTAAAGCTGTGTTCTTGAGAAGATTGTTGAGAGGGGTTTCACCCTTTCCATCCTCTGAGGCTGAGAGAGTGGGACTAGCCAAAGGTGTTTTCTTGGGAGGATTGTTGAGAGGGGTTTACCCTTTCCATCCTCTGAGACTGAGAGAGTGGGACTAGCCAAAGCTGTTTTCTTGGGAGGAATGTTGAGAGGGGGTTTACCCTTTCCAGCCTCTGAGGCTGAGAGAGTGGGACTAGCCAAAGCTGTTTTCTTGGGAGGAATGTTGAGAGGGGGTTTACCCTTTCCAGCCTCTGAGGCTGAGAGAGTGGGACTAGCCAAAGCTGTTTTCTTGGGAGGATTGTTGAGAGGGGTTTAGCTTTTCCATCCTCTGAGACTGAGAGAGTGGGACTAGCCAAAGCTGTTTTCTTGGGAGGAATGTTGAGAGGGGGTTTACCCTTTCCAGCCTCTGAGGCTGAGAGAGTGGGACTAGCCAAAGCTGTTTTCTTGGGAGGATTGTTGAGAGGGGGTTTACCCTTTCCATCCTCTGAGACTGAGAGAGTGGGACTAGCCAAAGCTGTTTTCTTGGGATGAATGTTGAGAGGGGGATTACCCTTTCCAGCCTCTGAGGCTGAGAGAGTGGGACTAGCCAAAGCTGTTTTCTTAGGAGGATTGTTGAGAGGGGGTTTACCCTTTCCATCCTCTGAGACTGAGAGAGTGGGACTAGCCAAAGCTGTTTTCTTGGGAGTAATGTTGAGATGGGGTTTACCCTTTCCAGACTCTGAGGCTGAGAGAGTGGGACTAGCCAAAGCTGTTTACTTGGGAGGATTGTTGAGAGGGGGTTTACCCTTTCCATCCTCTGAGACTGAGAGAGTGGGACTAGCCAAAGCTGTTTTCTTGGGAGGAATGTTGAGAGGGGGTTTACCCTTTCCAGACTCTGAGGCTGAGAGAGTGGGACTAGCCAAAGCTGTTTTCTTGGGAGGAATGTTGAGAGGGGGTTTACCCTTTCCAGCCTCTGAGGGTGAGAGAGTGGGACTAGCCAAAGCTGTTTTCTTGGGAGGAATGTTGAAAGGGGGTTTACCCTTTCCAGCCTCTGAGGCTGAGAGAGTGGGACTAGCGAAAGCTGTTTTCTTGGGAGGAATGTTGAGAGGGGGTTTACCCTTTCCATCCTCTGAGACTGAGAGAGTGGGACTAGCCAAAGCTGTTTTCTTGGGAGGAATGTTGAGAGGGGTTTACCCTTTCCATCCTCTGAGGCTGAGAGAGTGGGACTAGCCAAAGCTGTTTTCTTGGGAGGAATGTTGAGAGGGGGTTTACCCTTTCCATCCTCTGCGACTGAGAGAGTGGGACTAGCCAAAGCTGTTTTCTTGGGAGGAATGTTGAGAGGGGGTTTACCATGTCCATCCTCTGAGGCTGAGAGAGTGGGACCAGCTAAAGCTGGTTTCTTGGGAAGATTGTTGAGAGGGGTTTCACCCTTTCCATCCTCTGAGTCTGAGAGAGTGGGACTAGCCAAAGCTGTTTTCTTGGGAGGATTGTTGAGAGGGGTTTACCCTTTCCATCCTCTGAGACTGAGAGAGTGGGACTAGCCAAAGCTGTTTTCTTGGGAGGAATGTTGAGAGGGGGTTTACCCTTTCCAGCCTCTGAGGCTGAGAGAGTGGGACTAGCCAAAGCTGTTTTCTTGGGAGGAATGTTGAGAGGGGGTTTACCCTTTCCAGCCTCTGAGGCTGAGAGAGTGGGACTAGCCAAAGCTGTTTTCTTGGGAGGAATGTTGAGAGGGGGTTTACCCTTTCCAGACTCTGAGGCTGAGAGAGTGGGACTAGCCATAGCTGTTTTCTTGGGAGTAATGTTGAGAGGGGGTTTACCCCTTCCAGCCTCTGAGGCTGAGAGAGTGGGACTAGCCAAAGCTGTTTTCTTGGGAGGAATGTTGAGAGGGGGTTTACCCTTTCCAGCCTCTGAGGCTGAGAGAGTGGGACTAGCCAAAGCTGTTTTCTTGGGAGGAATGTTGAGAGGGGGTTTACCCTTTCTAGCCTCTGAGGCTGAGAGAGTGGGACTAGCCAAAGCTGTTTTCTTGGGAGGAATGTTGAGAGGGGGTTTACCCTTTCCAGCCTCTGAGGCTGAGAGAGTGGGACTAGCCAAAGTTGTTTTCTTGGGAGGAATGTTGAGAGGGGGTTTACCCTTTCCAGCCTCTGAGGCTGAGAGAGTGGGACTAGCCAAAGCTGTTTTCTTGGGAGGAATGTTGAGAGGGGGTTTACCCTTTCCAGCCTCTGAGGCAGAGAGAGTGGGACTAGCCAAAGCTGTTTTCTTGGGAGGAATGTTGAGAGGGGGTTTACCCTTTCCAGCCTCTGAGGCTGAGAGAGTGGGACTAGCCAAAGCTGTTTTCTTGGGAGGAATGTTGAGAGGGGGTTTACCCTTTCCAGCCTCTGAGGCTGAGAGAGTGGGACTAGCCAAAGCTGTTTTCTTGGGAGGAATGTTGAGAGGGGGTTTACCCTTTCCAGCCTCTGAGGCTGAGAGAGTGGGACTAGCCAAAGCTGTTTTCTTGGGAGGAATGTTGAGAGGGGGTTTACCCTTTCCAGACTCTGAGGCTGAGAGAGTGGGACTAGCCAAAGCTGTTTTCATGGGAGGATTGTTGAGAGGGGGTTTACCCTTTCCAGACTCTGAGACTGAGAGAGTGGGACTAGCCGTAGCTGTTTTCTTGGGAGTAATGTTGAGAGGGGGTTTACCCTTTCCAGCCTCTGAGGCTGAGAGACTGGGACGAGCCAAATTTATTTTGTTAGGAGGATTGTTGAGAGGCGGTTCACCCTTTCTATCCTCTGAGGCTGACAGAGTGGGACTAGCCAAATTTATTTTTTTGGGAGGATTGTTGAGAGGGGGTTTACCATTTCCATCCTCTGAGGCTGAGAGAGTGGGACCAGCTAAAGCTGTTTTCTTGGGAGGATTGTTGAGAGGGGGTTTACCCTTTCCATCCTCTGAGACTGAGAGAGTGGGACTAGCCAAAGCTGTTTTCTTGGGAGGAATGTTGAGAGGGGTTTACCCTTTCCATCCTCTGAGGCTGAGAGAGTGGGACTAGCCAAAGTTGTTTTCTTGGGAGGAATGTTGAGAGGGGGTTTACCCTTTCCAGCCTGTGAGCCTGAGAGAGTGGGACTAGCCAAAGCTGTTTTCTTGGGAGGAATGTTGAGAGGGGGTTTACCCTTTCCACCCTCTGAGACTGAGAGAGTGGGACTAGCCAAAGCTGTTTTCTTGGGAGGAATGTTCAGAGAGGTTTACCCTTTCCATCCTCTGAGGTTGAGAGAGTGGGACTAGCCAAAGCTGTTTTCTTGGGAGGATTGTTGAGAGGGGGTTCACCCTTTCCTTATTCTGAGGCTGAGAGAGTGGGACTAGCCAAAGCTGTTTTCTTGGGAGGAATGTTGAGAGGGGGTTTACCCTTTCCAACCTCTGAGGCTGAGAGAGTGGGACTAGCCAAAGCTGTTTTCTTGGGAGGAATGTTGAGAGGGGGTTTACCCTTTCCAGACTCTGAGGCTGAGAGAGTGGGACTAGCCAAAGCTGTTTTCTTGGGAGGAATGTTGAGAGGGGGGTTTCCCTTTCCAGACTCTGAGGCTGAGAGAGTGGGACTAGCCAAAGCTGTTTTCTTGGGAGGAATGTTGAGAGGGGGTTTACCCTTTCCAGCCTCTGAGACTGAGAGAGTGGGACTAGCCAAATCTTTTTTCTTGGGAGGATTGTTGAGAGGGGGTTTCCCCTTTCCATCCTCTGAGGCTGAGAGAGTGGGACTAGCCAAAGCTGTTTTCTTGGGAGGAATGTTGAGAGGGGGTTTACCCTTTCCAGCCTCTGAGGCTGAGAGAGTGGGACTAGCCAAAGCTGTTTTCTTGGGAGGAATGTTGAGAGGGGGTTTACCCTTTCCAGCCTCTGAGGCTGAGAGAGTGGGACTAGCCAAAGCTGTTTTCTTGGGAGGAATGTTGAGAGGGGGTTTACCCTTTCCAGCCTCTGAGGCTGAGAGAGTGGGACTAGCCATATCTGTTTTCTTGGGAGGAATGTTGAGAGGGGGTTTACCCTTTCCAGCCTCTGAGGCTGAGAGAGTGGGACTAGCCAAAGCTGTTTTCTTGGGAGGAATGTTGAGAGGGGGTTTACCCTTTCCAGACTCTGAGGCTGAGAGAGTGGGACTAGCCAAAGCTGTTTTCTTGGGAGGAATGTTGAGAGGGGGTTTACCCTTTCCAGACTCTGAGGCTGAGAGAGTGGGACTAGCCAAAGCTGTTTTCTTGGGAGGAATGTTGAGAGGGGGTTTACCCTTTCCAGCCTCTGAGACTGAGAGAGTGGGACTAGCCAAATCTTTTTTCTTGGGAGGATTGTTGAGAGGGGGTTTCCCCTTTCCATCCTCTGAGGCTGAGAGAGTGGGACTAGCCAAAGCTGTTTTCTTGGGAGGAATGTTGAGAGGGGGTTTACCCTTTCCAGCCTCTGAGGCTGAGAGAGTGGGACTAGCCAAAGCTGTTTTCTTGGGAGGAATGTTGAGAGGGGGTTTACCCTTTCCAGCCTCTGAGGCTGAGAGAGTGGGACTAGCCATAGCTGTTTTCTTGGGAGGAATGTTGGGAGGGGGTTTACCCTTTCCAGTCTCTGAGACTGAGAGAGTGGGACTAGCCAAAACTGTTTTCTTGGGAGGAATGTTGAGAGGGGGGTTTACCCTTTCCAGCCTCTGAGACTGAGAGAGTGGGACTAGCCAAATCTTTTTTCTTGGGAGGAATGTTGAGAGGGGGTTTACCCTTTCCATCCTCTGAGACTGAGAGAGTGGGACTAGCCAAAGCTGTTTTCTTGGGAGGAATGTTGAGAGGGGGTTTACCCTTTCCAGCCTGTGAGCCTGAGAGAGTGGGACTAGCCAAAGCTGTTTTCTTGGGAGGAATGTTGAGAGGGGGTTTACCCTTTCCAGCCTCTGAGGCTGAGAGAGTGGGACTAGCCAAAGCTGTTTTCTTGGGAGGAATGTTGAGAGGGCGTTTACCCTTTCCAGCCTCTGAGGCTGAGAGAGTGGGACTAGCCAAAGCTGTTTTCTTGGGAGGAATGTTGAGAGGGGGTTTACCCTTTCCAGCCTCTGAGGCTGAGAGAGTGGGACTAGCCATAGCTGTTTTCTTGGGAGTAATGTTGAGAGGGGGTTTACCCTTTCCAGCCTCTGAGGCTGAGAGAGTGGGACTAGCCAAAGCTGTTTTCTTGGTAGGAATGTTGAGAGGGGGTTTACCCTTTCCAGCCTCTGAGGCTGAGAGAATGGGACTAGCTAAAGCTGTTTTCTTGGGAGGAATGTTGAGAGGGGGTTTACCCTTTCCAGCCTCTGAGGCTGAGAGAGTGGGACTAGCCAAAGCTGTTTTCTTGGGAGGAATGTTGAGAGGGCGTTTACCCTTTCCAGCCTCTGAGGCTGAGAGAGTGGGACTAGCCAAAGCTGTTTTCTTGGGAGGAATGTTGAGAGGGGGTTTACCCTTTCCAGCCTCTGAGGCTGAGAGAGTGGGACTAGCCATAGCTGTTTTCTTGGGAGGAATGTTGAGAGGGGGGTTTACCCTTTCCAGCCTCTGAGGCTGAGAGAGTGGGACTAGCCAAAGCTGTTTTCTTGGGAGGAATGTTGAGAGGGGGTTTACCCTTTCCAGACTCTGAGGCTGAGAGAGTGGGACTAGCCAAAGCTGTTTTCTTGGGAGGAATGTTGAGAGGGGGTTTACCCTTTCCAGACTCTGAGGCTGAGAGAGTGGGACTAGCCAAAGCTGTTTTCTTGGGAGGAATGTTGAGAGGGGGTTTACCCTTTCCAGCCTCTGAGACTGAGAGAGTGGGACTAGCCAAATCTTTTTTCTTGGGAGGATTGTTGAGAGGGGGTTTCCCCTTTCCATCCTCTGAGGCTGAGAGAGTGGGACTAGCCAAAGCTGTTTTCTTGGGAGGAATGTTGAGAGGGGGTTTACCCTTTCCAGCCTCTGAGGCTGAGAGAGTGGGACTAGCCAAAGCTGTTTTCTTGGGAGGAATGTTGAGAGGGGGTTTACCCTTTCCAGCCTCTGAGGCTGAGAGAGTGGGACTAGCCAAAGCTGTTTTCTTGGGAGGAATGTTGAGAGGGCGTTTACCCTTTCCAGCCTCTGAGGCTGAGAGAGTGGGACTAGCCAAAGCTGTTTTCTTGGGAGGAATGTTGAGAGGGGGTTTACCCTTTCCAGCCTCTGAGGCTGAGAGAGTGGGACTAGCCATAGCTGTTTTCTTGGGAGTAATGTTGAGAGGGGGTTTACCCTTTCCAGCCTCTGAGGCTGAGAGAGTGGGACTAGCCAAAGCTGTTTTCTTGGTAGGAATGTTGAGAGGGGGTTTACCCTTTCCAGCCTCTGAGGCTGAGAGAATGGGACTAGCTAAAGCTGTTTTCTTGGGAGGAATGTTGAGAGGGGGTTTACCCTTTCCAGCCTCTGAGGCTGAGAGAGTGGGACTAGCCAAAGCTGTTTTCTTGGGAGGAATGTTGAGAGGGCGTTTACCCTTTCCAGCCTCTGAGGCTGAGAGAGTGGGACTAGCCAAAGCTGTTTTCTTGGGAGGAATGTTGAGAGGGGGTTTACCCTTTCCAGCCTCTGAGGCTGAGAGAGTGGGACTAGCCATAGCTGTTTTCTTGGGAGGAATGTTGAGAGGGGGTTTACCCTTTCCAGCCTCTGAGGCTGAGAGAGTGGGACTAGCCAAAGCTGTTTTCTTGGGAGGAATGTTGAGAGGGGGTTTACCCTTTCCAGACTCTGAGGCTGAGAGAGTGGGACTAGCCAAAGCTGTTTTCTTGGGAGGAATGTTGAGAGGGGGTTTACCCTTTCCAGACTCTGAGGCTGAGAGAGTGGGACTAGCCAAAGCTGTTTTCTTGGGAGGAATGTTGAGAGGGGGTTTACCCTTTCCAGCCTCTGAGACTGAGAGAGTGGGACTAGCCAAATCTTTTTTCTTGGGATGATTGTTGAGAGGGGGTTTCCCCTTTCCATCCTCTGAGGCTGAGAGAGTGGGACTAGCCAAAGCTGTTTTCTTGGGAGGAATGTTGAGAGGGGGTTTACCCTTTCCAGCCTCTGAGGCTGAGAGAGTGGGACTAGCCAAAGCTGTTTTCTTGGGAGGAATGTTGAGAGGGGGTTTACCCTTTCCAGCCTCTGAGGCTGAGAGAGTGGGACTAGCCAAAGCTGTTTTCTTGGGAGGAATGTTGAGAGGGGGTTTACCCTTTCCAGCCTCTGAGGCTGAGAGAGTGGGACTAGCCATAGCTGTTTTCTTGGGAGGAATGTTGAGAGGGGGTTTACCCTTTCCAGCCTCTGAGGCTGAGAGAGTGGGACTAGCCAAAGCTGTTTTCTTGGGAGGAATGTTGAGAGGGGGTTTACCCTTTCCAGACTCTGAGGCTGAGAGAGTGGGACTAGCCAAAGCTGTTTTCTTGGGAGGAATGTTGAGAGGGGGTTTACCCTTTCCAGACTCTGAGGCTGAGAGAGTGGGACTAGCCAAAGCTGTTTTCTTGGGAGGAATGTTGAGAGGGGGTTTACCCTTTCCAGCCTCTGAGGCTGAGAGAGTGGGACTAGCCAAAGCTGTTTTCTTGGGAGGAATGTTGAGAGGGGGTTTACCCTTTCCAGCCTCTGAGGCTGAGAGAGTGGGACTAGCCATAGCTGTTTTCTTGGGAGGAATGTTGGGAGGGGGTTTACCCTTTCCAGTCTCTGAGACTGAGAGAGTGGGACTAGCCAAAACTGTTTTCTTGGGAGGAATGTTGAGAGGGGGTTTACCCTTTCCAGCCTCTGAGACTGAGAGAGTGGGACTAGCCAAATCTTTTTTCTTGGGAGGAATGTTGAGAGGGGGTTTACCCTTTCCATCCTCTGAGACTGAGAGAGTGGGACTAGCCAAAGCTGTTTTCTTGGGAGGAATGTTGAGAGGGGGTTTACCCTTTCCAGACTCTGAGGCTGAGAGAGTGGGACTAGCCAAAGCTGTTTTCTTGGGAGGAATGTTGAGAGGGGGTTTACCCTTTCCAGCCTCTGAGGCTGAGAGAGTGGGACTAGCCAAAGCTGTTTTCTTGGGAGGAATGTTGAAAGGGGGTTTACCCTTTCCAGCCTCTGAGGCTGAGAGAGTGGAACTAGCCAAAGCTGTTTTCTTGGGAGGATTGTTGAGAGGGGGTTTCCCCTTTCCATCCTCTGAGACTGAGAGAGTGGGACTAGCCAAAGCTGTTTTCTTGGGAGGAATGTTGAGAGGGGGTTTACCCTTTCCAGCCTGTGAGCCTGAGAGAGTGGGACTAGCCAAAGCTGTTTTCTTGGGAGGAATGTTGAGAGGGGGTTTACCCTTTCCAGCCTCTGAGGCTGAGAGAGTGGGACTAGCCAAAGCTGTTTTCTTGGGAGGAATGTTGAGAGGGCGTTTACCCTTTCCAGCCTCTGAGGCTGAGAGAGTGGGACTAGCCAAAGCTGTTTTCTTGGGAGGAATGTTGAGAGGGGGTTTAGCCTTTCCAGCCTCTGAGGCTGAGAGAGTGGGACTAGCCATAGCTGTTTTCTTGGGAGTAATGTTGAGAGGGGGTTTACCCTTTCCAGCCTCTGAGGCTGAGAGAGTGGGACTAGCCAAAGCTGTTTTCTTGGTAGGAATGTTGAGAGGGGGTTTACCCTTTCCAGCCTCTGAGGCTGAGAGAATGGGACTAGCTAAAGCTGTTTTCTTGGGAGGAATGTTGAGAGGGGGTTTACCCTTTCCAGCCTCTGAGGCTGAGAGAGTGGGACTAGCCAAAGCTGTTTTCTTGGGAGGAATGTTGAGAGGGCGTTTACCCTTTCCAGCCTCTGAGGCTGAGAGAGTGGGACTAGCCAAAGCTGTTTTCTTGGGAGGAATGTTGAGAGGGGGTTTACCCTTTCCAGCCTCTGAGGCTGAGAGAGTGGGACGAGCCAAAGCTGTTTTCTTGGGAGGAATGTTGAGAGGGGGTTTACCCTTTCCATCCTCTGAGGCTGAGAGAGTGGGACTAGCCAAAGCTGTTTTCTTGGGAGGAATGTTGAGAGGGGGTTTACCCTTTCCAGCCTCTGAGGCTGAGAGAGTGGGACGAGCCAAAGCTGTTTTCTTGGGAGGAATGTTGAGAGGGGGTTTACCCTTTCCAGCCTCTGAGACTGGGAGAGTGGGACTAGCCAAAGCTGTTTTCTTGGGAGGAATGTTGAGAGGGGGTTTACCCTTTCCAGCCTCTGAGGCTGAGAGAGTGGGACTAGCCATAGCTGTTTTCTTGGGAGGAATGTTGAGAGGGGGTTTACCCTTTCCAGCCTCTGAGGCTGAGAGAGTGGGACTAGCCAAAGTTGTTTTCTTGGGAGGAATGTTGAGAGGGGGTTTACCCTTTCCAGACTCTGAGGCTGAGAGAGTGGGACTAGCCAAAGCTGTTTTCTTGGGAGGAATGTTGAGAGGGGGTTTACCCTTTCCAGACTCTGAGGCTGAGAGAGTGGGACTAGCCAAAGCTGTTTTCTTGGGAGGAATGTTGAGAGGGGGTTTACCCTTTCCAGCCTCTGAGACTGAGAGAGTGGGACTAGCCAAATCTTTTTTCTTGGGAGGATTGTTGAGAGGGGGTTTCCCCTTTCCATCCTCTGAGGCTGAGAGAGTGGGACTAGCCAAAGCTGTTTTCTTGGGAGGAATGTTGAGAGGGGGTTTACCCTTTCCAGCCTCTGAGGCTGAGAGAGTGGGACTAGCCAAAGCTGTTTTCTTGGGAGGAATGTTGAGAGGGGGTTTACCCTTTCCAGCCTCTGAGGCTGAGAGAGTGGGACTAGCCAAAGCTGTTTTCTTGGGAGGAATGTTGAGAGGGGGTTTACCCTTTCCAGCCTCTGAGGCTGAGAGAGTGGGACTAGCCATAGCTGTTTTCTTGGGAGGAATGTTGAGAGGGGGTTTACCCTTTCCAGCCTCTGAGGCTGAGAGAGTGGGACTAGCCAAAGCTGTTTTCTTGGGAGGAATGTTGAGAGGGGGTTTACCCTTTCCAGACTCTGAGGCTGAGAGAGTGGGACTAGCCAAAGCTGTTTTCTTGGGAGGAATGTTGAGAGGGGGTTTACCCTTTCCAGACTCTGAGGCTGAGAGAGTGGGACTAGCCAAAGCTGTTTTCTTGGGAGGAATGTTGAGAGGGGGTTTACCCTTTCCAGCCTCTCAGACTGAGAGAGTGGGACTAGCCAAATCTTTTTTCTTGGGAGGATTGTTGAGAGGGGGTTTCCCCTTTCCATCCTCTGAGGCTGAGAGAGTGGGACTAGCCAAAGCTGTTTTCTTGGGAGGAATGTTGAGAGGGGGTTTACCCTTTCCACCCTCTGAGGCTGAGAGAGTGGGACTAGCCAAAGCTGTTTTCTTGGGAGGAATGTTGAGAGGGGGTTTACCCTTTCCAGCCTCTGAGGCTGAGAGAGTGGGACTAGCCAAAGCTGTTTTCTTGGGCGGAATGTTGAGAGGGGGTTTACCCTTTCCAGCCTCTGAGGCTGAGAGAGTGGGACTAGCCATAGCTGTTTTCTTGGGAGGAATGTTGAGAGGGGGTTTACCCTTTCCAGCCTCTGAGGCTGAGAGAGTGGGACTAGCCAAAGCTGTTTTCTTGGGAGGAATGTTGAGAGGGGGTTTACCCTTTCCAGACTCTGAGGCTGAGAGAGTGGGACTAGCCAAAGCTGTTTTCTTGGGAGGAATGTTGAGAGGGGGTTTACCCTTTCCAGACTCTGAGGCTGAGAGAGTGGGACTAGCCAAAGCTGTTTTCTTGGGAGGAATGTTGAGAGGGGGTTTACCCTTTCCAGCCTCTGAGACTGAGAGAGTGGGACTAGCCAAATCTTTTTTCTTGGGAGGATTGTTGAGAGGGGGTTTCCCCTTTCCATCCTCTGAGGCTGAGAGAGTGGGACTAGCCAAAGCTGTTTTCTTGGGAGGAATGTTGAGAGGGGGTTTACCCTTTCCAGCCTCTGAGGCTGAGAGAGTGGGACTAGCCAAAGCTGTTTTCTTGGGAGGAATGTTGAGAGGGGGTTTACCCTTTCCAGACTCTGAGGCTGAGAGAGTGGGACTAGCCATAGCTGTTTTCTTGGGAGGAATGTTGGGAGGGGGTTTACCCTTTCCAGCCTCTGAGGCTGAGAGAGTGGGACTAGCTAAAGCTGTTTTCTTGGGAGGAATGTTGAGAGGGCGTTTACCCTTTCCAGCCTCTGAGGCTGAGAGAGTGGGACTAGCCAAAGCTGTTTTCTTGGGAGGAATGTTGAGAGGGGGTTTACCCTTTCCAGCCTCTGAGGCTGAGAGAGTGGGACTAGCCATAGCTGTTTTCTTGGGAGGAATGTTGAGAGGGGGTTTACCCTTTCCAGCCTCTGAGGCTGAGAGAGTGGGACTAGCCAAAGCTGTTTTCTTGGTAGGAATGTTGAGAGGGGGTTTACCCTTTCCAGCCTCTGAGGCTGAGAGAATGGGACTAGCTAAAGCTGTTTTCTTGGGAGGAATGTTGAGAGGGGGTTTACCCTTTCCAGCCTCTGAGGCTGAGAGAGTGGGACTAGCCAAAGCTGTTTTCTTGGGAGGAATGTTGAGAGGGCGTTTACCCTTTCCAGCCTCTGAGGCTGAGAGAGTGGGACTAGCCAAAGCTGTTTTCTTGGGAGGAATGTTGAGAGGGGGTTTACCCTTTCCAGCCTCTGAGGCTGAGAGAGTGGGACTAGCCATAGCTGTTTTCTTGGGAGGAATGTTGAGAGGGGGTTTACCCTTTCCAGCCTCTGAGGCTGAGAGAGTGGGACTAGCCAAAGCTGTTTTCTTGGGAGGAATGTTGAGAGGGGGTTTACCCTTTCCAGACTCTGAGGCTGAGAGAGTGGGACTAGCCAAAGCTGTTTTCTTGGGAGGAATGTTGAGAGGGGGTTTACCCTTTCCAGACTCTGAGGCTGAGAGAGTGGGACTAGCCAAAGCTGTTTTCTTGGGAGGAATGTTGAGAGGGGGTTTACCCTTTCCAGCCTCTGAGACTGAGAGAGTGGGACTAGCCAAATCTTTTTTCTTGGGATGATTGTTGAGAGGGGGTTTCCCCTTTCCATCCTCTGAGGCTGAGAGAGTGGGACTAGCCAAAGCTGTTTTCTTGGGAGGAATGTTGAGAGGGGGTTTACCCTTTCCAGCCTCTGAGGCTGAGAGAGTGGGACTAGCCAAAGCTGTTTTCTTGGGAGGAATGTTGAGAGGGGGTTTACCCTTTCCAGCCTCTGAGGCTGAGAGAGTGGGACTAGCCAAAGCTGTTTTCTTGGGAGGAATGTTGAGAGGGGGTTTACCCTTTCCAGCCTCTGAGGCTGAGAGAGTGGGACTAGCCATAGCTGTTTTCTTGGGAGGAATGTTGAGAGGGGGTTTACCCTTTCCAGCCTCTGAGGCTGAGAGAGTGGGACTAGCCAAAGCTGTTTTCTTGGGAGGAATGTTGAGAGGGGGTTTACCCTTTCCAGACTCTGAGGCTGAGAGAGTGGGACTAGCCAAAGCTGTTTTCTTGGGAGGAATGTTGAGAGGGGGTTTACCCTTTCCAGACTCTGAGGCTGAGAGAGTGGGACTAGCCAAAGCTGTTTTCTTGGGAGGAATGTTGAGAGGGGGTTTACCCTTTCCAGCCTCTCAGACTGAGAGAGTGGGACTAGCCAAATCTTTTTTCTTGGGAGGATTGTTGAGAGGGGGTTTCCCCTTTCCATCCTCTGAGGCTGAGAGAGTGGGACTAGCCAAAGCTGTTTTCTTGGGAGGAATGTTGAGAGGGGGTTTACCCTTTCCAGCCTCTGAGGCTGAGAGAGTGGGACTAGCCAAAGCTGTTTTCTTGGGAGGAATGTTGAGAGGGGGTTTACCCTTTCCAGCCTCTGAGGCTGAGAGAGTGGGACTAGCCAAAGCTGTTTTCTTGGGCGGAATGTTGAGAGGGGGTTTACCCTTTCCAGCCTCTGAGGCTGAGAGAGTGGGACTAGCCATAGCTGTTTTCTTGGGAGGAATGTTGAGAGGGGGTTTACCCTTTCCAGCCTCTGAGGCTGAGAGAGTGGGACTAGCCAAAGCTGTTTTCTTGGGAGGAATGTTGAGAGGGGGTTTACCCTTTCCAGACTCTGAGGCTGAGAGAGTGGGACTAGCCAAAGCTGTTTTCTTGGGAGGAATGTTGAGAGGGGGTTTACCCTTTCCAGACTCTGAGGCTGAGAGAGTGGGACTAGCCAAAGCTGTTTTCTTGGGAGGAATGTTGAGAGGGGGTTTACCCTTTCCAGCCTCTGAGACTGAGAGAGTGGGACTAGCCAAATCTTTTTTCTTGGGAGGATTGTTGAGAGGGGGTTTCCCCTTTCCATCCTCTGAGGCTGAGAGAGTGGGACTAGCCAAAGCTGTTTTCTTGGGAGGAATGTTGAGAGGGGGTTTACCCTTTCCAGCCTCTGAGGCTGAGAGAGTGGGACTAGCCAAAGCTGTTTTCTTGGGAGGAATGTTGAGAGGGGGTTTACCCTTTCCAGACTCTGAGGCTGAGAGAGTGGGACTAGCCATAGCTGTTTTCTTGGGAGGAATGTTGGGAGGGGGTTTACCCTTTCCAGCCTCTGAGGCTGAGAGAGTGGGACTAGCCAAAGCTGTTTTCTTGGGAGGAATGTTGAGAGGGCGTTTACCCTTTCCAGCCTCTGAGGCTGAGAGAGTGGGACTAGCCAAAGCTGTTTTCTTGGGAGGAATGTTGAGAGGGGGTTTACCCTTTCCAGCCTCTGAGGCTGAGAGAGTGGGACTAGCCATAGCTGTTTTCTTGGGAGTAATGTTGAGAGGGGGTTTACCCTTTCCAGCCTCTGAGGCTGAGAGAGTGGGACTAGCCAAAGCTGTTTTCTTGGTAGGAATGTTGAGAGGGGGTTTACCCTTTCCAGCCTCTGAGGCTGAGAGAATGGGACTAGCTAAAGCTGTTTTCTTGGGAGGAATGTTGAGAGGGGGTTTACCCTTTCCAGCCTCTGAGGCTGAGAGAGTGGGACTAGCCAAAGCTGTTTTCTTGGGAGGAATGTTGAGAGGGCGTTTACCCTTTCCAGCCTCTGAGGCTGAGAGAGTGGGACTAGCCAAAGCTGTTTTCTTGGGAGGAATGTTGAGAGGGGGTTTACCCTTTCCAGCCTCTGAGGCTGAGAGAGTGGGACTAGCCATAGCTGTTTTCTTGGGAGGAATGTTGAGAGGGGGTTTACCCTTTCCAGCCTCTGAGGCTGAGAGAGTGGGACTAGCCAAAGCTGTTTTCTTGGGAGGAATGTTGAGAGGGGGTTTACCCTTTCCAGACTCTGAGGCTGAGAGAGTGGGACTAGCCAAAGCTGTTTTCTTGGGAGGAATGTTGAGAGGGGGTTTACCCTTTCCAGACTCTGAGGCTGAGAGAGTGGGACTAGCCAAAGCTGTTTTCTTGGGAGGAATGTTGAGAGGGGGTTTACCCTTTCCAGCCTCTGAGACTGAGAGAGTGGGACTAGCCAAATCTTTTTTCTTGGGATGATTGTTGAGAGGGGGTTTCCCCTTTCCATCCTCTGAGGCTGAGAGAGTGGGACTAGCCAAAGCTGTTTTCTTGGGAGGAATGTTGAGAGGGGGTTTACCCTTTCCAGCCTCTGAGGCTGAGAGAGTGGGACTAGCCAAAGCTGTTTTCTTGGGAGGAATGTTGAGAGGGGGTTTACCCTTTCCAGCCTCTGAGGCTGAGAGAGTGGGACTAGCCAAAGCTGTTTTCTTGGGAGGAATGTTGAGAGGGGGTTTACCCTTTCCAGCCTCTGAGGCTGAGAGAGTGGGACTAGCCATAGCTGTTTTCTTGGGAGGAATGTTGAGAGGGGGTTTACCCTTTCCAGCCTCTGAGGCTGAGAGAGTGGGACTAGCCAAAGCTGTTTTCTTGGGAGGAATGTTGAGAGGGGGTTTACCCTTTCCAGACTCTGAGGCTGAGAGAGTGGGACTAGCCAAAGCTGTTTTCTTGGGAGGAATGTTGAGAGGGGGTTTACCCTTTCCAGACTCTGAGGCTGAGAGAGTGGGACTAGCCAAAGCTGTTTTCTTGGGAGGAATGTTGAGAGGGGGTTTACCCTTTCCAGCCTCTGAGGCTGAGAGAGTGGGACTAGCCAAAGCTGTTTTCTTGGGAGGAATGTTGAGAGGGGGTTTACCCTTTCCAGCCTCTGAGGCTGAGAGAGTGGGACTAGCCATAGCTGTTTTCTTGGGAGGAATGTTGGGAGGGGGTTTACCCTTTCCAGTCTCTGAGACTGAGAGAGTGGGACTAGCCAAAACTGTTTTCTTGGGAGGAATGTTGAGAGGGGGTTTACCCTTTCCAGCCTCTGAGACTGAGAGAGTGGGACTAGCCAAATCTTTTTTCTTGGGAGGAATGTTGAGAGGGGGTTTACCCTTTCCATCCTCTGAGACTGAGAGAGTGGGACTAGCCAAAGCTGTTTTCTTGGGAGGAATGTTGAGAGGGGGTTTACCCTTTCCAGACTCTGAGGCTGAGAGAGTGGGACTAGCCAAAGCTGTTTTCTTGGGAGGAATGTTGAGAGGGGGTTTACCCTTTCCAGCCTCTGAGGCTGAGAGAGTGGGACTAGCCAAAGCTGTTTTCTTGGGAGGAATGTTGAAAGGGGGTTTACCCTTTCCAGCCTCTGAGGCTGAGAGAGTGGAACTAGCCAAAGCTGTTTTCTTGGGAGGATTGTTGAGAGGGGGTTTCCCCTTTCCATCCTCTGAGACTGAGAGAGTGGGACTAGCCAAAGCTGTTTTCTTGGGAGGAATGTTGAGAGGGGGTTTACCCTTTCCAGCCTGTGAGCCTGAGAGAGTGGGACTAGCCAAAGCTGTTTTCTTGGGAGGAATGTTGAGAGGGGGTTTACCCTTTCCAGCCTCTGAGGCTGAGAGAGTGGGACTAGCCAAAGCTGTTTTCTTGGGAGGAATGTTGAGAGGGCGTTTACCCTTTCCAGCCTCTGAGGCTGAGAGAGTGGGACTAGCCAAAGCTGTTTTCTTGGGAGGAATGTTGAGAGGGGGTTTACCCTTTCCAGCCTCTGAGGCTGAGAGAGTGGGACTAGCCATAGCTGTTTTCTTGGGAGTAATGTTGAGAGGGGGTTTACCCTTTCCAGCCTCTGAGGCTGAGAGAGTGGGACTAGCCAAAGCTGTTTTCTTGGTAGGAATGTTGAGAGGGGGTTTACCCTTTCCAGCCTCTGAGGCTGAGAGAATGGGACTAGCTAAAGCTGTTTTCTTGGGAGGAATGTTGAGAGGGGGTTTACCCTTTCCAGCCTCTGAGGCTGAGAGAGTGGGACTAGCCAAAGCTGTTTTCTTGGGAGGAATGTTGAGAGGGCGTTTACCCTTTCCAGCCTCTGAGGCTGAGAGAGTGGGACTAGCCAAAGCTGTTTTCTTGGGAGGAATGTTGAGAGGGGGTTTACCCTTTCCAGCCTCTGAGGCTGAGAGAGTGGGACGAGCCAAAGCTGTTTTCTTGGGAGGAATGTTGAGAGGGGGTTTACCCTTTCCATCCTCTGAGGCTGAGAGAGTGGGACTAGCCAAAGCTGTTTTCTTGGGAGGAATGTTGAGAGGGGGTTTACCCTTTCCAGCCTCTGAGGCTGAGAGAGTGGGACGAGCCAAAGCTGTTTTCTTGGGAGGAATGTTGAGAGGGGGTTTACCCTTTCCAGCCTCTGAGACTGGGAGAGTGGGACTAGCCAAAGCTGTTTTCTTGGGAGGAATGTTGAGAGGGGGTTTACCCTTTCCAGCCTCTGAGGCTGAGAGAGTGGGACTAGCCATAGCTGTTTTCTTGGGAGGAATGTTGAGAGGGGGTTTACCCTTTCCAGCCTCTGAGGCTGAGAGAGTGGGACTAGCCAAAGTTGTTTTCTTGGGAGGAATGTTGAGAGGGGGTTTACCCTTTCCAGACTCTGAGGCTGAGAGAGTGGGACTAGCCAAAGCTGTTTTCTTGGGAGGAATGTTGAGAGGGGGTTTACCCTTTCCAGACTCTGAGGCTGAGAGAGTGGGACTAGCCAAAGCTGTTTTCTTGGGAGGAATGTTGAGAGGGGGTTTACCCTTTCCAGCCTCTGAGACTGAGAGAGTGGGACTAGCCAAATCTTTTTTCTTGGGAGGATTGTTGAGAGGGGGTTTCCCCTTTCCATCCTCTGAGGCTGAGAGAGTGGGACTAGCCAAAGCTGTTTTCTTGGGAGGAATGTTGAGAGGGGGTTTACCCTTTCCAGCCTCTGAGGCTGAGAGAGTGGGACTAGCCAAAGCTGTTTTCTTGGGAGGAATGTTGAGAGGGGGTTTACCCTTTCCAGCCTCTGAGGCTGAGAGAGTGGGACTAGCCAAAGCTGTTTTCTTGGGAGGAATGTTGAGAGGGGGTTTACCCTTTCCAGCCTCTGAGGCTGAGAGAGTGGGACTAGCCATAGCTGTTTTCTTGGGAGGAATGTTGAGAGGGGGTTTACCCTTTCCAGCCTCTGAGGCTGAGAGAGTGGGACTAGCCAAAGCTGTTTTCTTGGGAGGAATGTTGAGAGGGGGTTTACCCTTTCCAGACTCTGAGGCTGAGAGAGTGGGACTAGCCAAAGCTGTTTTCTTGGGAGGAATGTTGAGAGGGGGTTTACCCTTTCCAGACTCTGAGGCTGAGAGAGTGGGACTAGCCAAAGCTGTTTTCTTGGGAGGAATGTTGAGAGGGGGTTTACCCTTTCCAGCCTCTCAGACTGAGAGAGTGGGACTAGCCAAATCTTTTTTCTTGGGAGGATTGTTGAGAGGGGGTTTCCCCTTTCCATCCTCTGAGGCTGAGAGAGTGGGACTAGCCAAAGCTGTTTTCTTGGGAGGAATGTTGAGAGGGGGTTTACCCTTTCCAGCCTCTGAGGCTGAGAGAGTGGGACTAGCCAAAGCTGTTTTCTTGGGAGGAATGTTGAGAGGGGGTTTACCCTTTCCAGCCTCTGAGGCTGAGAGAGTGGGACTAGCCAAAGCTGTTTTCTTGGGCGGAATGTTGAGAGGGGGTTTACCCTTTCCAGCCTCTGAGGCTGAGAGAGTGGGACTAGCCATAGCTGTTTTCTTGGGAGGAATGTTGAGAGGGGGTTTACCCTTTCCAGCCTCTGAGGCTGAGAGAGTGGGACTAGCCAAAGCTGTTTTCTTGGGAGGAATGTTGAGAGGGGGTTTACCCTTTCCAGACTCTGAGGCTGAGAGAGTGGGACTAGCCAAAGCTGTTTTCTTGGGAGGAATGTTGAGAGGGGGTTTACCCTTTCCAGACTCTGAGGCTGAGAGAGTGGGACTAGCCAAAGCTGTTTTCTTGGGAGGAATGTTGAGAGGGGGTTTACCCTTTCCAGCCTCTGAGACTGAGAGAGTGGGACTAGCCAAATCTTTTTTCTTGGGAGGATTGTTGAGAGGGGGTTTCCCCTTTCCATCCTCTGAGGCTGAGAGAGTGGGACTAGCCAAAGCTGTTTTCTTGGGAGGAATGTTGAGAGGGGGTTTACCCTTTCCAGCCTCTGAGGCTGAGAGAGTGGGACTAGCCAAAGCTGTTTTCTTGGGAGGAATGTTGAGAGGGGGTTTACCCTTTCCAGACTCTGAGGCTGAGAGAGTGGGACTAGCCATAGCTGTTTTCTTGGGAGGAATGTTGGGAGGGGGTTTACCCTTTCCAGCCTCTGAGACTGAGAGAGTGGGACTAGCCAAAACTGTTTTCTTGGGAGGAATGTTGAGAGGGGGTTTACCCTTTCCAGCCTCTGAGACTGAGAGAGTGGGACTAGCCAAATCTTTTTTCTTGGGAGGAATGTTGAGAGGGGGTTTACCCTTTCCATCCTCTGAGACTGAGAGAGTGGGACTAGCCAAAGCTGTTTTCTTGGGAGGAATGTTGAGAGGGGGTTTCCCCTTTCCATCCTCTGAGACTGAGAGAGTGGGACTAGCCAAAGCTGTTTTCTTGGGAGGAATGTTGAGAGGGGGTTTACCCTTTCCAGCCTCTGAGGCTGAGAGAGTGGGACTAGCCAAAGCTGTTTTCTTGGGAGGAATGTTGGGAGGGGGTTTACCCTTTCCAGCCTCTGAGACTGAGAGAGTGGGACTAGCCAAATCTTTTTTCTTGGGAGGATTGTTGAGAGGGGGTTTCCCCTTTCCATCCTCTGAGACTGAGAGAGTGGGACTAGCCAAAGCTGTTTTCTTGGGAGGAATGTTGAGAGGGGGTTTACCCTTTCCAGCCTCTGAGGCTGAGAGAGTGGGACTAGCCAAAGCTGTTTTCTTGGGAGGAATGTTGAGAGGTGGTTCACCCTTGCCATCCTATGAGGTTAAGAGTGTAACTTCTCCAAGGGGTTTTCTTGGAAGGATTGTTCAGAGGGGGTTCACCCTTGCCATCCTCTGAGGCTGCAATACCTGGTTAATCTAAATGAATTTAAGTCTCCAGGACCAGATGAACTACATCAAAGGTTATTAAACGAACTGGCAAATGTAATATCCGAGCCATTGCCAATAATCTTTAAGAACTCCTTGGGGAACTTGGGAAATCTCAATAGACTGGAGGAGGTCAAACGTTGTCCCCATCTTCAAAAAGGAGGGAAGAAGGATCCCAACATTCATCGTCCAGTTAGTCTGACATCAATACCAGGAATACCAATACTCATGTCAGTGGTCAAGTTCTCTCTACAGATGTGATGGACCAGAAGGAAAAAAATATATATGAAAAAATATAGCTATTTGCCCTTAACAAGCCGGGGAGTCATTTTAGTGATCTATGAAGGATGCAAAGCTGAGTGGACTTTGAAGCTCCAATGATCAAACTAACAATGTTGTGGCTAGAGTACAGGCATTTAACTACTGTGCTACCAGGTTTCCTTTCCAAGTATGTTAAGCTAACTACGAACTCCACATAACTCAAGTCATCTTAAATCCAAGTAAAGTAACTTTACTTGTAGCTTTACTAAATGGATAGAAATCTTGGCTTGTTGAAAGTTTTAAAAGCATTTTGACCCCTTGTCATGGTTTGGTGCAGGCTTTAATTAAAGTAAAGAACTAGTCTTAAATTCAGTAAGACTCAATTGCTTGGATATTTGAAGTATAACTTTATTATGATCTAAAGAAGGAATGGGAAATAAAGTAAGAAACATGATTTACCACTGAATACTGTAACAAGAATGCAGCATTTAGATTTGTAACTCAAATGGAGAATAAACTGCAGTCCAAAACAGCTAAATTTGCAGGCCTGATATTTTTGAATTCTCTTTCAGCATCCCAAAGATTAAAGCCCATTTTCTGCTCAGATACAATAATAAAAAAGTAAACATGCTGTATCAGTAACATCACAAGACAGTTGCCTATAAAACTAGACTTCTTAAGCTGAACTCCAGCTTCATCTACAGGTCATCATCTTCATCTGGCAGTGCAGTGGTCTGAGCAATCTGGAAAATGATAAATCAAGTTTTAGTTAAATTAAAATTCCCAAATAACAACCACATAGCTATGCCAGACATTACCTGTAAATCTTGCTCATACTGAGCGGCCAGTGCTGGATCCATTACAACCTCTGGTGGTGCAAGAGCAGGCATGGCAACAAATTCCAAGTTGGGATCACCAATTAGTTTTCTTGCTAGCCAAAGAAAGGGTTTCTCAAAGTTGTAGTTACTCTTGGCTGAGATATCATAGTACTAAAGATAAACAGGGTATGGGAGGAGAAACAGAATTCATATTTATAAACTCTCTAGAAATAAATCTGTAATAAAAATAATAGAAGTATCTTAAACTAGGTTGAAGAATGCCTTTATTGTGATTACAATGTTTTACAGCTTCCTGCAGCTATATAAAGCATCACTGTTAGCGTAAAATATATTCCACAGATTACATGCTTCCTACTATTTGTGAAAACTTAATTAAACAAAGCAGAAAGTTGTATTAGTATAATTTAATCCCCACTGTGAATGTTATAATAATAACAATAGCAAATATATTTCTCTACAATTTAAGTGAACTCAGCACTCTCTAAGTAGTTTACAATCTGTAAACCAATTGCCTTCAATACGCTGGGTACTCATTTTACTGACTTATGAAAGGGTGAAAGGAGAGTAGTTCTTGGAGCCCTTGTAGTTGTAGTATTGGCATTTAAACAGCTGCTCCTATGTTACTGCCATTTGTCCTGTATACATTTCATCTTTGCATATAGGTGCACTAAAATTCTTAACTGCCTTTCATCCCTATATTATCTCCAACAGCACGCACCCGTGTCATTTGTTCAGTTCTGTCTAGAGAAGTGAGGGCCTAAGAGGAAAAACTGATTATGGAAAAAGTTTTTTTTTAAAAATAAACAGTATTGTCTCAGGATGTGAAAAAAGGTACTTCAAACCAAGTATTTATATGGTCATTCCTCAAAGCTGTTCTAAAAACGTTTTAATAATTACTGTCTGAATAAGTTTAATATACCCATCATAGTACTTTTATGTAAAGCAACATATAACACTTTATATTCTTAAAATAACAAAATAGCTTGTAACTCATAAAGGGGTGGGCAATTATGGAGGTTCCAGTTTTGCTGTGATGTCACTTTGGGCTTTGATTTTGCACCTGCCTCCACTTTTGATTGTTTCTGAGGTGTTGGGGATTCTGGGAGAGTAAATTGTCATCCAGCTTCAGACTGAGAGAGTTGGAGGCTAGACCCCATCAGGGCTGTCCAAAATAAGGCCTTCCTTCCAGTCCATCTGCCAGGCATGAGAGGGAGAGAAGATCTGGAATTTCCCCCTTTCCCACCCCCATTCCCTTCTCTTTTTGTGTCTTGTCTCTTTAGATTGTAAGCCTGAGGGCAGAATCTACTATTTATAAGCCACTCTGAGAGCCTTTAGGGCTGAAGAGTGGATTATAAATACTTCAAATAAATAATAAATTGATAAACTTCCAGATCTATATGGGAGTTAGGCGAGGCTTTAGCCAAAACAACAGGGTTCAGTGTTGCTCTTGACTACACATCCCTTCTACAAGTATTATTATAAGTCATGTGTTGTTGTTGTTTTACAAAAAAAAGTTTATTTTGCTTTTTGAAAAAGCAGATAGGAAAAAAATCCCACTGTGATTTCAAACTTCGAGAGATTTTTCCTCTCCAGCACTGTGTTTTCCTGCCAACTGATCTCAAGTGTGCAGTGGCCAACAATGCCTATTTACTTTCTTTATGAATAAAAAAGGTAAAGGGAAACTGTAAAAACTATGACGGAAAGTAAAGAATCATAGAGTTAGAAGACCACAAGGTCCATCCAGTTCAGACCTTTTCTGCCATGCAGGAAATCTCAATCAAAGAATCCCCATTGACAGATGGCTATCCAGCCTCTGTTTAAAGACCTCTAAGGAAGGAGACTCCATTGCTCTCCGAGGAAGGAGTGTGTTCCACTGTTGAACAGCCCTTACTCTCAGGATGTTCCTCCTAATGTTGAGCTGGAATCTCTTTTCCTGCAGTTTGCATCCATTGCTCCGCGTTCTAGTCTCTGGAGCAGCAGAAAACAAGCTTTCTCCCTACTCAATATGACATCCCTTCAAATACTTAAGCAGGGCTATCATATCACCTCTTAATTTTTCATGTGTAGTAAGACAGGTGTCCCCGATCCTATTATATTGGTGTTTATCACACTATACTCTTAAAGAGCTACTATTCCACTTTGACTGCTCTAGCTGCCTCCTGTTGCATTCTGGGGTTTGCAGTTTTAAGGAGGGGTATTTAGAATTCTCAGGCAGAGAACTTCTAGAGGCAGCTAGAGCAGTCAAAGTGGAATAGTAGCACTTTAAGAGTATAGTGTGATAAACATCAATGTTTATTTTTTTTCTGCCTAAGTGTCTTACATTTCCTCTTCTAAAATTTATTTGCTTAGTTTTGACCCATAATCCTTTTGAATTTTGATCCTCTCTTCTGAGTTATTAAGCCACTCCTAATTTGGTGTCATCTGGAAATTAGATAAACATGCCCACTATTCTTTCATTCAAGTGGTGGATAAAGATGTTGGCTAGAACTGGAGCCAGAACAGAACCTTATGGTACTCCACTGGTCACTTCTCTCCAGGATGAAGAAGAGGAGCACCTCTTGACTTCAGACAGTCAACCAATTACAAATCACAAAAATACAGTCGGCCTTCCTTATCCATGAATTCTGCATCCACAGATTCCATCCATGTACGGGTTAAAAATATCCCCCCCCACCCCAATGGCAAACCTTGATTTTACCTGTTTTTAAAGGAACACTACATAAACCCTCAATGTATATAGTAGAACTTGAGCATTCATGGCTTTTAGTATCCAATGGGGATCCCCAGTTGATAACAGTGGCCCACTATACTTTAGGAATCATTTCCAATCCAGTTTAATTAGATATAACACCACTCTCCTTGAGTTTACTGGAAATTATCCATGCTGCAGACTACAAAATGGGTCCCATTTGGGGAGAAAGGTGGTATACAAATAAATAAATGAATACAATATCAACTGGAAAGATAATTCTAAATGACTCTGGAAAAGGAATTATATATAATCTCATATAATCCACCCCATACAATAAGGATCTCAGAGGGACATTTACTCCTGCCAGTCAGGACTAGGTTGGCAACTGTCAGCCAGAGGACTTTCTTTCTGCTGGCCCTAGTCTGTGAAATGACCTGCTGGAAGAAACTGGATAACTAAATATGCTGTCTGAATTTAAAACTGCATTAAGGACCAGTCCGTTCTGACACACCTATCCAGGTTGTTTTGAAATTATAAATTTTAAATGATGAATTTTAAATGTGGATTGTTTTACTATGTATATCTTGTTTGGTTTTTTGTGGGTTTTTCGGGCCACATAGCCCGAAAAACCCACAAAAAACCATGGATGCCAGCCATTAAAGATCTCGGAACCAGAGTTGGAGACCGACGTCAGGAGGATATGGAGTCTTCATCATCAGAATGGACAAATGGCGCCTTTGACAAATCTAGAGGTCTGGAAGGAAGCACCGCCAACCTGACGATGGGACTTGCTCGGATCGGCTAAAGCCTTAGATGAAGGAGTTGCTGCAGTAGGATTCTTACCGGCCTTTGAAGGTTCCACGCTCTCCGTGGCCTGCCTAGGCCTCTTGGAGACCGGGTCCGGATCGAAGAGGGCCTCAGTGGGCATAATCTGTGAGGCTTCCACAGCACTATGCTTCCTCTTCCTTGATTTAGTAGAGTCCCAGTCCTCCCGGTACTGGGTTGGCACTGAAGCCGGATCAGATGACTGGTGTTTGACATTTTTGGAAGAAGGTCTAGAGGCCGAAGATTCGGGGTTAGACGGCTTGGCTGTCCTAGAGGACACTTCAAGGTCCGATGACTTAGGTCTCTTAGAGGAGTCTTTTGAACCCGAAGAAGGTCCAGGGACCGAGGGTTCGATAACGGAACCATGCCTCTTTGATGGTTCCTTGGGAGTCGATGCGGACTTATGGCTGGGAGTTCCAATCGAGGCCTTGGAACTGGTACCACCAGAAGAAGCCTTGTCTTTCCCAGCCCAGGCCGCGGTGGAATCCATGGCAGAGCCGTCAGTATCTGAAGATTTCTGGGGGTGTTTGGAGGGCTTGGAGGTGGCACTGGATACCTCAGGACCGTGGGCCACAGAGATGGCAGCACTGAGCTCAGGGGAGCCACGGACCGCGGTGGCAATAGGAGCGGAGGACACACTGGACGGACTGCTGCAAACGGGGCCGGTGACAGTCGAAGCCAAAGCCGTCAGAGCAGAAGGCCGGGAACCCCCCTCCTTAGGCTTCTTCAGGACGCCCTGGACAATTGCCGAAGTTAGGCGGGACTCACGGTTTTTCCTGGCTTGGGATGTGAGCAACTTGCAGAGCAGGCAGGCCTTAATGTCGTGGCCGCTTCCCAGGCAGAGAAGACAGAAGGAGTGAGGGTCCTGGATCGGCACCTTGCCACCACATACGTCACACTTCTTAAACAGGGCCAGTGACATGGCAAGCAAACGGAGGTTGAAGTCGAAAGCGAAGCTGAAGTCAAAAACAAGACGAGAGGTCAACGATGCACGGGGAGATTAGAGCAAACAGTGGTCAGGAAAACGGTCCGAGGTCAAAAATATCCAATGATTCAGTCAAAACAGAAGCTAGCAAAAAGCGAGCGAAGTTCCTTACAGCAGCTAACGCGGCGGAAAAAAGGAACTGCGGAAAAGAGCGAGAATGCAGGGGCCTTATAATGGGTGGGCGGAGTTACCGCCAAAAAGTTTCCATATGTTGCATAGTGTACTTTGCCCAGTGATTCTAGAAGTTTCCGAACAGCATTGCACAGGCAAACCCATTTGTATGATTCGCAGACACCACAAAGAAGCAGCCTATATTTTGTTTGTTTTTTTAAACTCATGTGTTTAAGTTATGTTGGTCTGCTGTTCTTCTTTCCTCAATCCATGAAGAAAGGTGGATAAGAAATTATAAGTGCTATTACTGTTGTTATACAGTCATCCCTCTGTTGTTGCGGACTTCAAATTGATACCAAATTAGGAGGAGTCCCTTGCCCATATGTGGGCAGCAATGGAAGGAGCCAAACTGGGGAGTGTGGCGCCATTCAAGCCAATTGGGCTTGAATATTAATGATTTTCCATTTTCACAGGGGGGATCCTAAATAGATCCCCCATGAAATGGAGGGGCTACTATATTCTAGAATCCTGAATTATAGAAGGACAGGTTGCTTACCTGTAACAGTATTTCTTTGAGTGGTCATCTGCGAATACATACAAATGGGTTTTACTGCGCCTGCGCAGTGCTGTTCGGATACTTCTAGAATCACTGGGCAAAGTACACTTTGCAACATATAGCAACTTTTTGGCGGTAACTCTGCCCACCCTTTATAAGGCCCCTGCCTTCTCACTCTTTCCCCAGTTCCGAAGTTTTTCGCCGCGTGAGCGACATGAGAATGAGCCAACAAAGAGCAGGACACTGAGGGGAGGATGGGCGTGATTTGTATGTATTCGTAGATGACCACTCAAAGAAATACTGTTACAGGTAAGCAACCTGTCCTTCTTCTTCGTGGTCTCTGCGAATCATACAAATGGGTTTAGACTGACAAGCTTAGGTAAGTGGCGGAGGGAGTGTCCAGACACCAAATAAGGTTCAAGCAAAGGATTTTTATTGCTCATAATAACTGTTTGAACCAAACAGAGTAATCAGTCTTGTTTTTAAATGCATATAATAAACTGCTTGAAACCAACAAATTTAGTCAGTCTTCTTTTTAAAGTACCCCATAACAGCCAGTGCACAACAGGGCACAGCCTGACAGCATGAATGAGGTAATGCATAGCATCAAGTCGTGGAGTCACACGACTTAAACAGACCAAACAAGGACAAACAGGTATGATTCACACAACACAGTGTCATAGTCAAGAATGTAAACAGATAAATAACATGACCATTCCCTGAACAAGGGAATGCAAACCTTGAGATGGACAGAATGCATGTATATCAACAATTTTTAGTGTAAACCTGACACCAATACTGCCCTACCAAACGCTGCATCCCGTTTGGCTCTAGTGTCCAGCCTGTAATGCTTAATAAATGTCATCGGCTGGGACCAAACAGCAGCTTTGCAGACATCCTCCAAGGACACCCCAGCCAAAAAAGCGGAGGATGCTGCTACCGCCCTGGTAGTGTGAGACCGTAAACTGGTTGGTAGAGGCCTGCCCAATAGTTAATAGCAGAGGTGGATGGTACCAGCCACCCATTTTGAAAACCTCTGCGGGGACACCAGCAGCCCCTTCTTTGGTTCTGAGTAGCACTGGAACAGTCTCTCAGACCAGCTGGAACCCGCAGTTCTGTCCAAATAGAAGGCCAACGCCCTTCTAACGTCCAAAGTGTGTAAAGTCTGTTCGACCTCCGTCGTTGGGTTCGAGGCCAGGGTAGGCAACACAATGTCCTGACACAAATGAAAAGCCGACATCATCTTCGGCAAGAAGGTAATATCGGTACGGAAGATCACCTTGTCCCTATGAAACCTCAAAAATGGTTGGTCTCTCCGTAAAGCACAAAGTTTGCCCGCGCAGCAGGCAGAAGTGATAGCCACCAGGAAAGCAGTCTTCCAGGTTAAAAGTCTCAAGTTCATTGTGGCCGTCGGCTCGAAGGGCTTGGATTGCAAGGCCGACAGTACATCATCCAAGCTCCAAGCCGGAGTAGGTACCGACACCAGAGGGTAAAGGTTTCCACAACCCTTTAGGAAACCCTTCACCAAGGGGTCCCTGAAAAAGGAATGTTTGTCCCCAAACTGGAAACGGGAACAAATAGCAGACAAGTAGCACTTGATGGAGGTAAGGCAGAGCCTGGCCTCCAAGAGTGCCATCAGAAACTCCAGTACTACCGGAGTGGTAACTTGGCTAGGGGAGAGGTCCTTCTCAGCCAGGAACCGGAGAAATTTCTTCCATTTGGAGGCGTAGGACCTACGGGTGGAAGGCTTTTGGGCTGCGCGGATCACCCTCCGCACCGAGTCTGGCAGTGCTGCTAAGTATGGAGCCTCCAGGCCACCAGCGGCAGGTGATCTATGTCTGGATGTCGGACTCGCCCATCCTGGATCGTGAGCAGGTCTGGGCGAAAGTCGATGCGGAGGTAGGTTCTCCTTGACAGGTGTAGCAGAGATGGGAACCAAGGCTGCCTGGGCCACCACGGTGTGATGAGGATCACATCCGACCAGTCTGTTGTCATCCTGGACACCACTCGGACGATCAACGGGAACGGAGGGAATGCGTAGAGCATCTCTCCCGACCACTGAAAGGCGAACACGTCTCCGAGGGAGTTCCTGCTGTGCATCCTGGAACAGAACCGGGGACAGGTTCTGTCGGTCGCGAAGAGGTCGATCCGAGGGGTTCCCCATCGGTCAAATATCTCACCCACCATGTCCGGGTGAAGCCTCTATTCGTGCGACACTGATGATGACCTGCTGAGCTGGTCTGCTAAGTCGTTGTCCTCTCCTGGGAGGTGCACCGCCTGGAGCAGGATTCGTCTCGGAATGCACCAATTCCAAATTCGTACGGTTATGTCCAACAGTGTCTCGGACTTGGTTCCTCCCTGTTTGTTTATATAGTAAAGGACTGTCGTGTTGTCCGTTCTGAGGAGAACCACCTTGTCAGTCAGGGTTGGCTCGAACGATCTCAGAGATTTCTCCACAGCCAACATCTCGAGGGTGTTTATGTGGAGGGCTTTTTCTTCCTGGGACCACTTCCCCTGACAATTAAGTCCAGAAGATGTGCGCCCCAACCTTCTCGGGATGCATCCGTTGTTAAGGTCATCGGGTTGAGGCGGAGAAAACGGCAAGCCGATGCGGACGTTTTGGGCGTTTACCCACCATCTGAGGGAGGAAGCTATTGGCCTTGGGACCGTGAGCCATTTGTACGGCGGGTCCGTCATCGGGTCGAAGACTGTCAGGAACCATGCCTGGAGCGGCCGAAGACGCAGCCTCGCCCACAGAGTCACGAAGGTCGTCGAAGCCATATGGCCCAAGGCTACCTGAACGTCTCTGGCTCTGATCCTCCTGTAGGTCAAGAGCGGCTGTACGGAGGCTAGCAGCGCCTCGAAACGGTCCGGAGGGAGATAAGCTGTGCAAGTGTCGGCATCTAAGACGGCCCCTATGAGCTTGACCCGTCTGGAAGGGGTGAGGTGCGACTTTTCCATGTTGAACAACAGGCCGAGTGAGCCGAGAAGAGTTAAGGTGAAGTTGATGGCCTCCAGGAGGTCCCCTTCCGAAGCGGCCGCTAGGAGCCAGTCGTCCAGGTACGGGAACACCCTGTAGCCTCTCTGGTGGAGGTAAGCCACTACCGGTGCGAGGCACTTGGTGAAGACTCTCGGTGCTGTCGCCAGCCCAAAGGGGAGGACGTTGTACTTGTAGATGTCAGAGCCGACGGCGAAGGTGAGGAATCTCCTGTGGGACTCCCGGATCCCGACATGGAAGTAGGCATCCTTGAGATCGATGGTCGCGAACCACAGTCCCTGGTGGAGAAGAGGCAGGATAGAAGCCAAAGTTACCATTCAAAACCGACGATAGTGAAGGAAAAAGTTCAAGTTTCTCAGATCCAGGATGGGTCTAACCCCTCCATCCGGCTTTGGCACTATAAAGTATCTTGAGAAAAATGCCCTTGAAAGGTGGCTGGTCGGCACCGGGGAAATGGCCCCTTTAGCCAATAACGAGCGCACTTTGTCGAGAAGGGTGTCCGAGGGTGAGGTGGAAATAAAGGCTTTTGTTGGCGGGAGCTCCTTGAACTCGAGGGCATAGCCCCTACGGACAATGTTAAGGGCCCAAGAGTCTGTGGTTATAGAAGCCCAGGTGTTAGCAAAGGGCCTCAAGATGTCTAAAAAGGAGGAGAAATGATGAAGCGCACTGGAACACTTCAGGACCTTTTCTTGGATTAGTCCGACTCCTGCCGGCAAGGTTTACGGTACCATGCAGGAGGGCCCCGTCTGCCCGAGGAGGAGGAAGATTGCGAGGGATACCTAGGTCGCTGGGTTCCCTGCTGCTGTCCTTGTCGGTCCTGATGGAACGATCTAAAAGACTGGCCCTGAGACTGCCAGGGGCGCTGCCTTCTCCTGAACTGTTGTGTGGAGGAGGAACACATACCTTGTCTCTTGGCTGCGACCTTCATCTTAAATTTCCTGTTGAGATGGTCGTTGGTCTCGGAGTTGAACAGGCCAGACTCATCTATCGGCATCTCCTCTATAGCTGCCTTTACCCCCGGGGTCAAGTCGGTGCCACGAAGCCATGCATGGCGGCATAGAGCCATAGAGGCCGACATTGCTCTACCCGCACAATCAGTCACATTACGGGACGCCGTAATGAGCCAACCCCCAACGGAGTGGGTCTCGTACCTGATCTCGACCAGCTTGCATTGTGCCTCATCCGGGATGTCCGGGATCTGGAGTGAAATGTCCTCCATCAGGGCTTGGACGTAGGCCTCCATCAGGGCTTGGACGTAGGCATGTAGCGTAATTAATGGCTTTCACCGCCAACGATGCCGCCGAGTAGGTTTTCTTAGTCAGTCCGTCTATCTTGTGGGCCTCACGGTCAACCGGCAAAGTAGCTTGTTTGTGAGTGGAAGCCAGCTGAGCTCCCTCAACAATTGCCGAATTCTGCCTTGGGTGGCTAGCCAGCCTTGAACAGCTCTTTGGAGAGACCCTGTACAGGGACTCAATCTTCCTGGAGGTTCCCACCAATGAAGCTGGAGAGTCCCATGATTTCTTAATAATCGTCTCCAGAGATGGCAAGAGTGGGATGGACGGTGGCGTTTGCATGCGCCCATGGACACGATGCTTGACTGGGTCCTTTGCTGCCTCCTCCGGGTACTCCAGATCGATGTCGAGGGCCCTGGACATCTTAATTACATGTTCATTAAAGGTCCGGAGATCATCCGTTGGGGAGGCTGGTTCTGGACGGTGCATACTCTGCGGGGAATCTTGAGGAGAGAAGTCATCATCAGAAGGGTTCTTGGAGAATAGAACCACTTCGGGTTCAGAGCCGGTATTGGACTGGATAGGTATTACCATGTCATCGTCTGGCTCATGCAGAAGGTTCTCCAGCCGGGCCCGTGGTTCTTAGTGCTTTGACACTGGTTCCAACGTTGTCGGCTTCGACGGCTTTGACAACGTAGGCCATGTGGGTTGGGTGCAAACCTTACGGGCATGACGTCCCTCCTCGAATTTTCAGAAAGCCGTCTCTCTCGGAACCGCCATGTAGAAGCAACCCGTATCGGAGTCGTAAAACACATTGGGGTCCTCCGGGTGCTTGGGATCAGCGGGGGCTTCAGCAGAGTGGCAAGGAACCAGAGTTGGTGAACGATGCCGTCTGAGCGAGGTGCGGTCCTAGTCCAGGTCCTCCATGGGCACTGTGGAGATACCGGACAGGCTGGGGATCGGTTCATCTTCCTGTCAGGATGGGGTCCGACTCCGTTCCCGTGGCCTCATCTGGGGCACCAGAACCGGTGTGGAATCCAGCTGGGTTGGGGCCCTAGACGACTGGTCGGTGACTTTAGGAGTTCCCTTTAACAGAGGGTCTCTGGATGGTTTGGTCTTCTTTGGTGAAGATGGGGACCTCTCTGGCACCTTAGACTTTCTCTTCGGGGCTCTCGGGGCCTCGGGAGGGAAGAAAGGGATGACCTGAAGGTCAGAGATGACAGGCCCCAGTTTGGGAGTCTTGTCTGTCTTTTTGGAGACAGCAAAAAAAAAGGAAACTGGGAGGTGATGCCCTAAACGAAGAAGCAAATGGAAAAACACTGAGTTTAGGGGAAATGAAGCTAAAAAACTGTAATTTTATTGGAACAATATGTTGAATACTAAAATAAGAGTTAAAACCTGCTGTGAGGCTTAAACTGGCTCGTAAGCCACACTTAATAAGTTAATAGGCTGGAGCTGGGCTTGAAAACTGCAATTCCCAAAATAATACAAAACTATAACAATTCCTCTGTGTCTCACACCTTGTATAGAAATGAGTACACACAATATTATTATAGTTGCAGAGTGCACCGACAGAGGCTTGGATGGAAAGGGATATACAGTATGCCTAAAGCAGATAAAAGTGTACAAAAGATTCTGAAGATTTTGATTCTAGACAGTGATTCTAGAAGTATCCAAACAGCATTGTGCAGACGCAGTAAAACCCATTTGTATGATTCGCAGAGACCACGAAGAAGAAGAGGAATATAATTTCCATATAACTACATCAGCAACTAGTTTCTTGCTTAGTCTTTCAGTTGTATTTTTATTTAATTTTTGTTGTAAATTCATTTATTTAATTAAAATAATTATTAAGATTGTTTTTATGGCAAATTATCTCAAAGTAGTAATGATTACTTTAAATTTTATGTGTGATGTTAATATTGTTTTACTCTGTTGAATTGTTTTAAGTTTTTTTGCAGTCTACTTTGAGTCTTTCACTTTTAAATAACATTTTCACTATAAATCTTGCTCTTACCTGCAGGTTCTTCTTTCGATGAAACACAATTGACTTTGCTTTGACTTTTCTGTCTTTTATATCCACTTTGTTGCCACATAAAACTATGGGGATGTTCTCACACACTCGTACCAAATCTCTATGCCAGTTGGGTACATTCTTGTATGTAACTCTTGATGTGACATCAAACATGATGATGGCACACTGAGCTGAAAATTAATTTTGTTGTGTATTAACACTAGTATGATCCATGAAATGTAAAACTGAGAAATCAAGTTCTAATATCATCTGATTATTTACCCCCCACTCCACGAAAAACACTCTACATCAACTTACAATCTATTTTTGTGGTTCTGAAAAAGTGTGGCAGGAACATCCCTCCAGGGAATTCTTCCAGAGGGGAGCAGAACTTGAAGACTCTCCTCTTCCTCTTTCCAAACTTTTTTATGTAAAATGTATACATATGTTGAGTTAAATATTTAATTTACTTAAATAAAATTCTCATAATTTAAATGTTGTTACCTTATAAAATTTTAAAATATGAATATACATAAATGTGCAAATAAAAATATGTACACTAAATAAACAAAATATTTTTATTAAGAAACTATATTCAGTGAATGGGTGGTGGTGGTGGTGAGTCTGCATGTAGATATAATGGGAAGTCACAAGGGTAAAATGCTGGAGTACGACTGGCCTAGTACTTAAACAATGCTTCATTGCCTTTAGAACAGCTCATAATAATAATTTAATAATTTGTTTTATTTATATACCGCTATTCCAAAGATCATAGCGGTGAACAGCAAGTAAGCTAATTAGCAAGTAAGCTAATTTGCCCCCAACAGCCTGGGTACTCATTTTAGCGACCTTGGAAGGATGCAAGCCTGAGTCGAGCTTGGGCCCTTTTGCTGATCTTGAACTCGCAACCTTGTGGTTTCAAATGAATGGCTGCAGTACAGGCATTGAACCACTGAGCCACCAGGGCGCATAACATAACATATTGTTTATTGATTAGCCCTCAGGCCATATCAAAATAACACAAAGCAGATAAAACATGCTTTAAAATTCTGTAGAAGGTCTATAGAAATTTAAAAAGCTAAATATAATAAATCTGAAGTATGAATAAAATACCATACAGATACCATCTGAATGCAAAAAAAAAAAAAAAAAAAAAAAAAAAAAAAAAAAAACCCATAAATGAAACAAAATAATAAAACCTCAGAACAGCTGCATTTTGATTATTAAGAAACTTTTTGCTGTTGTAATTGCCCATAACTCAACTTCAACTTCCTCTGTTTCTATTCCCCTGAACCTTTGCTAGAATTATTGTCTTTTCCAGTGATTCATGGATTCTCATAATGTGGCCTTAAAGTATGACAGCCTCAATTTAATCATCTTGGCATCTAGAGAGTTCAGGCTTGATCTGTTCTATAACACATTTGCTTGTCTTCTTGGCCATCAATAGTATTTTCAGTACTCTTCTCCAGCACATCTCAAATTAGTTGATTTTATTCCTGTCAACTTTTTTTTTTTACTGTCCAGCTCTCATCTGTACATGGTGATGGGCAATACAATGGCTTAAACTATTGTCACTTTAGTATTCAGAGTTCTGTCCTTACATTTTATTATTTTCTCCAGTTCTTCCACAGCTTTCCATTCCTATTCTAATTTCTTAACTGCAGTCTCCAATCTGATCAACATTTGAGCTAAGATATGGGAAATCTTTGAGTATTTCAATTTTCTTGTCTAGGAAAAATTAACGGAGATCTTCTGTCTTCATTCAGGGAAAGAAGAGGCTGACAAGACTTCCTTTTGGTCCATGTGGGACCAAAAGGAATTATCCCTTCCTTTTGGTCCATGTGGGAACTGATGATACTGCATGACACAGCCTTCAGAACATCAGAAGGGATTATAAGGCTTTGGGTAATAATAATAATAATAATAATAATAATAGGATTTATTTATATGCCACCCAATCACTGGGAATCTGGGCAGCTTACAACAGAGGGGATAATAAGACGGTTCCCTGCCCTCAGGCTTACAATCTAAAAAGACACGACACAAAATAAGGGAATGGTGGAGGGAGGGGATCAGGTCCAGCAGTTCTTCTCTCCCTCTGAGGCCTGGACTAAGCAGATGGACTGGAGGGAGGGCTCTTCTTCTTCAGGCTAGCCCTCATGGAGCTGGGCCTGCCTGGTCAACTCCCTTGCAGGTCGGAGGATGACAGTTAAGGAGGGAGGAGTCTCTTCTTCCAGGCTAGCCCTGATGGATCTGGGCCAGCCTATTATCTCCCTCATATGCTGAAAGATGACAGTTATGGAGGGAGGAGCCTCTTTCTTCAGGCTAGCCCTGATGGAACTGGACCAGTGTATTCTCTCCTTCATAGGCCGAAAGACGACAGTTAAGGAGGGAAGAGTGGGTAGGAAGTTGAAAGAGATGGATGCACAGGCTGTCATCTCATCTCTTCTCCCAGTCAAAGGGCATGGTCCAGGAAGGAAGAAGAAAATAGTGGATGTGAACAACTGTGAACAGATGGTGCTGCCAAGAACGATTTGGATTCTTCGATCATGAACTGCGGTTCCATGAAGAGGGACTTCTGGCAAAAGATGGGTTGCATCTCACGCCAGTTGGAAGAAACGTTTTTGCCAATAATGTCAAGAATTTGATCAGGAGGGCTTTAAACTGAGTTTCGTGGAGGAGGGAGACAATATTAAGGAAGGCGAAAGGGATGGAGCAAATACTCAAACTATCATAGAATCCTAGAGTTGGAAGAGACCACAAGGGCCATCCAGTCCAGCCTTATTTGCCTCAGTCTTCTCAGAAAAAGAAAAGAGTGCTCAACCTGAGGATAATGGAGCAGAGGACAGAATAAAGGAATTTCAGCACAGAATAAGTAAAGAGATAGTTAATCTAAATGAATATAAGTGTACAGGACTTGATGAACTACATCCAAGGGTATTAAAAGAACTGGCAAATATTAAGAAAAAGAGCCCTCCTTCCAGTCCATCTGCCTTGGCCCAGGCCTCAGAGGGAGAGAAGAATATAATTTCCATATAACTACATCAGCAACTAGTTTCTTGCTTAGTCTTTCAGTTGTATTTTTATTTAATTTTTTGTTGTAAATTTATTTATTTAATTAAATGTCATGGGAAACCTTGTCAAAGGCCTTACTGAAATCAAGATCTACTATATCCACAGCATTCCCTTCATCTACCAAGCTGGTAATTTTATCAAAGAAAGAGATTAGATTTGTCTGGCATGACTTCTTTCTCTGAAACCCGTGTTGACTTTTTGTGATTCTGGCATTGCCTTCTAGACTCTCTGTTTAATGTTTAAGGATCTGCTCCAGAATCTTTCCTGGTATTGATGTCAGACTAACTGGACGATAATTGTTGGGATGCTCTTTCCCCCCCCTTTTTGAAGATAGGGACATTGTTTGCCCTCCTCCAGTCTGCTGGGATTTCTCCTGTTTTCCAGGAGTTTTCAAATATGATTGCCAATGGCTCCGATATTACATTTGCCAGTTCTTTTAGTACCCTTGGATGTAGTTCATCTGGTCCTGGAGACTTAAATTCATTTAGATTAACAAGGTATTCCTCTACTCAAACCGGCTTCCGGGCGGGCTATGGGGTTGAGACTGCCATGGTCGCCTTAGTCGATGATCTCCGTCTGGCCATGGACAGGGGTAGTGCTCTTGGACATCTCATGGACAGGGGTAGTGCTCTTGGACATCTCTGCGGCCTTCGATACCATCAACCATGGTATCCTTCTGGATCGCCTGGGGGAGTTGGGTATCGGGGGCACTGCTCTGCAGTGGTTCCATTCCTACCTCTCAGGCAGATTCCAGATGGTGGAGCTGGGGGACTGTCGCTCCGATAAGAGGGCCCTTACATCTGGGGTCCCTCAGGGAGCGATTTTGTCCCCTATGCTATTCAACATTTACATGAAGCCTCTGGGAGAGTTCATCCGGAGGCACGGGGCGTGGTGTTATCAGTACGCTGATGACACCCAAATAGTCTTCTCTCTGTCTCCAACTGATGCAGTGTCTAGGGATGGCATCTCTCCGCTCAATGCCTGTCTGGAGTTGGTAATGGGCTGGATGAATCCAGAGAAAACGGAAGTACTTGTGATAAGCTCCCCCGGTCCCGGGAAGGAAATTTGTCCACCCGTCCTGAACGGGGTCACGCTCCCCGTGAAGGACACAGTTCGCAGTCTGGGGGTGCTTCTGGACTCGTCGCTTCACCTGACTCCTCAGGTGGATGCGACAGTTAGAAGTGCCTGTTATCAGCTTCGGCTGATACGCCAGCTGCGACCCTTCCTGGGTCGGGGGGGACCTTGAAACAGTGGTACATGCACTGGTAACCTCTTGACTTGATTTCTGTAATGCGCTCTACATGGGGCAACCCTTGTACCAAACTCAGAAGCTACAGTTGGTTCAGAATATGGCAGCAAGACTAGTCACTCGCAGCTCCAGGGCCAGCCACATAACACCTATATTGAAAGATCTGCATTGGCTGCCAGTCCGCTTCCGGGCGCAATACAAGGTGTTGGTTGTTACCTATAAAGCCCTAAATGGCTTGGGCCCAGAGTACTTGGAGGACTGCTTCTCCCCATATAATCTGCCCCGCACTCTCAGGTCGGGTGGGAGACAACTTTTGAGAGTTCCTAAGGTGAAATATACAGCGTCTGCGCATAGGGCTTTTTCTGTTTCGGCCCCACGGACTTGGAACTCTCTCCCTGACGAGCTCCGCTCGGCCCCCTCCCTCGAGTCTTTTAAGAAAAATCTCAAGACTTACCTCTTCCGCCAAGCTTTCCCCCACGTCCTAATCACTATTTTTCTCCTGTGTATTGTGTGTATTGTATTGATTGAATTGTCTGATTGTTTTTAACTGGTTTTAATGATTGAATGATGCATTTTAATTGATGTATTGTACTGTTTAATATGGGGGACTTTTGCTAATGTAACTTGTATTTTATTATTCTGTAAACCGCCGTGATTGAAGGAACGGCGTTATATAAATAAAGACTCATTCATTCATTCATTCATTCATACTATCTCTTTACTTATTCTGTGCTGAAATTCCCCTGTTCTGTCCTCTGCTCTATTATCCTCAGGTTGAGCACCCTTTGCCTTTTCTGAGAAGACTGAGGCAAAGAAGGTGTTGAGTAATTCTGCCTTTTCTCTGTCTTCTGTTAACATTTTTCCATCTTCTCCACGCAGTGGCCCTACCATTTCCTTCTTCTTCCTTTTGCTGCGGACATATCAAAAAAATCCCTTTTTATTCTTTTTAACCTCAAGCCTGAGTTCATTCTGCGCTTTAGCTTTTCTGACTTTACCCCTACAAATGCCTGCTATTTCTTTGGATTCCTTTTTTGTGATTTCCCCCTTTTTCCATTTCTTATACATGTTCCCGTTTCAAACTTAGCTCGGTGAAAGTTCCTTAGTCATCTATCCTGGTTTCTTGAGACACCTCCCATTTTTCTTTTTCACTGGAATTATTTGAAATTGTGCCTTCAGTATCTCTCTTTTGAGAAACTCCCATCCGTCGTTAACTCCCTTCCCTTTTAGTATTTCTGACCATGGGATCACCCTCAATACTTCTCTAAGTTTACTGAAATCCACTCTCCTAAAGTCTAGAATGTGTGTTTGACTATGCCTGGCTTCTCCTTTCCATTGCATAACAAACTCCAGGAGAACATGGTCACTTCCACCTAATGATCCCACCACTTGTACACTATTAACCAAGTCATCCTTGTTGGTTAGGATCAGATCCAAAATAGCTGACCCCCTTGTTGCCTCTTCCACCTTTTGGACCATGAAATAGTCTTCCAGGCAAGTGAGGAATGTGCAAAACCTTGAGGAATTGGCTGAGTTTGACTTCCAGCAAATATCAGGATAGTTGAAGTCGCCCATCACTACTACATCTCTCTTTTCTGACTGTGTGGTCATCTGTTTTAGAAAGATATCATCCAATTCCTCAGTCTGACTTGGGGGTCTGTAGTACACTCCCACCATAACATCCCTGTTGTTACACTGCCCTTTAATTTTTATCCAGATGCTCTCCACCTGGCTTCCATGACTGATGTCCTGGATCTCTTCACTGGTGTAAATATCTCTGACATATAGTGCTATTCCTCCTCCTTTCCTGTGTGGCCTGTTTCTCTTAAAAAGGTTATACCCCTCTATTTCCACATTCCAGTCATGAGTCTCATCCCACCAGGTTTCAGTGATGCCTATTATATCATATTTGCTTTGCTGTACTAGGAGTTCGAGTTCATCTTGCTTATTTCCCATGGTCTGTGCATTACTGTAGAGACATCGCAGACCACGGGTCCCATTTACTTGCTGCTTGTGCAAGTTTTTTTGCCTCCCACTGTTGGGTCCTTGCACTTTTTTTCTTGTTTCCTCTATGTCTGTTTGACTATTTTCTCCAGTCCTTTCGCCTTCCTTAATATTGTCTCCCTTCCCCACGGAACTCAGTTTAAAGCCCTCCTGATCAAGTTCTTGAGACTGTTGGCAAAAACATTTCTTCCAGCTGGCGTGAGATGTAACCCGTCCGTTGCAAGAAGTCTCTCATGGAACCACAGCCTATGATCAAAGAATCCAAATCGTTCTCAGTGGCACCATCTGCGGCCAGTTGTTCACATCTGCTATTTTCCTCTCCCTTCCTGGACCGTGCCCTTCGACTGGCAGAAGAGATGAGATGACAATCTGTACATCCATTCCTTTCAGCTTCCTACCAAGCGCCTCGTAATCCCTTTTGATGTCCTGAAGGCTGTGACTGGCAGTATCATTAGTTCCCACGTGGACCAAAAGGAAGGGGTATTGGTCAGTAAGCTTGAACAGTCTTGTCAGCCTCTCTGTCACATCACGGATCTTTGCCCCTGGAAGACAACACATCTCTTGAGACATCTTGTCAGGCCTACAAATCACTGCTTGTGTACCCCTCAGCAAGGAGTCCCCCACTACAACCACACGCCTCCTACAAGGTTTAGCAGCATCTGTTCCCTTGGGTGGAACTCTCAGGCTTGCCTGCTCTGTCCTTGAAGTCTGTCCATGCTGCTCTTCTTCATCCTCTTTGATATTCAAATCGATTCTCTAGCTGCAAGCTCTCCAAACAAATCCCTTCTTGGCCTACTTCTCTGTGTGACATTCCTCTGCCTCCTGTGTATGTGAAGTGACCTCCTCAGCTCCAGCATCTTCCTCTGCGTGGTATTCATCCAGGATTGTTAGTTCTGTTGTGTCCAGGAAATCCTCCTGCTCACTAATATGCTGAAGTGTAGCTACTCTGGACTCCAACTGCTGCACTTTCTACTCCAAGAGGGCTACCAACTTGCACTTGGGGCATGTGAAGTTCTCCACTTCTGTAGGCAAGAAGACAAACATCCCACAAGTGTTGCAGGTGACTGCCGTGGTTCCGTCAGTGTCCATACTGAAAAGTCTTAGGAAATTACTGGAACAGGACTGTGGTTCCTCCTGGAAAAAAAAATCCTCCAGAAAACACCAACGTTAAAGCTCCTGATGTTTCAACAATTTGTGGCAGTGAGCTCAATCAACTCTGCCTCTGCTGTAGATTTCCTTGGATGAAAAAAAATGAAATAAAAATTACTCCTCCCAGAGTAATATAGAGCTAGTCTGCTAGCTCCACCCCCTAGTGACTCACAGATGTGACTCACTGATGATGTGACTACAAGCACACTCTTCCTAGAGTTTAAAAAAAATTAAACAGTCACCACTTAAAATGGCTGCCCAGCTACCTCCTTCTCCTCTCTGTAGCAGGAACTGAAAATTGTTGTAGATCTCTTTATCCTTATGCACTAATCATTGAACTGTTCAAGGTTCTGATTATGTTTCAGTCTCTCCTTCCTTTTGCTTTTTCTTTCTTTCTTTAACTGCTTGAAGCATTTTGTCTGTCACACTGTTTCTTCTGCTTTTTAGCCACTGAAATTGTCTTTCTGCATTCCTCTGATTATGTTCCTGACTTCTGGCCATAGTTCTTCTGGTTCCCAAGGTTTAATAGCGAGAAATCTATTTCTTAAATTGTCTTTAATTTCTGTTGGCATGTTCTCTTGATCATATTTTGTAATGATAATTATTTGTATATTCTTCCTCAGCTTTTTAATTCTAATTTTGGATAATAGCAGTTTGTGATAAGTGCAACCCTTTTTAAAAACTAGAACTTTTTTTTAAAAAAATGGTCCCTTGCTCAATCTGTTTTAATTAATTTCTAGCTTCTTTTACTAGCATATACATATGCATAATTCTGATGAAAAAACAGTGTATGTACATAGCAGAAATCTTTGAAATTAACCATTGGTATTTTATATCATGAAAACCACAAATTAGAAACAATTAATTACAGATGTTTTGCAGAATATATCCTTTTTGGGTAGTTGAACCATAAAAATAGTTATTCAGACAACTTACCTTGGATGTAATAACCATCTCGCAGACCACCAAACTTTTCCTGTCCTGCTGTGTCCCAGACATTAAATTTAATGGGACCTCTGTTAGTGTGGAACACAAGGGGATGGACCTCAACACCCAGAGTAGCTGGAATTGTATTAAACTTTTGGTATTATATTGCATGAAAAAGGTTTTATGAACATATAAGCTGCATATATTTCAACAAGAATATCAGCAACTAATGAGACTTGAACATGTTTATTCAACATAAATTTAATTTTAAAAGATTGATTTTCATAAACCACCTTCTTATTCCATAAATCATTGTTTCCCTCAGTTCACAGATCTTCTGGCTAGGAGCTAGATGCTGCTCAACTTAACTTTTTATTCTTTTTGTCTTGAGCTATGCCTTATGAAGATTATAAAACCAAATGTAAGTCTGTTGAATTAACTATTTATGAGTAATTATAAGAATCTTTTTGGCAAAATGGCTATAAATTTATTTATTTTGAGTTTATACCATGCTATTCAAGCAAAAAGGACTGCAGAACAGGTTACAAATTGTTAATTGTAGCCCTCAGGCTAACATCCTAAGTAAATACAACAAACAAACAAAAAATAAATGGCAGTTGAGGAGGAGGATTAAGTCCAGCAGATGCTAGGTGTTCTTGTCTCTTCCCAAGACCATAGCAAAGGCAGTTGGAATGTGACTTAAATCCTGAAAACAAAGCTGAGAGCATGTGGGTAAAAATTAATAGGGGAGAAACAAGAGGCTTGTAATCTTGGAGGTCTGCTACAGGCATCCAAGACAAGCTGAGGAGTTGGATGATGGCCTCCTGGAACAAAGAACACACATTAAGAAAGGAGGAGTGAAGCAGTAATGAGGGATCTACCTAAAAAAAATTTCAACTTAGGCAACGCTAAAAAAGAACATGTATAAGAAATGGAAAAAAGGGGAAATCGCCAAAAAAAAGTTCAATAGCCAGCTTGTGTAATGAGAATTCAGAAAATTTAAAGCACCAAATGAGCTCAGGTCTGCTAGAGAGGTTTTGATAATCCCAGTAGCAAAAGCAAGAACAAGGAAATTGTAGGGCTGCTAAGAGTGAATAGAGAAATGGCAAAACTACTCAAGGCCTATGTCTTGGTTTTCTCTGAAAAAGAGAACATTGCTCAACTTAGGGAAAATGGAGCAGATGGTAAAGTAGGGGAACTGCAGCACTAAACTAGTAAAGAAGTAGTACAGGAATATCTGACTACTTGAAACAAATTTAAGTCTCTAGGGTCAGATGAACTACATCCAAGGCTATTGAAAGAACTGCCACAAGTTACCTAACATCCACTTTTCAATAATCTTTTGAGAATTTCTGTACAACTGGAAAGGTCCCAGCAGATTAAACAATGGCAAATGTCCACATCTTCAATGGAGAAAAAGAGTACCCAAACAATTACCACCCAGTCAGCCTGACATCAATAACAGGGAAGTTGCTAGTCTAGATCATTAAATAGTCAATCTGTAAGAATTTAGAAAGAAATGTTGTGATTATTAAAAGTCAGCATGGGTTTTTCAAAAACAAGTCATACCAGACTAATCTTCTCTCTCTCTCTCTCTCTTTTTTGGATAGAATGCTACAGATGTAGCATATCTTGATTTCAGTAACGACTTTGACAAATTCCCCATGAGATCCTTGCAAAAGAGGTTGTAAAATGTGGGTTAGAGAATGTGGCTGTAAGGTGGATTTGTAATTGGTTGACCAACTGAACCCAAGGTGTTAAAAAATAGCTCCTCTTCACCCTGGAGAAAAGTAAGTAGCACACTGCCACAGAGTTCTGTCCAGTTTCCAGTGCTAGTCAACATATTTATCAATGACTCTGATGATAGGCATGCTTATCTAATCTGCAGATGACATTAAATTAGGAAGGGTTACTAATTTCCTAGAGGCCAGGATCAGAATTCAAAATGACTTTAATAGATTAGCTCAGGGGTAGGCAACCTTTTTGAGCCGGGGGCCGGGTTGGTGTCCCTCAGACAACTGGGGGGGGGGGGGGGGGGGCGAAGCCGGGGGGGTGGAGCTTCCACCCCAGGGGCGGAGCTTCCACCCCCGGGGGCCAGGCCACCTCCTCTTTGCTGGCCCCTGACGGGGCCCCAGGCCCTGTCAGAGGCCGGGAAAGAGCTGGCAGGGACCGCCAGCGCTGGAGGCCTCAACGTCTTTGCTGGCCCCTGACGCCAGGGGCCCGCTGCCGCCGTCGGAGCCCTCCTGGAGGGCCCCTGTGATAGCAACTGGCCTCCCAGGGGCCCACTGCCGCCGCCTGAGCCCTCCTGGAGGGCCCCTGCGACGGCAACTGGCCTCCCAGGGTCCCACTGCCGCCGTCGGAGCCCTCCTGGAGGACCCCAGCAAAGGCAACAGGCCTCTGGTGGGCCTGCTGCCGTCGCAGGAGCCCTCCTGGAGGGACCCAGCGACGACAATGGGCCTCACAGGGGCCCGCTGCCGCTGTCAGAGCCCTCCTGGAGGACCCCAGCGAAGGCAACGGGCCTCTGGGAGGTCCGCTGATGCCGCCAGAGCCCTCCTAGAGGACCCCAGCGAAGGCAACGGGCCTCTGGGAGGCCCGCTGCCATCACAGGAGCCCTCCTGGAGGGCCCAGTGACAGCAACTGGCCTCCCAGGGGCCTGCTGCTGCAGTCGGAGCCCTCCTGGAGGACCCCGGCGAAGGCAACGGGCCTCTGGGAGGTCCGCTGATGCCGCCAGAGCCCTCCTAGAGGACCCCAGCGAAGGCAACGGGCCTCTGGGAGGCCCGCTGCCATCACAGGAGCCCTCCTGGAGGGCCCAGCGATGGCAACTGGCCTCCCAGGGGCCCGCTGCCGCCATCGGAACCCTCCTGGAGGGCCCCTGCGACGGCAACTGGCCTCCCAGGGGCCCGCTGCCGCCGTCGGAGCCCTCCTGGAGGGCCCAGCGACGGCAAGTGGCCTCCCAGGGGCCCGCTGCCGCCGTCGGAGCCCTCCTGGAGGGCCCAGCGATGGCAACTGGCCTCCCAGGGGCCCGCTGCCGCCATCGGAACCCTCCTGGAGGGTCCCAGCGATGGCAATGGGCCTCCCAGAGCTCCGGTGCGGCTCCTGGAGCCCCGTTTCAGGGCTCCGGAGGCCGCAGCGGGCCTCTTAATGGGCGCCGCCATTTTGAAGGACAAAATGGTGGCCAAAGCCGCCGAAATTGGCGGCGATTTCGGCGGCAGGAGGGACCGGGGGCCAGCGGAAAGGCGCCCGCGGGCCGGATCCTGGATTAGCTGGACCAAAACAAAGAAAAAGAATTTCAGTGAGGAGAAATATAAGATACTATACTTTGAAATAAAAAATGAAAAACACAGATATTGCATGGGTAACAACTGGATTGAGAACAGTATATGTGAAAGCTTGTTTTCTGCTGCTCCAGAGAACAAGACCCGGAACAATGGATGCAAGCTACAGGAAAAGAGATTCCACCTGAACATTAGGAGGAACTTCCTGACAGTAAGGGCTGTTCGACAGTGGAATGCACTTCCTCGGAAGGTGATAGAGTCTCCTTCCTTGGAGGTCTTTAAACAGAGGCTGGATGGCCATCTGTCAGAGATGCTTTGATTTGGATTTCCTGCATGGCAGGAGGTTGGACTGGATGGCCCTAGTGGTCTCTTCCAACTCTACGATTCTATGATTCTATGAAAGAGATCTAGTAGTTCTAGTGAGCTACGAGTCAGCAATGTGGTATGGTAGCTAATAATCCCAATGAAATTCTAAGCTGAATGGATAGTAGTATAACGTCTAGTTTGCAGAAAGTAATAGTACTAATCTATTCTGCTTTAGTCAGACGTCACCTTGAACACCATATCCAGTTCTGAGCAGCACAATTCAAAATAGATCTTGACAGGCTGCAGCAGGTCTAGAAGACAGTGACCAAAATGGTGAATGGTCTGGAAACCATGCCCTATGAGGAGTGGTTTAAGAAGCTGGGTATATTTAACCTGGAGAAGAGAAGGTTAAGAGGTGATATGATAGCCCTGCTTAAGTATTTGAAGGGATGTTATGTTGAGGAGGGGAGCAAGCTTGTTTTCTGCTTCTAGAACAAAGAGTAATGGAATCAAACTACAGGAAAAGAAATTCTGCCAAAAATTAGTTAGAATTTCCTGATGGTAATAGCTATTCAACAGTGGAATATATTGCTGTCTCAGAGAATAGTACAGTTTCCTTTTTAGAAGGTTTTTAAACAGATGCTAGATGGTCATCTGGCTGGAGTACTTTGATGGGTGTATGCCTTCATGCTAGGGGGTTGGACTTAATGGTCTCATGGTCTCTTCCAACACTATGATTCTATGGTAGAAAGGTTAAATACAAATTTCCAAAATAATAATCAAACTTGTTTTAATGTGAAGATAAAGGCTTTTATGGCTGGCATCCATAGTTTTTTATGGGTTTTGGGCTATGTGGCCATGTTCTAGAAGAGCATATATATACCCCACTCACTTCCATGCCAGCATTTTCTGAAGATGCTAGCCACAGATGCTGGCAAAATGTCAGGAATAAACTCTTCTAGAATATGGCCACACAGCCCAAAAAAACCAGTAAAAACTAAACTTGTTTTACATATCATTAATATATACTGTCTTAAGCATGTAAAAATAATGAAAACAACATACCTACATACTTCTTCTCAAACTCCCCAGTCAAATGACGTTTTACAAATGTTGTTTTACCAGTACCACCATCACCAACCAAAACAAGCTGTTGAAAAACATTCAGAAATTATTATTATTTTTAATATTATTATTTATAAAACTACATCTTATGGTTGATTTCTACTGGTTCCACAAGTTAATGGACTTCTGTGCCTCAATGCTGCACTAACCTAGATTCAAATCACAATTTGGACACTAACCAAGTTATCTTAGGTCAATACTGCTGAGCCCACTCTTCATGAATTGTAATAACCAGATAAAATTACAAACCATTTACACTGCAACAAACACAGACATCTCCCACAAATCTGTAAAACTTCTGTGTAAATGATAGATACCTGTGTAACCCTAAACTATTTCAGAAAACATTACTGGATATCATTCTGGGTTGATTGCAAGAAGAGATACACATAAAGCAGGTTTCACACTGGCACTGCCCAGGTAGAGGCAAAGAATCACATAATCTAAAGCTTTGCTGATAATTTTTCTCCTCTGGATCTTCCTTTTAGTTTTCCTTCATAGCTCAGTTTATTCTTTTATATATGATGCTTAATGTTGTCCCAGTGGAGAAGATTAAGCATCATATATAAAAGAAGGTAAAAGAAATGAAGATAGGGGGAAAGAATATCAACCATCTAAGTTATGCAGAACACACTATTAGCAGAAAACATCAGACCTGGAACAATTACTAAGGAAGGTAGGGGGAAAGTGCAAAGGCAGGCATAATGCTGAACATAAAAAACGAAACAAAAATAGTGACCATGGAAGAGCTACATAAATTCAACTAGACAATGAGGAAACCTAAATAGTAAAAGTTTTTGCATATTGATCAAAGGAGACTACAGCCAAATCTGAAAAAGACTAGGATTGGGAAGGGCTGCTATGAAATATATAGACAAGATCCTAAAGACATTACATTCCCCATTACCATGTATGGATATAAGAACCGAACAGTAAAGAAAGCAGACAAGAAAACCAATTCATTTAATAATAATAATAATTATTATTATTATTTATATCCCACCTCTCCCTGTATTGGATCGAGGCAGGTAACAGCATACCAAAGAAAGAATAATAAAACCAAGAACATAGAACAATAGATAAAAATACAGTGAGCTCCTGATTCTCACTCCCTCCCACCCCTAAATTCACATTAAAAGCAATTCCTAAACAATGGATAATAAAATCAGTCAGAAAATGGAATGTTAGACTTACCTGAGATACGTCCCTTTCCATCAGAGAAGGACACGGGCATCCTGACTTTGGGTAGCCCCGCCCATTATGTCTCCTGATACGCAAGGAGAAAAGAACAATGGACCTGGGGCCTGGCCCCGCCTTCATGGGCAGAGTGACCCAAGGAACCCCAGTGGATGACTAGCTAAGAACAAAGATTTATTATTATTATTATTATTATTATTATTATTTTAACAGGGCGAATGCCCGAATAAACTTGGCTAAGAAAACTAACAGATAAATCTGACTACCTGCGCCAGGAGGCAAAATCAGGGTGGGGAGGATGCTCTTACCTTCTCTGATGGAAAGGGACATATCTCAGGTAAGTCTAAATTTCCATTTCCCATCAGAGAAGGAGCTGAGCAACCTGACATTGGGATTTAGAAAAGCCACCAAATTTAGGGAGGTCTGGCTGGTGCGGAATGCAAATCAGGAACAATTTGTTGTAACACACACTGTCTGAAAGCCGCCTCAGCTGACTGAAAGGAATCTAGTTTATAATGTCTGACAAACGTGGATGGTGTCTTCCAAGTAGCCGCAAATCCCAGCCAGAGGATTGTTAGTGGCCAAGGCTGCTGACGTTGCCGCACTCCTAATTGATTGGGTGGTATTGCCCTTTGGCAGAGTCAAGTTAAGAGCTTTGTAACAGGTGATGATACACTCTTTAATCCATTTTGCCATGCTGGAGATTGACACATTTTTTCCTTTAGAGCAGGGGTAGGCAACCTGCGGCCCGTGGGCCGGATGTGGCCCGGCGAGGCCTTGGGACTGGCCCCAGCCCAGTCCTGCCGCCGATTGCCGCTGGGGCCTTTGGCCTCTCACGCGCAGGGGCAAGGGGGGCAATTGTCTATAGATGCCTCAGAAACATGCATTTATATTAACATTTTTAAAAAAATCAGCAATTTTTTTTGCGTGTCCTCCACTTTTTTTAAAAAAAGTGTCCACCATTTGAAAATGTTGTCCTACATTTGTCCTGGTTTATTTATTTATTTGATTTTTTAAAAAAATATTTAATTATTTATTTTTTGGCTTCGGCCCCCCCAGTTGTCTGAGGGACAGCAACCCGGCCCCTGGCTCAAAACAGTTGCCTACCCCTGCTTTAGAGTTAGGTCAAAAAGATATGAAGAGAGCTTCCAACTTTCTGAAGGCCGCTGCCCTCTTGAGCCTCTGAGGGAGTTGACCAGGCAGGCACAGCTCTATCAGGGCTAGCCTGGAAGAAGAGACTCCCCCGTCCATAACTGTCATCTTCCAGCCTGAGGGAGTTGACCAGGAAGGCCCAGCTCCATCAGGGCTAGCCTGGAAGAAGAGACTCCTCCCTCCATAACTGTCATCTTTCGGCCTCTGAGGGAGTTGACCAGGCAGACACAGCTCCATCAGGGCGAGCCTGGAAGAAGAGACTCCTCCCTCCATAACTGACATCTTTCAGCCTCTGAGGGAGTTGACCAGGCAGGCACAGCTCTATCAGGACTAGCCTGGAAGAAGAGACTCCCCCGTCCATAACTGTCATCTTCCAGCCTCTGAGGGAGTTGACCAGGAAGGCCCAGCTCCATCAGGGCTAGCCTGGAAGAAGGGACTCCTCCCTCCATAACTGACATCTTTCAGCCTCTGAGGGAGTTGACCAGGCAGGCACAGCTCTATCAGGGCTAGCCTGGAAGAAGAGACTCCCTCGTCCATAACTGTAATCTTCCAGCCTATGAGTGAGTTGACCAGGAAAGCCCAGCTCCATCAGGGCTAGCCTGGAAGAAGAGACTCCTCCCTCCATAACTGTCATCTTTCGGCCTCTGAGGGAGTTGACCAGGCAGGCACAGCTCTATCAAGGCTAGCCTGGAAGAAGAGACTCCCCCCTCCATAACTGTCATCCTCTGGCCTGTGAGGGAGTGACCAGGCAGGCCCAGCTCCATGAGGGCTAGCCTGAAGAAGAAGAGCCCTCCCTCCGGTCCATCTGCCTTGGTCCAGGCCTCAGAGGGAGAGAAGAACTGCTGGACCTGATCCCCTTCCCCCACCATTCCCTTCTTTTGTGTCGTGTCTTTTTAGATTGTAAGCCTGAGGGCAGGGAACCATCTATTATCCCCTCTGTTGTAAGCCACCTGGATTCCCATTGATTGGGTGGCATATAAATAAATCCTATTATTATTATTATTATGGCGCCAGATTCTCCACCTTTGTGACTGTAGTCAGTAGCTTGTGAGCTGGAGAAACACCTGTTGCTTTCTCAAGGAGGAAAGAGACACTGTAATCTTCTCTCAGATGAGTCTTTTATTCATAGAAGTTCCACTGTGTACAACAGTATATACAATGACATCATCCAGCATCCACACCAGTAACAACCCACTCTGAGGCACACACTGTGTCACTCTCACTGAGTGACAGTTGAGAATGACAGTTGACAGTTGCATCAACATTCCAATGATGCATTGTTTAAATGGTGACACATATAACTGTCACTAGAGCTGTAAATAACTTGCACAACAGCTCCACCTAGTGGCCACATACATGTCACTTCCTCATACCTGTTTACCATGGTCCTGACATTGGGATGTATGAAACACCGAGTTCCCCTTGGGAATGAAGGTTGGATCAGGACCAAGTCTGTTCTGAAAACGCATAACTCCTTGCAGACAGAAAGAGTGCCGATCTCCAAGACACGCCAAGCCAACGTGAGTGCTGTGAGTATCAGCATCTTCCAGGTTAGGAACTTAAGAGGCACCTCCTTCAGCAGTTCAAACGGTTGAATGGTCAGGGCTTTTAGGACCTGGTGAAGGTCCCACGACGGAAAGTAGTGTCTGGTTGGAGGTAGTCTGTTAACCATTCCCTTGAGCATCCTGTGAATGTGAGGATGGTGGGATATCTTGTCCGCCCTGTCGTGAGGGAGGATGGAGGTTATCGCCGCCACTTGTCTCTTAATGGTGTTAGGGCGAAGGCTCTGATCAATTCCTTCTTGGAGAAACTGGAGGACTGTAGGCACTGACATATGGATGAAGTCCTTTTTCTTGCGTTTACATCACCTCTGGAATGTCCTGAATGTGTATTCATAAATTTTGAGCGTCAACTGGCATGGGGATGATAGGCCTGCCTGGAAGAAGACAATCCCTCCCTTCATCCACCATCTTGAGGGAGAGAGAGGCAGGCTAGCTCCACCAGGCCTGCCTGGAAGAAGACAAGCCCTCCCTTCACCCACCATCTTGAGGGAGAGAGAGGCAGGCTAGGTCCAAGAAGACAAGCCCTCCCTCCAGTCCATCTGCCTTGGTCCAGGTCTCAGAGATAGAGAAGACTGCTGGACCTCATCCCCTTCCCCACCACCACTCCCTTCTCCTTTCGTGTCATGTCTTTTTAGATTGTAAGCCTGAGGGCAGCGAACCGTCTAATTAAAAAGATTGTATGTACAGCGCTGTGTAAATTTACAGCGCTTTATAAATAAAGGTTAATAATAATAATAATAATAATTCGATCACCTCTGGCGAATATCCATAACTGGTTAGCATGTGGCGTTCAATTTCCAGGTGTGTAGTTGAAACGAGACTGGATTGGGATGGTGAACCTGGCCCTGAGACAGCAGGTCTGGCTTGATGGGCAGGGGTAGACTCGGAATTGGCAGACTGAGGATCTCTGAGAACCAAGGCTACCTGATCCTTCACACCTTGGACAGGAACTTTAAGATAAGGGGCACTGGTGGGAAGGCATATAGGAGGCCCTCTGGCCAATGACAATTGAGGGCAGCATCTATATCTTCTGCTCCCTCTATCTGGAACCTGGAAAAGAAACTCGGAGTCTTGGTGTTGGATGGGGAAGCAAATAGGTCTAGCACCAGATGCCCGAATCTCATCATGACAATGTGGAACACCTCTGGGTCAAGGCTCCACTCTGACTGGTCTATGTCTGATCGACTTAGCCAATCTGCCTTGGAGTTTAGTTTTCCCTGCAGGTGTTCTGCGTCTAGGGAGAACGGATTGTCTTTGGCCCATGTCAGGAGTGGCCAAGCCATGTTCATCAGAGACTGTGACTGGGCGCTGCCCTGTCAGTTGATATGGGCCTTTGCTGTAATGTTGTCTGTCCTTATCAGGACATCCTTGTGAAGAATCAGGTGCTGGAAGGACCGTAGCACCAGATGAATTGCCTGCAGTTCCAGCCAATTGATGCTGTGTGACCGTTATATCAAATTGCAACGCCCCTGGGTTATGTGAGGCCTGCAATAGCTCCCCCCGAGCCCTGGAGACAGTCGTCTGTGGTAATCTGAATCCTTTGTGGTTTCCAGATGGGTCTCCCCCTTGAGCTAGTCTCGGAGGTCCACCACAGGAGCTTCTGCTACACCTCGAGGCAAGAAAGGAGGAGAAAAACAAGGGAAGGAATCCTCTTTTTTTTTAAGGGAAAGCCAGGAAAAGGAGGGAAGGGAGGGAGAGCCAGGCTAGTCTGGGGAGCTCAGATGATAGAAGGCTTGAAATCTTGAGAAAAACAACAAAGCATGTCCCACCAAGAGCAAGGCAGGAAGAAGACTGGGGTTCCTTGGGTCACTCCACCCATGGGGGGGGGGGGGAGCTAGGCCCCAGGTCCATTGTTCTTTTCTCCCTCCCTATCAGGAGCCAAGGCGGGCAGAGCTACCCAAAGTCAGGATGCTCGTATCCTTCTCTGATTGGAAACAGATCAATTTGAGGGGAACAAGTTTAAGCAAATGGAGAGTGAGATAGGGAGTCAGTTTGGGAATGCCTGCCAGAAGAGATTTGTTTTTATTGTCTTCTTAAAGACTTCCAAAGATGTTAAATGGCAGATCTCGTTGGGCAGATCGTTCCAGATTTTTGGAGCGGCAACAAAGAATGTCCTCTGGGAAGTGGTTGTCAGTCTAGTTCTCTGTGACTGCAATAGATTCTTCCCTGAGGACCTGACTGTGTGGGAAGGATTGTATGGGAGGAGGTGTTCCCTCAGGTAAGCTGGACATAGGCCATGTAGGGCTTTATAGGTGACCAACACCTGATAGTGTGCCCGGAAGCTAATAGGCAGCCAGTGAAGGGTTTTTAAAATCTGATCCTGAAAGAGTGCTGAGGATACTATGGACAGCTAAAAAGACAAACAAATGGGGACCTTGAACAGATGATGATAATAATTATTTCTAGAGTCCAGCTAATGCCCTAAGATTTTCAGGGAAAGACTTTCTCTCAGTTCTGCCACCATCACAGGCTTGTTGGTGGGGACACAAGAGATAATTTTTTTGTGGCTGCTTCCAGCTTGTGGAAGGCCCTTCCACAGGAGATTAGGCTTGTTTGCTTTTCTATAGCAAGCAAAAATGTTTTTATTTGGACAGGCCTCTCTCTCTTTTCTTCCCAGATTTCTTTTTTCCTCTATAAGTTCCTTTCTATTCCTTCTCTACTCCCAGAGGAAGTCATAAGGATTTATGTACCAAGGTGTGAATGTGTGTGTGTGTGTGTGTGTGTGACAGGGTGGTTTTATATAAGATAATAATAAATAATAAAAATTTTATTTGTATTTTCCCACCTCTCCCTACGGATCGAGGCTGGATGACAGCCAGTATCAAATCACAATACATCACAGTTACAATTAGTTAAAATCAGCTCCAGTAATAGCATATTTAGTAAAAACACACAATTTACAAATACAATATAAAAACATCCTGAGATAGATATATATTTGGGTTATTTCCTTTATAGAGGGTCAGAGGGGTATGCTTGCTGGAAGAGATGGGTTTTCAGCGCCTTCTTAAAGGCGTCCAAGGTGGAAATACATTGAATCTCTTCCGGGAGGTTATTCCAATACGTAGGGGCTGCAGCTGTGAATGCTCTTTGGTGAGTAGCTGTTAATCTCACTTTAGGGTGTTCAAGTAGGAGCTTTCCCGTTGTTCTGAGTGTGCGGGACGGATTGTATAGGGAGAGGCGTTCCCTCAAGTAACTCGGGCCCAAGCCATATAGGGCTTTAAAGGTAATAACCAACACTTTGTATTGTTCTCGGAAGCTAATTGGCAGCCAATGTAAGGATTTTAATACTGGTGTAATATGGTCCGATCTAGGTGTTCCTGTGACCAATCTGGTTGCAGCGTTTTGAACTAGCTGAAGCTTCCAAACTTGGTACAAAGGTAGTCTAATGTATTGCGCATTACAGAAGTCTAAACTAGAGGTTACAAATGCGTGTACTACAGTTTCAAGGTCCTTTCAGTCCAGACAGGGACGCAGGTGGCATATCAGCTGAAGCTGCTACCAAGCACTCCTGGCCATCGCATCCACCTGGGATGATAACTGTAAGGATGGATCCAGGAGTACTCCCAAGCTGCGAACTTTGTCCTTTAGGGGGAGTGTGACCCCGTCCAGGACTGGATGGCAAATTTCCCTGTCTGGTCTTGAGGTACCTATCACAAGTACCTGTTTTCTCTGGATTCAGCCTGAGTTTGTTTTCCCTCATCCAGCACATTACTGACTCCAGACAGGCATCTAGAGGAGAGATGCCTTCCTTAGTCACTGTCTCAATCAGAGACATGGAGAGATAGATCTGGGTGTCATCAGCATACTGATAACACCGAGCTCCATGCTTCCAGATGATCTCTCCTAGCTGCTTCATGTAAATGTTAAATAGCATGGGGGGCAGGATGGCGCCCCGAGGGATGCCAGATGTCAGCTCTCTTTTACAAGAGCAGCAGTCCCCCTGCCTCACCATCTGGAACCTTCCTGAGAGGTAGGACCGGAGCCACTGGAGCGCAGTGCCCCCAATACCTAACTCTCTCAGGCGTTCCAGAAGGATACCATGGTTGAAAAATAATAGCAATAATGCTAGGAAAGATAGAGAGAAGAAGAAATATAGGAAAACCACAGACCAGATGGCTAATATACAGGGAAATTTAAATTATTAATTTAAGGAAAACAAAGGAACTACATGATTTTATGCACATGAAAACATAATGACTACTCTCAGCTTTTGTTGTTACTTTTTGTTCAATTTCATTGCAACTCAGCCTTTTTTAGGAATCACTCATAAATGCTATCCCATTAAAAATGGACATCATTTTAACTTCCTGATGTGAACTAATCTGAAAACTGTATAAGTTAAAATTATTTGCATATTTATTTATTTTATTTCATATAGTAAAATCTCCAAACAGATCATTTATTTTGATTATTGTTTTAATTTGTCTAATCATAGAATCATAGAATCGTAGAGTTGGAAGAGACCGCAAGGGCCATCCAGTACAACCCCCCTGCCATGCAGGAAATCCAAATCAAAGCATCCCAAACAGATGGCCATCTAGCCTTTGCTTAAAGACCTCCAACGAAGGAGACTCCACTACACTCCAAGGGAGTTTGTTCCACTGTCGAACAGCCCTTACTGTCAGGAAGTTCCTCCTAATGCTGAGGTGGAATCTCTTTTCCTGTAGTTTGCATCCATTGCTCCGGGTCCTGTTCTCTGGATCAGCAGAAAACAAGCTTGCTCCTTCCTCAATATGACATCCCTTCAAATATTTAAACAGGGCTATCATATCACCTCTTAACTTTCTCTTCTCTCTCCTCTCCAAAGGCGGGACTAGTTACTACCACCAGGAGGGCCTTTACCACATTGGCCCCCAACCTCTGGAACTCGCTGCCCCCTGAGCTCCGCTCGGCCACCTCCCTGGCCCAATTTAAGAAGGGGTTGAAAACATATCTTTTCGAGCGGGCTTACCCCTGACTCTATCTCCCGGTATATTTTCTCACCCCTCCGTCGTCAGCTGGTTAAGCTGGCATGAGTTTGCTTGTTTTTACTGTAATGTTTTAATGTATTTTATATGTTCAATTGTTTAGATGTATGGATTATCCTGTTGTACACCGCCCTGATTTTTAGAAGGGCGATATAGAAATAAACTTTTTATTATTATTTATTATTATAAGGACATGGTTTGCAGACCTTTCACTATTTTAGTCACCCTCCTTTGGACACGCTCCAGTTTCTCAATGTCCTTTTTGAATTGTGATGCCCAGAACTGGACATGGTATTCCAGGTGGGGCCTGATCAAGGCAGAATAGAGTGGCACTATTACTTCTCTTGATCTAGACACTATACTTTTATTGATGCAGCCTAAAATCACATTGGCCTTCTTAGCTGCCACATCACACTGTTGACTCATGTTCAACTTATGGTCTACTTGGACTCCCAGATCCCTTTCACATGTAGTTTCATTCAGCTAGGTGTCCCCCATAATCCTATATCTGTGCATTTCAGTTTTCCGCCCTAAGTGCAGTACCTTACATTTGTCCGTGTTGAATTTCATTTTGTTAGCTTTGGACCAGTTTTCTAATCTGTTCAGGTCATTTTGAATCTTGAACCTGTCCTCTGGGGTATTAGCTACTCCTCCTAATTTGGTGTCATCTGCAAATTTGATAAGTATACCCCCAATTTTGTCCTCTAAGTCACTATCATCATCCAGCTGGAGGGAGCGAGGGGGTGGGTCCAACACTATCGGGACTGCCCTGAAGTGACAGAGCCCTTCCTCCACGGTCAACTGTCATCATCCAGCCTGGAGGGAGTGAGGGGGTGGGTAGGGGCTAATTTTGTATTGCTATTTTTACTGTACACCGCTATGAACATTGCGGAATAGCGGTCTATAAATAAAACTTATTATTATTATTATTGATAAAGATGTTGAATAGCACTGGGCCCAGGACAGACCCGTGTTGGACCCCATTGGTCAGGAAAACCTCTTGCTCCCTATGATGCTGAAGTGTAGCGACCTCCAGCTGTTGTACTTTATCTTCTAAGAGGGCTACCACCTTGCACTTGGGGCAGGTGAAGTTCCCCATATCCCTAGGCAAGAAGACAAACATCCCACAAGTGTTGCAGGTGACTGTAGCAGGGCCTTCAGTGTCCATACTGAGAAGTTTTAAGGAGTCACTGAACAAGACTGTGGGCTTCCCCTGCTAAATTTGGCCTTTGTCCCCAAGCTCTGTCACTGAGTTCAAGCCACTGAGTCTATAGTTATGTAGAGCTCCTGGCTACTAGCTCCTTCCAGAAGAAAGTCTCTGACTCACTTACTATGAGGAAAAGTCCCCACAAGCCCCTTAAGGAAAAAGGGAAAAGAAAAGTGAAAAAATTAAAGAGCCCCCTCCAACAATGTTTTTAGGTCAGCTTCTCTATTCTCCAAAACCTCCCTGACTATATAGTAAAATTAAAATTCTGTAGAATTTAGGATTCAGACTCCTCCCAGCAGTGACTCCCAGAATGCACTAGCCCAAAGTATAAGGTTAGATCTCACCAAAAGCACATGGAGAAGAAAACCAGCCTTTTCCTCCTGGATGGAATGAACTAGACTCCCTCTGCCAGCCTTCTGTAGAATTTAGGGTTCAGACTCCTCCCAGCAGAGATCCCAAGGTGATGAACAACAGATAAAACTGGATAAATCTTTGAAAGAGTAAACCCTCCTTATCTACAGATTTTTTTGCCCATGGATTCAAGCCCTCACAGCTTGAAAATATTCAGAAAAAAAAAAATTCCAAATAGCAAACTTTGATTCTGCCATTTTACATTCAGGACACAAATTTATTATTCCATTGTAGTGTGCCCCGGAAGAAGTAATGGGGTATGCACCTGTGCTGTGTGTAGCACGGTGTACCATGGGAACGAACTCCATTACTTCTGATAGGGTTCAAGCCTACATGGGTGGGTGGGTGGGTCTGGAACAGATGCCTGCATAAGGGAAGGCCACAATGTATATTTAATGGTACTTGAGCATCCATATAATTTGATGTCCATGGGGGGCCCTGGAGCAAACTCCAGAGCATAGCAGGGACTCAATGTAATTTTTAAAACCAGGTTTACAAACCAGAGGTTAAACTATGTCAGAACTGTGACAAAAAAGAGCCACTATACAAATTAAAGTGTTGACTTCTGGGCCATGAAATTCACTGGATTGTCAAAGGTCTGTTGTACCCTTAATCTAGCACATATTACTAGACTATTATGAGAATAAAATGGGAGAGAAATAAATGGGTACATTTACATATAGCCTTTAGGAAGATAGCCTAGATATAAATGTAACAGAATATAGCTACCATTTTGTTAAAAAGAACATATGAACATTCCTAAGGAGAAGCATCACACAGAAAAGAGGTGTTGTTGTGTTCATCAGTTAACAGGAATGAGTTTGTCACTGACCAATGGTTCATTACCTTAAACTGCACTTGAGGTTCTCCTTGTGGGGCAGCCATACTTTGCCTGAAAAGAAATTATAGTGATATGACACTCCTGAGTCAAAAAGAAAAAAAAAAAAAAAAGAAAAGAAATAGTGGTGCAATGAACTATTTTTCCTTCTTACCCTATCTCAAACTTTTCTTCACTATGATTAGGTATAAAGACTGAAGGATTGTGAGATTTGTATTATGTATGAAAAATTGAAAAATGTCTCAGAATATTTAATTCATAAATGTAAACATTGCAAATTGAAATTAAATTATTCTTTGGTTCTTGTTTTTAAAAGTACTTTTGCTCATATTTATGAAGGCACACATATTTTGAAGTGCACATTTCACTGATTAAAATAATCCCTCTGGTGCAGTTGTGGTTTCTTTATTATGTCATGGGGTTACATACTTTTTTATGTTATGTGTATTTATTTTCTTTGAATGTATGTAAGGTGGGTGTAAATAAAAATAAGATATAAAAATAAGATTTTTTTACACTATTTTCTCTCTGATTCTTTTGTATATTTCTTCATACATTTCTTTCATACATTCTTCCCATGTACCCATCTTGGCTCAGTTTTGGAGGGAAGCCAGGCGCTATTGTATTGATTTTTGTCTCAACCTTCTCTCCATATTCTCCTTATTCAAAGAAGCAACTGAAAGAGCTAGTTTCCCTATTTTTACGCCCAACCTCCACTCCGTTCAATAGTGTTGCTTCTCAAATGAACGCTGACCATTTCCCATAACAGTCACATTTATGTTCAATCAAATATCTTCATGTTAACTCTCCTTTTCCTGATGTCTGGCCGCTGTTATAAAATTACCTTTCCGATTCCTCCTTTTTCCTTTCAATGGAATAGACGAGCGACAACAGCAATGAAAATGGCGGAAGCGTGGCGATTCAAACAAAAATAAAACACACAGGAAGAAGACGAGGAAAACGCGACGCATGCGCAAAAAACAGTAATTTTATTCAGAAAGGGACGTTTGGAAACTCGTTCAAAAATGATACACGATTCATTCTGATTCTACTATAACGTTTTTTCCTGACCTGTACCTTTCAAAAATGTAAAGTTGTGCTTAGTTTTCCACAAGAAAACCCACTTCCGATTCTGATTTTAAGATAAACATTAAAAATTAGATCTTTATTCAAACCATAAAAATGTAAAACCAAATATGGACGTACAAACTGGTTTTTAGAGTTCGCTAAAGCGACGTGTGCGTCTTCTTTAGGTGAAGCTCCGGAAGGCAGAAACTTCCTTTTTTGTGTTTCAGGAAGCCACTAAGTTTGTAGCCTCCTCTTCCGTATCTGAGGCCGCTGAGCATTGTGGAGACGATCCAAGATGGCGGCTAGCAGGAGGCTGATGAAGGTAAAATGCATCCTTCCTTGGGCTTTTTGGGTGTGTGAAATCTCTGGCGGAAAGCAAGACGTCTCAGGTTAATTTAATAATACATGCTGCCTATTAAACTATAGTTTAAGTTGTTTTTTGGACTCCAACTACTTAAACCGTTTGCGCTTGGCTTTCAGACAGCCATTGCGACGGCTTCTTAGGAATATAGGCCGTGCCAGTCAACTATATCAAGGACCCATTTGATTGTCAACTTCAGTATCTTCTCCAAATGAGTTTGTATTCTTCTTATCTTTTTGCAGCTTTGTTCAGCATTTACATCCATACGTGCTGATGAGGAGTATAATGGCTTGTACAACTATAATTTTATTGTGCACTGTATATTTTTATTCTTTAGAATTATTATCATGTTATTTTAAATAAAAGTTATTCTGCCTTCTTTAAAAAAAACTTTCAGTTGCTCTATTAATTTTGTATTTTTGTACCCTTTCTACACTTCCTCTTCTTCACAAAATTAATAAAGAAAAATATGTTTTGTAAATACATTCCAAATTTAGTGTTGGTTTAAAATTTCCACATTTCCCACTTTAAATATTATAATAAACTTGTCACACCTGTAGACTTTATTGTTATCTAAACTGCAACTACAATAAACTTAAATTAACAATATTTGTAGGGCACTATATGTAAAACACTAACTACAATGACATTTCAACGATTAATATGAAAAACTTTTTTATCAACTGGATTTTGGAAGACAAACAACCTATATTATTCTGATGGTTATAGATTTATCTCTGAGAATGTTTAATGAAGTATGTATGAATCTTGTAGCAATATTTTGATCATTTCATCTCATTTTGACTTTTGTATCTTGTGAATTTTTAACTATACAGTTACCCCTCCAGCTTCATTCACTTTAAATATATAGACTTGAAAATCCACAGAAAGGCAACCATTATTAACCTCAATGGGACACAAGCCACATTCACATAGTATGTGAAAGTTTTGGAAGGGGGGGGGGCTTAAATGTGTCCCTATGAGTTCTGAGGAGTATTTTAAAATTTAATTCCAGTTTTTTGAGTCTTACAGTCAATGCAGAAAAATGCAGAATAGAAATAAATATTTAAATTAAAAAAAAAAGATACAACCACATCTTGTGTGCACATTTGTGTTTCCTTCCTACCATATCTATTCGTTATTGCAAAGAAGGTGATTATAACATTTCTTGCTATATACAAACAAGAAAGAATTCTTATTTGTACCTAAAAGAAAACTGAAACATAAAGCCCCTGCATACTAATAGCTGAAGAAATCACCTATACCTTAGTATCACTTTTGCTTAGTTTCATTGGTATTTGAATATCTTGTAAACTGTAGTACAAAGAAAAAAATCCACAATGTTATTGACAAACCTGCCATAAGAAAAGAAATAGATCTTGGAAAATAAAACAAAATTTTAAATCAGTACAAAAACTAAATATCTAGCAATTAATATCACATCAAAAAACTCAGAATTGTTAAAGACTACAACTACAAGCCTAAATGCTAAGAAATCAAAGAAAAATTGTGAAAAATAGGATTGTCATGTATGGGGAAAATTTCTGCAATCACGATAACCGACAAAATCCAAAGGTTCCTTCTGGAAGATTTATTGGGGCTGGGTTTTTGGATAAAATTGATTATTTGGATCCATTTCATCTGGCTTCAAGACTAGCTATAGATCTGGTTACATTTAGATAAAAACGTCCTAAGGGAATTTAAGTGAATGAATTCTAACAACCAGTGTCATCTGTTCTGGCATATGACAACACTAACAAAATGAAATTCAACACAGAGAAATGTAAGGAAAACTGAAATGCACAGATATAGGATGGAGGGGACACCTAGCTGAATGAAACTACGTGTGAAAGGGATCTAGGAGTCCAAGTAGACCACAAGTTGGACATGAGTCAACAGTGTGATGCAAAGGCTAACAAGGCCAATGCAATTTTAGGCTGCATCAATAGAAGCATAGGCTCTAGATCAAGGGAAGTAATAGTCCCACTCTATTCTGCTCTGGTCAGGCCCCACCTGGAATAATGCCCTGTCCAATTCTGGGCACCACAATTCAAAAAGGATGTTGAGAAACTGGAGCCATGTGTCCAAAAGGAGGGCAACTAAAATGGTGAAGGCTCTGGAAACCATGAAGCCCTATGAGGAGAGACTTAGGGAGCTGGGGATGTTTAGTCTGGAGAAGAGAAGGTTAAGAGGTGATATGATAGCCCTGTTTAAATATTTGAAGAGATGTCATATTGAGGAGGGAGAAAGCTTGTTTTCTGCTGCTCCAGAGACTAGAACGCGGAGCAATGGATGCAAACTGCAGGAAAAGAGATTCCAGCTCAACATTAGGAGGAACTTCCTGAGGGTAAGAGCTGTTCAACAGTGGAGTTCACTCCTTCCTTGGAGATTGTACTGGAGTCTCCTTCCTTGGAGGTCTTTAAACAGAGGCTGGATAGCCATCTGTCAATGGGGATGGTTTGATTGAGAGTTCCTGCATGGCAGAATGGGGTTGGACTGGACGGCTGTTGCGGTCTCTTCCAACTTTATAATTTGATTATTCTAGTGATAATATGCTTTTATTAGTTGTCTTAGTTGTCTTTGTTATTTGTCTTTATTTGTTACTTCTATTTTGTTTATGTCTTTTTGCTTTAATTTCTATGTTTCTGTATTGTTTTAAATGTAAATTTAATGTGTTTATATTTAATAAAGATTGTGTGTATGTTTCTGTGTCTGTGTGTGTTTAAATTGTAGCACAGATATAAGTAGTTTCTAGTCTGAGCAAATATTAAATTATTAGTAATATTACATGCTGGTTCTGAAACTTAAGATTGTTTCATTTTTCAATTAGATTCATAGAACAATATTCATTTATTTCTGTATTTTGTTACCACAGACACACAATTGTGCATAAGGATTATTCTTTATGGTTCATTTATTTTACCTATTACTGAAGTTAGAGTCTGGTCTAACATTATACATTTTTATACTTTATACATTTTTAATACAATCAGCATTATGCAGGTGTCAACTACTGTGAGAATGACAGACATAGCTCTGTGTCTTTTATTGAATAGTTGTGATTTGTCATTTTCACCCATTCTGTTTACATAAATATAGACATTTAAATGGGAGTTATGATAATATTAGATTTTAAAGTGTTTTGAAAATAAAGGAAATCTTTATTTTATATTACTGTACTTTGAAATAAGCATAGCACATATAGAACAAAATAGTGAAATTTATTGTAAAGCCGAGCCAGCATGGTACAGTGGTTTGAATAACTATGACTTTGGAGACCAAAGTTTAATTCCCAGTTCAGCCATGAAACCCACTGGGTGATTCTGGTCAAATCACACTTTCTGAGCCTCAGAGGAAAGCAATGGCAAACCACCTCTGAACAAACGTTGCTGTGAAACCCCCTAATAGTGTCACTTTAGCATTGCCATAAGTCAGAAACAACTTGAAGGCACACAACAACAACAGCAAACAGTTTGTCAAGCATAATCTATCCCAATGTAGAATTATAGAATCATAGAATTGGAAGAAACCACATGGGCAATCCTGCCCAAGCACCTTCTGCCAAGCAGGAACCACCAACCAAAGTACTCCTAACAGATGATCACCTGATCTACATTTAAAAACCTCCAAAGAAGGAAACTCGATTACCCTCCAAGACAGCAGCATATTCCACTGTCAAACAGCTTTTACTGTCAGAAGTTCCTCCTACTGTTGAGCTGGGATTACTTTTTCTCTAGCTTGAATCCATTGTTCCGGGTCTTGTTTTCTGGAGCAGCAGAAAACAAGCTTTCTCCATCCTCAACATGACATCCCTGCAAACATTTAAACAGAGGCATCTAGTACAGTGCTCCTTTGCCTTATGTGGGGTATCCGTTCCGCCCCCCCCCCTCCCCACGTAAGGCAAATCCTGCATATGTTTGAGCCTGATTGAAAACAATGGGGTCTGTGCATGTGGCATGGTGTTTGCGCCATGGGTGTCCGTGCCATTGCCACTTCCATCACACAGCTTTTAGCAGAAGCTGAAAGTCGCATATAGCATGCCTGTGTATGACGTGGGTACACTGTATATAGACGCTCAATCAAAATATTTGCAACAGATGGCTATCCAGCTTCTGTTTGAAGACCTCCAAAGAAGGACACTCCACTACATTCCAAGGTGGAACAATGCATCAATGGAACAATGGATGCAAACTACAGCAAAAGAGATCCCACCTCAACATTAGGAACCTCCTGACAGTAAGGGCTGTTCAACAGTGGAACACACTACCTCAATGGAGAGTAATGGAGTCTCCTTCCTTGGATGGCTTTAAACAGAGGCTGGATGGCCATCTGTCAATGGGGATGTTTTGATTGAGAGTTCCTACATGGCAGAATGGGGTTGGACTGGATGGTCCTTGGGGTCTCTTCCAATTATATGATTCTATGACTGGCTATTTTCTCCAGCCCTTATGCCTTCCAGAATACTAGTGTCTAGATGAAGGGAAGTAATAGTGCTTACTGTGTCCAGTTCTAGGGCCCACAATTCAGAAAGGATATTGAGAAACTGGAGCCATGTGTCCAAAGGAGAGCAACTAAAATGGTGAAGGGTCCGGAAACCATGAAGCCCTATGAGGAGAGACTTAGGGAGCTGGGGATATTTAGCATGAAGAAGAGAAGGTTAAGAGGTGATATGATAGCCCTCCAGGGAAGGAGACTTTACTTTTCTCCAAGGAAGGAGTGTGAGATTTGGTTTCCTCAGACCGGTAAGCCACTGTCGAACAGCCCTTACTGTCAAGAAGTTCCTCCTAATGTTAAGGTGGAATCTCTTTTCCTGGAGCTTGCATCCACTGCTCCAGGTCCTGTTCTCTGGAGCAATAGAAAACAAGCTTGCTCCCTCCTCATTATGACATCCCTTCAAATATATAAACAGGGCTGTCATATCACCTCTTTACCTTCTCTTCTCCAAACTAAACATCCCCAGCTCCCTAAATCTTTCCTCAAAGGGCTTCATGGTTTCCAGACCCTTCACCATTTAGTCACCCTCCTTTGCACACATGGCTAGAGTTTCTCAATGTCTTTTTTGAATTGTGGGGCCCAGAACTGGACACAGTAAGCATTATTCTCTTGATCTAGATACTATACGTCTATTGATGCAGCCTAAAATTTCATTGACCTTTTTAGCTGCCGCATCGCACTGTTGACCTATGTTCAACCTGTGGTCTCTCAGATCTCCTTAAGCCAGGTGTTCCCCCATGCTGTATCTATGCATTTTGTTTTTCTGCCCTAAATGCAGTACCTTATATTTTTCTGAGTTGAATTTCTTTTTGTTAGTTTTAGCCCAGCTTTCTAGTCTATTCAGGTCATTTTGAATTTTGATCCTGTCCTCAGGTGTATTAGCTATTCCTCCAAATTCAGTGTCATCTGCAAATTTGATGAGTATGCCCCTAATTCTGTCATCCAAGTCATTGATAAAGATGTTGAATAGCACTGGTCCCAGGACAGGACCCCACTGGACATGGTCACTTCTCTCCAGGATGATAAGGAATCAGTGTTGAGCACCCTTTGGGTTCGTCCATTACAAATCCATGTATCATTTACCTTATCTAGCCCCCATTTTACAAGTTTATTTGCAAGAATATCACAGGAGACCTTGTCAAAGGCCTTACTGAAATCAAGATATACTATATCCACAGCATTCCCTTCATCTACCAAGCTGGTAATTTTATCAAAGAAAGAGATCAGATTTGTCTGGCATGACTTCTTTCTCTGAAACCCGTGTTGACTTTTTGTGATTATGGCATTGCTTTCTAGATGTTCACAGACTCTCTGTTTAATGATATGCTCTAGAATCTTTCCTGGTATGGATGTCAGACTAACTGATAGCCATTAGGGCTGAAGGGCGGGGTATAAATACCAATAATAATAATAATAATAATAACAACTGGATAATAATTGTAGGGATCTTTTTCCCCCATTTTTGAAGATGGGGACAACATTTACCTTCCTCCAGTCTGCTGAGACTTATCCAGGAGTTCTAGTCATTTATAAAGATGTTGAATAGATGTTTAATTTCTTGAGTTTGGTGTTCCTATCCTGTTGTCTGAGCAGATGTGATTGTATTAAATGGCTTGGCTGTAGACTGTGGATCTGTAGACTGTGTTCTGGGTGGAAACTGGATGCAAGTAAGGCTATTTTCCTCTGTCTTAGTTCTGCAATAACCATTCTTCCACTCAACCAAAAGCATCTGGAGAAGTAGTCTGAGATCTATGAAAGCTAATGCTGCCAACCTCTTTTTTTCAGCTAGTCTCAAAGGTACTTCAAGATATTGTCATCATCAGACCTGGGAGGGAGTGAAAAAGACAGGCCTAGTTTCCATCAGGCCTAAGTGTAATTTCCTGTAACTAACGTCACTCTCTTTTATTTTATTGTATTTTATTTATTTATTGTATTTTGTTTTATTGTTTTTTATATTTTTATTGTTTTAATCCACCCAGATTCCTTGTGATTGGGCAGGCTATAAATTATTATTATTATTATTATTATTATTATTAGTATACATCATATATATGTTTACAGGCAATGTTATGAATCGGTTTTGGTATATTTTATGGTTAGATGTCAAGTTAATGTAACAATCAGAATAGATAATAAAAACTATTTCCCTTGATAAAATAAGTGTGAAAAACATTCATAATTGTTAATATCTTTTGGAAATGTTAATGAATATTGCATCCCATTGTATCAGGGGAGAGCCTTCTCAATGGCTTTTCCCACACTGGCATTTCATTCCATGGGAAGATAAGTTGGCCCCTTTCCTGGTCTCTTTTTATCGGCAGGCAAATAATTTGTTGTTCCACAAGATTTTAATAGGCAATCACATGGGGGAGGGGATATTATTGGGTAATGTAGAAACTTTTGTATGCTCTTCATAGAATCATAGAGTTGGAAGAGACCACAAGGGCCATCTAGTCCAACCTCCTGCCATACCCCACTCACTTCCATGCCAGCATTTTCTTAAGATGACAGCCACAAATGCTGGAGAAATGTCAGGAATAAACTCTTCCAGAACATGTCCTCAGAGCCCAAAAACCCAGAAAAAACTATGAATTCCAACCATGAAAGCCTTTGATTTCACATTGAAGCAAACAAATATCCAAATATTCTGTGATAGAATTCAAAGATATAGCTATAGTAGTCTGTAGAATAAATATGTAGAGAGATCTTGTAGCACCTTGGAGACTAACTCAAAGAAAGACATTGGTAGCATGGTAGCATAGAAAACTAGTCTTTGTGCATGGAGATGAACTGGCAGATTCAGTTTGGCAATGGAACTAACCTGTGGTGAGGGGAATAGATAAATGTAGGGCATCACTATGAGGAGGGGTCAGATAGTGTTGAACTGTGTATAGTGTGTCAGGAAACCATTGTCTTTGTTCAAATATTCTGTGAAACTATTTACAACAATAGCTAGGACAAAACAGGGTGAGTAGGAAAAACTCAGCTTCAGTGCTTGTTCCCAGCTATTGTTGAAGAAAAATAACACCTCAATTTTCCTAAAACAGATTCTGTCTGTTCTTGCTAACCTGCATTTTTATTGTGTTTGCTTTACAGGAACTTGAAGAAATTCGCAAGTGTGGAATGAAGAACTTCCGTAATATCCAAGTTGATGAAGCTAATTTATTGACTTGGCAAGGGCTTATTGTTCCTGTGAGTAGAAAAATGGCTTGTTACCATTTTTGAAAGTACAGCAGGCCCTTCCCATTTATGAGAAGAAAAAAAAACCAAGCAAACAAACAAAATGCTTGAGCTAAAGCCCATATAAATCAATGAGTGATTATGTATATTTTCCCTTGTTATAGTGCCCACAGGTGCTTCTTATTTTTGGCTAATATGGGAGGGGCGATCTGCAGGAGCTCCAGTATACGGATGGCTACAGCAGGTCCATTGTACTATATGGGACCTATAATGTTTGACGGTTAATTTTCCAAACAAAATAACAAATGTACTTAATAATGAACTCCTGAAAACCTAGAACTGCAAAAATGCTTGGTCAGTTTTAAAAAATCTTCTAATATAAGAAGGCATTTCTGTCTTGTGTGCATAAGAAGTATAACCTGAATTTTTTTTTAAATATAATACGCTGGACCACTGGTGTCCACAAGGGCTTAGTTTTAGAATCCCCAACCCATGGGTAGCAAATTTTGTGGAAAGTAAATTCCCATTATATATAATGACATAGAGCAATAATGTCCCTTGTATGAAATGGAAAAAATCAAGGTTTATTTTTTGGAATGGGAGAAAGATATTTTTAAACTTTCAATGGCAGAATCCATGGATAGCAAGTTAAGAAAATCAGTCTTCAGTAGTTAAAACTTGGAAAACCTATATTTAAGAAACAATAGATCCAATCCAGTGATGTTCATTGTGTGAACTGACTAGCAAATGTTAATACTGCCCATTTTCCAATGATGGAGGGGAAGCATACAGTAATTTATAGAATATTAGAGTAGGAAGAGACCCCAAGGACCAACCAGTCCAGCCCCATTCTGATGCAGGAAATCTCAATCAAAGCATCCTCATTGACAGATGGCTATCCAGCCTCTGTTTAAAGACCTCTAAGGAAGGAGACTCCATTGCTCTCCGAGGAAGGAGTGTGTTCCACTGTTGAACAGCCCTTACTCTCAGGATGTTCCTCCTAATGTTGAGCTGGAATCTCTTTTCCTGTAGTTTGCATCCATTGTTCCGGGTTCTAGTCTCTGGACTAGCAGAAAACAAGCTTTCTCCCTCCTCAATATGGCATCCCTTCAAGTATTTAAACAGGGCTATCATATCACCTCTCAACCATCTCTTCTCTAGGCTGAAAATACCCAGCTCCCCAAAATTTCCCCATAGGGCTTTATGGTTTCCAGATCCTATGGTTGCCCTTCTCTGAACATGCTCCAGTTTATCTACATACTTTTTGAATTGTGGTGTCCAGAACTGGACACGCTATTCCAGGTGGGGTCTAACCAGAGCAAATTAGAGTGGGGCTATTACTTCCCTAGATACTATACTTCTGTTGATGTAGCCTAAAATCGCATTGGCCTTTTCATCTTCCGCATCGCACTGTTGACTCTTGTTCAACTTGTGGTCTACTTGGACTCCTAGATCCCTTTCACATGTATTGATGTTAAACCAGGTGCACCTCATCCTATATCTATGAATTTCATTCCCCCCCCCCCCTAAGTTTAGTACCTTACATTTCTTTCTGTTGAAGTTCATTTTCGTAATATCCAAGATGATGAAGCTAATTTATTGACTTGGCAAGGGCTTATTGTTCCTGTGCGTATTTTGCTCCTCTACTCTGGGGTATTAGCTACTCCTGCTAATTAAAGATTAATAATAATAATAATAATAATAATAATAATAAAGTTTTATTTATATACCGCCTTTCAAATATCAAGGCGGTTTCCAACAAAATATAAATACATACAAAAGTAAAAACAATAATACAATTAAAACATTCCATTAAAAACACTAAAAAACTCATGCCAGCTCACCGATGCTGGCGGAGGGGGGAGGAGGGCATTCAGGAGGGAGGGGTCAGGGGTAGGCCTGCTCAAAAAAGAGTGTTTTCAACCCCTTCTTAAATTGGGCCAGGGAGGTAGCCGAGCGGAGCTCGACGGGCAGCGAGTTCCAGAGGGTGGGGGCCGAGGTGGAAAAAGCCCTCCTGGTGGTAGTGACTAATCTCGCCCCTGGAACTCTTAGCAGTTGCTGCCCTGTTGATCTGAGTGTGCGGGGCGGATTGTATGGAGAGAGGCGGTCCTCTAAGTACCCTGGGCCCGAGCCATTTAGGGCTTTATAGGTAATAACCAACACCTTGTATTGAGCCCGGAAGCGAATAGGCAGCCAATGGAGGTCTTTTAAGACCGATGTTATGTGACTGGCCCTGGATGTATTAGTGACCAGTCTTGCTGCCATATTCTGCACTAGTTGCAGCTTCCGGGTATGGTACAAGGGTTGCCCCATGTAGAGCGCATTGCAGAAATCCAAACGAGAGGTTACCAGAGCGTGTACTACTGTTTCAAGGTCGCTCCGGCCCAGGTAGAGGGACGCAGCTGGTGTATCAGCCGAAGCTGATAACAGGTGCTCTTGACCGTTGCATCCACCTGGGATGTGAGGTGGAGCGACGAGTCAAGGAGCACCCCCAGACTGCGTACTAAGTCCTTCACAGGAAGTGTGATCCCATTCAGGACAGGTGGAACCACTGCCATCCCTGGGCCAGGAGAACCTATCACGAGCACTTCCGTTTTCTCTGGATTCAAACTGAGTCTGTTTTCCCTCATCCAGCCCATTACCGACTCCAGACAGGCCACGAGAAGAGAGATGCCATCCCCGGTCACTGCATCAGTCAGAGACATAGAGAAGACTATTTGGGTGTCATCAGCGTACTGATAACCCCGCGCCCCATGTCTCCGGATGATCTCTCCCAGCGGTTTCATGTAATGTTAAAGAGCATGGGAGACAGAATGGCTCCTTGAGGGACCCCAGATGTAAGGGCCCTCTTATCGGAGCACACGTCTCCCAGCTGCACCATCTGGAACCTCCCAGAGAGGTAGGATCGGAACCACTGGAGCGCAGTGCCCCCGATTCCCAATTCTGCCAGGCGCTCCAGAAGGATACCATGGTCTATGGTATCGAAAGCCGCTGAGATGTCTAAGAGCACTAACAGGGACACGCTACCCCTGTCCATGCCCAGACGGAGATCATCGACCAAGGCGACCATAACAGTCTCAACCCTATAACCCGCCCAAAAGCCGGTTTGAAACGGGTCTAGATAATCCGTTTCGTCCAAGATTGATTGAAGCTGGATTGCAACCGCCCTCTCGATCACCTTCCCCAAAAATGGCAATAGTGAAACTGGCCGGTAATTATTATGCATCAGAGGGTCGAGGGAGGGCTTTTTTAGCAAAGGTTTTACAGTGGCCAATTTTAAGCTAGATGGAAATTGCCCATCCCTCAAAGATGTATTGATAATCTGGTGCAACATTGAAGTCACTACCGGTCCCCCCTGAGCCACTAGCCATGAGGGACAGGGATCGAGAGAGCAAGTTGTCTTCCTAACACTTCTAAGGATCTTGTCCACATCATCGGTACTCACAGACTCAAAATGATCCAGTATAACTGAGTCCATGGAAGCTCTGGATACCTCTGCTCTGGTTTCTACTCTAATACTGGCATCTAGACCTTCGCTTATCCGAGAGATTTTATCAGCGAAGAAGTTGTTAAATTGGTCACAGCAGGCCTTAGATGGTTCAAGAATAGGGTTCAGAGCAGGAGGGAGCTGAGTTAGCTCCCTCACAACCCTGAACAGCTCTGCCGGACGCGACTCCGCGGACGCGACACATGCACCATAGAACGAGTTCTTAGCTGCACGTTTCGCCTCTCCGTAGTCCTTCAAAAGAAGGTCTAGGAGAGCCTGGTTGGTTAAGCGCTGGTATTTCCGCCAGACGCGCTCTAGCCATCGCAGCACCCGCTTCCTTGCCCGGAGATCTTTCATATACCAGGGCTTCCTTTTGGAAGCGGGTCTGAGAGGGCGCTTGGGAGCGATACTGTGTATAGCCCTGGAGAGATTGGTATCCTAGATGTTAGTCAGGGCATCAACAGAATTGCTGTCGTTTCCAACCGTATACCCCTCTAGGGCTCCCTGGAACCTTTTGGGTTCCATCAGCCTTCGAGGGTGGACCATTCTAATGGGTCCGCCACCCCCAGGAGGGATCTGGGTAGAAGCCTTGATTTTTGCCTCCACCAGGAAATGATCCGTCCATGACAAGGGGGAAATATTAGATATTTCCGCCCATGGAATTTCCATGTCCGTACAAAAAACCATATCAAGCGTATTACCCGCAGAATGCGTAGGCCCCGAGACCAGTTGTGACAGGCCCATGGCTGTCATGGTATCCATGAATTCCTGAGCCGCACCGAATGGAACATGGTTGGTCGCGAAGGGGATGTTGAAGTCTCCCAGGACTAGAAGCCTGGGGGACTCCAGCATCAGCTCTGAGACCAACTGTGTCAGCTCGTTAAGGGAGTCTGTTAGCGCACGGGGTGGCCAATAGACCAACAGAATCGCTAGACTGTCTCTGGCCTTCAGGGTCAGGTAGATACACTTGATGTAGGAAGTTTGACGAACATGGTTCCTGGTTAGAGACAAGGTGTTTTTATGCACCAAGGCGACACTCCCCCCCCCCCCCCGCCCACCTAACCTCGTCTGGTCCTTCACTGAGTACCCGGCAGGTAGGGCCTGAGCCCACACAGCTTCCCCCTCAGGCCCAAGCCAGGTCTCAGTAATGCAAGCCAGGTCACAGTTGTTATCCTCGAGCAGGTCATATATGATGTGGGATTTGTTCTTAATAGACTTGGCGTTGCACAGGAGCAGAGACAGGGTTTATGGTACGGTTGGAGCGACCCTCAGATCTCTTTGGTTAGAAGAGGGACAGGAAGGCGGGATAGATATTAAGCATTGATCTCACCTTCTCCTGTAACGCTGGTCCACTCTGCTACCGCCATACCTCCCCTTGCCCCACACTACCTCAATAGGAGCCCCGCTCGCATAAGAAGAGTTACCCTCTACCTCCCCAGCCAAAACACTCCCCACATTCATATCCTCCCCCTCCCCCCGCAGTACAGTAAAGAGGAAAGGAAAGAGACACCCCAGTCATTCTCTGCCCAAAGCCGGCTGGGCCTCTCTGGCTGCAGGTGGGAGGAAGGGTGGTCTGGGGAGGGCAGGCGCCGCTCCCAAGCCTCGCCGCTGAGGAAGATGGAGGAGGGAAGGCCGGCTCCCTTTTAATGCCCCGGCTGGGGCCTCTCTGGCTGCAGGTGGGAGGAAAGGTGGTCCGGGGAGGGCAGGCGCCGCTCCCAAGCCTCGCGCCGAGGAAGATGGAGGAGGGAAGGCCGGCTCCCTTTTAATGCCCCAGCTGGGGCCTCTCTGGCTGCAGGTGGGAGGAAGGATGGTCCGGGGAGGGCAGGCGCCGCTCCCAAGCCTTGCGCCGAGGAAGATGGAGGAGGGAAGGCCGGTTCCCTTTTAATGCCCCAGCTGGGGCCTCTTTGGCTGCAGGTGAGAGGAAGGATGGTCCCGGGAGGGCAGGCGCCGCTTAGTCTGTCATGATTTGTTTCTCAGAAACCCATGTTGACTTTTAGTGATTATGGCATTGCTTTCTAGATGTCCACAGACTCTCTGTTTAATTATCTGCTCCAGAATCTTTCCTGGTATTGATGTCAGATTAACTGGACGATAATTGTTAGGATCCTCTTTTTCCCCCTTTTTGAAGAGGGGGACAAGGTTTGCCCTCTTAAAGTCTGCTGGCACCTCTCCTGTTCTCCAGGAGTTCTCAAGCATTATTATTGCCAATGGCTCTGATATTACATTTCCCAGTTCTTTTAATACCCATGGATGTAGTTTATCTGGTCCTGGAGACTTAAATTCATTTAGATTAACAAGGTATTCCTGTACTAGCTCTTTACTTATTCTCTGCTGAAATTCCTTTATTCTATCCTCTGCTCCATTTTCCTCAGGTTGAACACCCTTTTCCTTTTCTGAGAAGACTGAGGCAAAGAAATCAAAGTATGATTTGGAACTAAAAGGTATGGTCGAAAGGAAAACTGGCCCTTCCAAAAGCAAATTCTGCCTTTTCTCTGTCCCCTGTTAGCATTTTGCCATCTTCTCTTTGCAATGGCCTAAAAGCCCTTTTCCTACTGATGAAGGAATTCCTTTTATTCCTTCATCACCAAGTTTTTCCAGCCTGACAATTTTGCTGTACACAAAGGAGTTTAAAGTTTTGGAACTCTCTGGGGTCAAAGCCAAGCCCCTCCACCATTAATGTTCCTTTCCCTGCATATTAGTCTGGCCCAGCTCCATCAGGGCTAGGCTGAAGACAGAGGCTCCTCCCTCCTTAACTGTCATCTTTTGGCCTGTGAGGGAGAGAATTAGTCTGGCCCATCTCCATCAGGGCTAGGCTGAAGAAAGAGGCTCCTGCCTTCATAACTGTCATCTTTCAGCCTATGAGGGAGAGAATAGGCTGGCCCAGCTCCATCAGGGCTAGGCTGAAGAAAGAGGCTCCTCCCTTCATAACTGTCATCTTTTGGCCTGTGAGGGAGAGAATTAGTCTGGCCCATCTCCATCAGGGCTAGGCTGTAGAAAGAGGCTCCTCCCTCCATAACTGTCATCTTTTGGTCTGAGGGAGAGAATTAGTCTGGCCCAGCTCCATCAGGGCTAGGCTGAAGAAAGAGGCTCCTCCCTCCTTAACTCATCTTTCGGCCTGTGAGGGAGAGAATTAGTCTGGCCCATCTCCATCAGGGCTAGGCTGAAGAAAGAGGCTCCTGCCTTCATAACTGTCATCTTTCAGCCAATGAGGGAGAAAATAGGCTGGCCCAGCTCCATCAGGGCTAGGCTGAAGAAAGAGGCTCCTCCCTCCAAAACTGTAATCTTTTGGCCTGTGAGGGAGAGAATTAGTCTGGCCCATCTCCATCAGGGCTAGGCTGAAGAAAGAGGCTCCTCCCTCCATAACTGTCCTTTCCGCCTGTGAGGGAGAGAATTAGTCTGGCCCAGCTCCATCAGGGCTAGGCTGAAGAAAGACGCTCCTCCCTCCTTAACTGTCATCTTTCGGCCTGTGAGGGAGAGAATTAGTCTGGCCCAGCTCCATCAGGGCTAGGCTGAAGAAAGAGGCTCCTCCCTTCATAACTGTCATCTTTCGGCCTGTGAGGGAGAGAATTAGTCTGGCCCAGCTCCATCAGGGCTAGGCTGAAGAAAGAGGCTCCTCCCTCCATAACTGTCATCTTTTGGCCTGTGAGGGAGAGAATAGGCTGGCCTAGCTCCATCAGGGCTAGCCTGAAGAAGAAGAGCCATCCCTCTGGTCCATCTGCCTTGGTCCAGGCCTCTGAGGGAGAGAAGATCTAATGGACCTGATCCCCTCCCCACCTCACCATTCCCTTCTCCTTTTGTGTCGTGTCTTTTTAGATTGTAAGCCTGAGGGCAGGGAACTATTACCCCCTCTGTTGTAAGCCGCCCAGATTCCCAGTGATTGGGCGGCATATAAATAAATCATCATCATTATTATTATTATTATTATATTTTGTGAGAGTAGTAGGGAAAGAATGATGAAAGCCAGCCACAGCTAGATCCAGTCTTATTGCCATTAAAAAGTTCTAAAGTCCCCCACAGGTAGAGTAGGAAAACTATAAATCCCATTGATCTATGCCCCAGTGCCATGTCCTCTGCAATCTATTCTCAAGATGGCAAGAATTTATTAAAGGAGAAGAGGAGAAGACTATAGGTGTGGCCTTTAAAAATTCATTCAAGGCACCCTCCAAGGCAATCAGAGCTGCCTGTGTTATCTCATTTCTTTCCAGAGCTGCACATATTTGGGTCAAAGATCTCCTCTAGCAGTCCCTTATGGGCAACATCAAATCGCACTGGGGCATTAACAGGCCAAAAATTAACCAAAGGTAATGGATCTTTCTTTGGATGCCAGCCTAGACTATCATCCAACTGAGTGCCAGCGCAAAGCCAGATCAGGTGCTGGTGAGGGGGCAGGTTTGGCAGGTTTATGCTCGTTTGAAACAGAACCTAACGATGGACCCCTTTTATGTGGATGGAGTTGGTTGGGGAGCCACTATATGCAATTCTGATTGAAACAAAGGATAAGAAGAAAGCCCTACCTTCATTGCAGAGATATGATGACAGGAGATGCTTTTGGAGGGGCCAGTTTTCCTTTCAACCATACCTTTTAGTTCCAAATCATACTTTGATTTCTTCCCATGCTAGAGAGGCAGATTTGATAGCAATGATCTGAGCAGTAGTTTCAGTCATGAGGATTCAGAAGATTTACCAACAACAACCTACAGACCAACAAGCTACTACTGGGAAACAGGCATGAAATCTCTCCAGGTCCTGACTGGCTGGATCCTGGGGGTGACAGATTCCATGCATTTGCTCAAGTTTTTTAATAGGACCGTATCAAACAAAGAGTAAATCTCATTTGTTAGTTAGTTACCTGATAGATTTTTTTTTTACAACCCTACAATTTCTTTACATGCCACCAAGATCTGGGCAAGCAAAGAAGTGTCAACATATTGGAGGTTGTTGACTACTTGCTATAAAATGGGTGATGAAGGTGGTACCACTTGCAGAAATATTGCTACTCCAGTATCTTTTTCATCATCCCAAAAAGAGACAACTCATGGACGGCTGTCCTGGATCTGAAGCAGGTGAACTGATATGTCAGGAAATGCAAGTTCCAAATGGAGACTCTCAGGACCATCCTGGAGGTCCTAAGGCCTCAGGGTCGTCTTGCATTTCTCAACTTAGCTCAAGCTTATCTTCACATTCTGGTGAGCCCATTGCACCTCAAATTTTTGTGCTTTGTTTGTCAAAACAACCACATCCATAACAATGCACTTCTATTTGGTTATTGTTGGCCCCAAGTGTTTACTGCTCTGGTAGCACTGATGGCAGACTGGAGGCAACAAGGACTCCATGTTTATCCTTACCTAAACAACCTCTCAATTAGTTCAGGTTCTCTCTAGCAGGACACTCAATGTTGTTTGCCTTCTCATTTCCCTCAAGACATGACTTTCAGAAATATCTTGTGAAGAGCCATATGGTTTTGTCTCATGGAATTCAACTCCTTGGGATAGACAAATCCATGGAAGATTTATTTTTATTAATTTTGAATCATACACTCTGCCAATTCTTGTATGATTTCTAATAATTTTGTTATACTTTTCATGGGCTCTTCCAGAAAAGCAGCTTAATCATCAGAGAAAGCCTGTAGCTTGTAATAATGACCCTTAATACTTTCTCCTTTTATCTGGGATTTATCTCTGATTCAATTGCTTAAAATTTTCTAAGCCATTTATAAACAATACCAGGGAAAATGAGCAAACTTGTTTCAACCCTTTGGTAATTTTATCCAACTAATCATTCTCGTAGGTTCATCTTTTTCATAATTTCAAAATACCAATTGACATTATCAAAGGTCTTTTCAGCATTGATAGGCCATTGTTGCTTTTTTCTTTGGTATTTGATCATGTCCATTCTTGTATTATGTCTCATTATTTTGGGAGGTAGAAAACCACTTTGGTCTTTCTGTATACATATCTCTAATACTTTTAAAATCGTTCAGCAAATATGTAAGCAAAAATCTTGTTATCTACATTAAAGAAGTTGTAGGCATGTAGTTTTGGGGTTGTATCAGATCTTTCTGTTCTTTTGAAATTAATACTATGTTTGATTTCCCTCCATGTGTCTGGTCTACCCTCTCCCAGAATGGGAGAAGTAGTAATTGCCTGAAGTAGTAATAGTAGTTCATACTCTATTAGTACAGTGAAGCCACCCAGGCATGGCAACTTCCCTGTCTTTATCTTCTGTCACTGATATATATATATATATATATATATATATATATATATATATATAATATGTGTAATTTTTGTTCTTCTGACATCTTTACAATATCTTGTTCTTCTAAATATTCATCTACTTTTGTCTGTGAACTGGGCATCCTTGTTCTTTGAAAAGATGGGCACAGTATTTTTTTAAAAAAAACTTTTAATTTACAGTGCGCCCGCGTTATACATGGGTGCACTATACGCGGCTTTCAGCATATGCTGAAAGCTGCAAGGGGTGCATGTGCGCCACTGCACCGCCGCATGCTCATAATAGTCCCCAAAGAAGTGCCCGCTTTTCCTGTGAGACAGTGATCTTTGAAAGAGATGATAAAGAAGGAGGGTGAGAGGGAGGACGGGGGGCATTGGATGTGTTCCTCCTTAGATTTTTTGTTAGTTGCCCCTAAGTTTTACCATCAACTTATCCTAGGGTCAAAGCAAAATCCATGATTTTGACCCCTAAACCTTCCCTTGACCTATCCATGAAGTCAACATACACAGGTTTATACGGCATCTATGCTCTATACTAACAAATAAATGTAATCATTAGTACAGTCTGCCTTTCTTTTACGCGGGGTATCCATTCCGCCCCCCCCCCCCCCCACGTAAGAGAAAAACATGGATGCTCAAGTTCCATTCAAATAAATGGGGCTTGTGCCCGCGGAGGTGCTGGGACGGCGTGCAGGATGTGCGCCATGGGAGCACACCCCATTCCTGTGAATGGGACACGCCACCCCTGTGCTCCCATGCGGCTTTGAGCGTATGCTCAAAGCCGCATATTGTGCGACCACGTATAATGCGGGGGCACTGTATTTCCATATTTTTATCTCCATTGATCTATTAATATTATTTTTTCTATCATATTAAAAAGCTTTCAGAAAGTTTCCCTTGAATCTCTTTTATTACTTTTGATGATTTTCTGACCAATTTGGGTTCATCACCAATTCCAATCTCTAATAACATATTCATAATTCAAACTGTTAATGTAGTCACCAGTTTCTTGGAAAAAATGGCTTTATTTTAGTGGGGTGTAAAGACCTAGGATCAGAAATTTCTGATCTAGTATTTGAACTCCCACTGCAGTCCTGCTTTATCATTCAAATTTTATGCAAAAATTTGATTGGCTGCAGAGCTTCCTTGCCCTTGTACTACAGTATTGTTAAATCTTTCATAATTATTTCTAGATCTTTGTCTTACCCTATAGTATAGAGGTACTCCCTCCTTGGAGGTCTTTAAACAGAGGCTGGATGGCTATCTGTCAATGAGAATGCTTTGACTGAGAGTTCCTGCAAGGCAGAAGGGAATTGGACTGGATCAGGGCCCTTGAGGTCACTTCCAACTCTATGATTCTATGAGCTGAATAACACTGGCCCCAGGACAGGGCCCTGTGGGCCCCTACTGTCATTTCTCTAGGATGAAGAAGAGCCATTGCTGAGCACCTTTGAGTTTGGCCAGTCAACCAATTACAAATATTTACAGTTACAAAACTACAAAAACTACAGTGATCTTGAACAAACCAAGGCTTCTCTAAGAAATGATACAGGCTTGCTCATCATTTTATATTACAGTCAGCCCTTTTTTAAATCCATGGATTCAACTATCCATGGTTTGAAACATATTTTTAAAAAAGTATAAATTCTAAATAGCAAACTTTGATATTCCATTCTATATAAGGAACAAACCAGACAAACAAGGTTCATTTATATACGCTTCATACCCAGTGATGGCGAACCTATGGCATGCATACCAGAGGTGGCACTCAAAGCCCTCTCTGTGGGCACATGTGCCGTCGCCCCAGCACAGAGCTTGTCAGAGTTTGTTACTAGAAAGCCAGAGGGGCATGGCACTTTGCAATAAATAAGTGGGTTTTGGGTTGCAGTTTGGGGACTCGGCCTCAAAAAGGTTCACCATCATTGGCAGTGTCTAAGTGGTTTACAACTGTAAGCTAATTTGCCCCCAACATTTTAGCGGTCTCTGAAGGATGCAAGCCTGAGTCAAGCTTGAGCCCTTTCGCTGGTATTGAACTCACAACCTTATGGTTTTTGAATGAGTGGCTGCAGTACAGGCATTGAACCACTGTGCCACCAGGGCTCCTATCAACCAGGACACATTTTGCTGTGCTATTATATTTAATGGGACTTGCGAATCCATGGATTTTGGTATCCACAGGGCGCCCTGGAACCAAACCCCAGCAGATAACAAGGTCCCACTGTATTAATTATGCAGTCAAATATATTTTATATATTATCATAGTGTTGATAGAGACCACAAATCCAACTCCCTGCCATGCAGAAATACAAAATCAATACACCCTGACAGATGGCCAGCCATTCCCTTTTTAAAAACCTGCAAAGGAGGAGACTCCCCATCTCTCCAAAGCAGCATATTCCACTTGACCAAGGCATACAAGATATACACCTCCCATTTCCCCAACGTTAAAACTTAATTTTATATTTGAAAAATATTATAAATAAAATTGAATTTTATAGTTTGAAAAATCACCAGATAAAGCATGTAGAGCAGTGTATATTCCAAATTATACTCTGGATTCAATTTGTAGTTTATCAATATTGTATCCATTTTAATTGTCTAAATTCCTCACAAATGATTAAAAAATAATATATGTTTAAATATATTTAATAATTTTTTAATTTAATTCAATTTAATTCAGAATGCTTCTTCCCATCCTTCTCATTTAATATGTTCCTGGCAAAAGCTAAGTAAAATCATTGATACAATAATTAGTATGTATGAGTAATGTAATTAAAAAAAAATCTTTCTCTTTGATATAATTTGTTTTACAGACCCTTTAGTATACTTACTATGGATATATTTAATTTAACTATTAATATATTTAATTAATAATTATATTCTTATAGACCTATTTGCTTATAATCATATATATTATTTTAGATTTTTAGATTTTTAAATTCAAAAAAAGAGAGGAGGGAGAGAGAGAGAAGAAAATTCTTCCTGCTCTTAGTTATGTTCCTGCTTCAGTCTGCTTTTTGTTTTTCTCGTTGTCTTACTGTCTCCACCACACTCACTTTCTCATTCCTTGTCCACCTCCTTTAATCAGTCTTTCAGTTAGTTCTTTCAATTGTTTTTTGTGGGCTTTTCAGGCTCTGTGGCCATGTTCTGGAAGAATTTTTTCCTGCATCTCTGGCTGGCTGCCATCTTCAGAGAATGCTGGCGTGGAAGAGTGGGTTATACTGTGTGACCCTTGGTTTCATTGAACCACAACGGCCACTCCAACCTCATTCTTCTGCCATGCAGGAACTTTCAATCAAAGCATCCCAAACAGATGGCCATCCAGTCTCTCCTTAAAGACCTCCAAGAAAAGAAACTACACTACAATCTCTGAGCAAAGGAAGGAGGGAAAGAAGGAATCATGGAGCTGGAAGATAACTCAATGGCCATCCAGTCCAACCTAATTTGCCAAGCAGGAACTCTCAGTCAAATCATACTCAACAGATGGCAATCCATCCATTGTTTAAAGACCTGCAAGGAGGGAGAATCCACCAAAATCTCCATTGAGGAAGTGTTCCACTGTCGAACAGCCCTTACTGTCAGGAAGTTCCTCCTAATGTTGAGCTGGAATCTCTTTTCCTGTAATGCATCCTTGTTCTGCATTCTAGTCTCTGGAACAGCAGAAAACAAGCTTGCTCCCTCCTCAATATGGCATCCCTTCAAGTATTTAAACAGGGCTCTCATATCACCCCTTAACCTTTGCTTCTCCAGACTAAACATCCCCAGCTCCCTGAGTCTTTCCTCATAGGGCAGGGCTTCCTGACCCTTCACCATTTTAGTTGCCCTCCTTTGGACATGCGGCTCCAGTTTCTCCACATCCTTTTTGAATTGTTTTCCCAGAACTGGACACAGCATTATTCCAGGTGGGTCCTGACCAGATCAGAATACAGTGGCACTATTACTTCCCTTGATCTAGACACTATTCTTCTATTGATGCAGCCTAAAATCGCATTGGCCTTTCTAGCTGCCGCATCACAGTTGACTCATGTCCAACTTGTGGTCTACTTGGACTCCTAGATCCCTTTCACACGTAGAAGTCTCTCGTTCAGCCATGCGTCCCCCCCCCATCCTACATATGTGCATTTTATTTTTCCGCCCTAAGTGCAGTACCTAACATTTCTCCATTTTGACTTCCATTTTGTTAACTAGCTTTCTAGTCTATTCGGGTCATTTTGAATTTTGATCATGTCCTCTGGAGTATTAGCTATTCATCCTGATTTGGTGTCATCTGCAAATTTGATAAGTATTCCCCCAATTCTGACATCCAAGTCATGGATAAAGATTTTGCATACCAAAGTGGTCCCAGGACAGAGCCCTACTGGACACCCCACTGATCACTTCTCTCCAGGATGAAAAGGAGCCATTGTTGGGCACCCTTTGGGTTTGGCCGGTCAACCAATTACAAATCCATGTAACAGTTACCTTGTCTAGCCCACATTTTACTAGCCTGTTTGCAAGAATGTCATAGGGAACCCTGTCAAAGGCCTTACTGAAGTCAAGATATACTATATCCACAGCATTCCCTTCATCTACCAAGCTGGTAATTTTATCAAAGAAAGAGATTAGATTTGTCTGGCATGACTTCTTTCTCTGAAACCCATGTTGACTTTTTGTGATTATGGAATTGCTTTCTAGATGTTCACAGACCCTCTGTTTAATGATCTGCTCCAGAATCTTTCCTGGTATTGATGTCAGACTAACTGGACGGTTATTGTTTGGATCCTCTTTTCCCCCATTTTTGAAGATGGGGGCAACGTTTGCCCTCCTCCAATCTGCTGGGACTTCTTCTGTTCTCCAGGAGTTCTCAAAGATTATTATTGCCAGTGGCTCTGATATTATATTTGCCAGTTCTTTTAATACCCTTGGATGTAGTTCATCTGGTCCTGGAGATGAACTACTAATCATTTCAATTAACAAGGTATTCCTGTACTATCTCTTTACTTATTCTGTGCTGAAATTCTCATTTTCTGTCCTCTGCTCCATCTTCCTGAGGTTGAGCACCCTTTGCCTTTTCTGAGAAGACTGAGGCAAAGAAGGTGTTGAGTAATTCTGCCTTTTCTCTGTCCCCTGTTAGCATTTTTCCATCTTCTCCACGCAGTGGTCCTACCGTTTCCTTCTTCTTCCTTTTGCTGCGGACATATCCAAAGAAGCCCTGGTTGTTGTTCTTAACCTCTCTAGCAAGCCTGAGGTCATTCTGCAGTTTAACTTTTCTTACTTTACCCCTACGCATGCCTGCTATTTCTTTGAATCCCTTTTTTGTGTTTTTCCCCTTTTTCCATTTCTTATACATGCTCTGTTTGAAAGTTAGCTCAGTTGAAAGTTCCTTAGTCATCCATCCTGGTTTCTTGAGACACCTCCCATTTTGCTTCCTCACTGGAACTGTTTGAAATTGTGCCTTCAGTATCTCCCTTTTGATAAACTTCCATCCATCCTGAACTCCCTTCTCTTTTAGTATTCCTGACCACGTGATCACACTTAATACTTCTCTTAAGTTTCCTGAAATCTGCTCTCCTAAAGTCTAGAATGTTTGTCTGACTATGCCTGGCTTCTCCTTTCCATTGTATAAGAAACTCCAGGAGTGCATGATCACTCCCACCTAATGATCCCACCACTTGCCCTCCATTAACTAGGTCATCCCTGTTGGTTAGGATCAGATCCAAAATTAGCCTCCCACTGTTGTGTCCTTGCACTGTTTGCTTTGTTCCCTCTGTGTCAGTTTGACTATTTTCTCCAGCCCTTCTGCCTTCCAAATACTGTCTTCCTCCCCCACATATCTCAGATCAAATTTTTCAGACTATCGGCAAAAATGTTTTTGTCAGCTGGCGTGTGATGCACCCTATCCCTTGCCAGAAATCCCTCCTCATGGAACAGCAGCCCGTGGTCCAAAAATAAAAACACTAAAAGTTTGAAAAGAACTCACCCAATTAAAATGGCTTTTCAGTATGGTGTCTATACTGTTATTATTATCGATTATATTCCATTATCTCATCATAGTCCTTTGGTCTTCATTCTTTATTCTGCTGCTATGATTATCTTTTTGGCCTATCATTTTGATTATGTTACCACACTTTCGATAATCCTTCATTAGCTAATTGTTCCTTGTAAGATTAAGTAAAAGCTGATTGTTCTAACATTAAATGCATTGCATAACTAGATCCTTCTTGTCTTGCACCTCTTACCTGTTATAAATCTGCTCTCTGGGAATATTGGGGTCCTCCCAGCCAAGGGTTTCTACCTCTTTGTGCATTCATTTCAGATCCTCCCATGTAAGGGGAAATCTGTGTATGCTCATGTCCCATTGGAAACAATGGGTCGCATGTTCACATTTCAGAGGGGGGGGGCACACCATTGCTTTAATTGCCATTGCTTTAATTGCAGTGCAGCTTCCACATAAGCTGGAAGCCACGTATAGTGTGTCCATGTATTGACTGTTTTGTTTCTCTGAATTTTGTGGGTTTTTTTATTTTACATATTGTATTTTAATTTTGTATATCATTCACTAGTTATAACTGTTTTATTTTGTAACTGTTTTTAAACTACTGTGTATATGGATAACACTATATAAATAATTCACAATGATAATGATAATAATACATGAGATGCAGTGCTTTTAGTGCGAAAATGGCCAACTTCTCATACATTTGGATACAAAGATTCTGCCACCATTACAATATACAGTGCACTTGCTTCATAAACTGGCGCGCTATGTGCGAATTTGAGCATACGCTCAGACCTGTGTAGGCACGTGGGGTGGCACGTCCCATTTCAATGAATGGGGTGTGCGCCCGTGGCGCCCGTGTGTCACCGCGCCACCGGCGCATGCATGAGTCCCATTCAAGTGAATGGGCTCGAGCATACGCAGTATTTGACTTATGCGGGGTGGGGAGGGTTCCAGAATGCGTAGGCCAAGGGTGCACTGTACCTTACCTTACCCTTACCTTACCCTTGCCTTAAGCAGACTTTGCATACGCTGATTTGAGTGTATGTGGTCCGCAGGTGGCAAGAGGGGAAATGGTGCACATACCATGCAGGACAATGCTGCCATAACATTTAATGGGACAAGCTTAGGTGGTTTTCCCCATACAAGGAGTGGTGTTGGTTCCAGAACAGATCCCCGCTTATGGGGAGGGCGGACTATACTCTGTTTTTCAATTGTATGGAGTTTTTTTTTATAAGAGGTTAGCCCAATCATTTTATTGAACTCCTCCCAACAGGATTGCAGTAATCTGGCAAGATTCTGAGGTACTTTGCTTATCCTCTAGTGCTGTGGTGGTGAATCTCTGGCATGTGTGCTCTCTCTGGCACACAGTGCCATTTTGGATGACATATGGAGGGCAGGGGAAGAAGAGGAACAAGTATGTACTTCTTCCTTCTCTTTCCCCTTCCTCCTGTGCCTGGTTGCCTCTCTCTCTCAAGGCAAATGAAGATCCAGGATGGTGGGCAAAAGAGGAAGATTAGGTGCATGCCTGTTCGTTCTCCTCCCCCCCTCACCTTTAGCTGCCTCCAAGCAAGTCCCATGAGGGTGTGGGGGAAGAGGAGGAACAGGCATGTGCCTGTTCCTTTTCTTTCCCCCTCTCCCCTTCCAGGTCAATAGCTGTGTCTAGAGAAGTCCCGCTGGCCAGAAAGCAGAAGTCCTACTCCCAAAGGGTAGAGTTCCCATCACCAGGTAACACCCAGCCTTGACATTTGGACACGCAGTCCCTAAAAGGTTAGCCATCACTGATTTAGTTGTTGTTGTTGTTGTGTGCCTTTAAGTCATTTCCTACTCATGGTTAGCCTGTCATGGGGCTTTCTTTGCCAGATTTGTTTAAAAGATGTTTGCTTTGGCTGGCCATCCTTTGAGGTTGAGGTGGTGATTTACCCAAGATCACCCAGTGGGTTTCCATGGCTGACCTGGGACTCAAACCCTATGCCATGCTGGTTTAGTTATTCCTAATTGGGCTGAATACAATCTAGACAAAATGCTAGCCAAAAGATTTTTCACTGAGAAAAGTGCATTATTGTTACTTTAATTTGGAGGGAAAATAAGCCCATCTTATTGGTTTGGGTTTTTTTGTTTTGTTTTGTTTGTTTGTTTGCAATGCCTGCAAATTCTGGTGATTTCAAAGGGGACAAGTAGTACACTCTAGCAAATGCCTCCAGCTTTTAATTGCCCCTGCCTCCTTTTTCCAGGCATTCATCTTCTCCCTTTCATTTTTGTGTAACAAACCCCCTCCACACACACTGTGTCAGTTGTACCAGCTTTTATCACAAAAGGTTGAGTGGAGGCAGGGTGTCCTTAAATGGGTCTTGAACTGAACAGTTTTAAAAAATAGTCAAATTCCTCTAGGCATTCTTCATTCCATTTAAGCTTTGTGCTGGGTTTCACTATTCTGGATTCCCTTTTGTCTTCTGTCTTTTTCATTTTCAACAATTCAGTCAGAGGCAAGAATCTCATTTATCAGATACATAAAAACTGGGAAGATGTCAGTCTAAAAGTCATCATGACATATTTTAATGCCCCCAATGGCAGTTAACTGTTGTTTTATATATATCCCCTCTCAAGTCCACTTTCATAAAGCACTATCAAGTCCAATTTCACAAAGATGTGCTTAATGGCTAATTGCATCAACAGGTAATTCATTGGGTGACTAGATACTTGTTTCCTCCTTTATTTATTGATTTTATACTCAGTAATAGCATACAATTTATTTAATTAATCAATACTAAATGCTTCTAATACTAAAACTCGATTTATCCCATCAGATCATTTTCTTTATTTGCCCATTATATTTTTTCCCCTTAAAAATAAGATAGGAGATATTCTGTAAGATAATATGACCAATTTTCTAACATTGTTTATTTTTCCATCTCAGTGCTATTACAATATGTGTTGCTCTTTAAAAAATATTAATCTATCCAATCCCAATTTTCTTCATTTGAAGTTTGAAATCTGGATTTCAGTATCTCCATTTTGAGAAACTCCCATCTGTTCTGAACTCCTTTCCCTTTTAGGCTTAGGATCACCCCCAGTATTTCCCTAAGTTTACTGAAATCAGTTTGTGTTATTATACATCTCTAACTCACAAGCTATCTCCATTCACAAAATGTCTAATTTTTCCTCATGTTGGAAAATAAAATAAAGAATTGAATTGACGCGAATGTGAGAGAGACACCTCCCCACACACACACAAAAAGAATTCCTAGTCTCTTTCACATTCTAGTCGATTCAATTCATTATTTTATTTTCCATATTACCACACTGTCTGTGGTTTCAGTCATGGTGATACCTAAACTCTCCATTGTTTCCTGCAATTGTTTGCATGTTCCCTTGAACTGGGCTTTCCAAAGTTGTTTTTACTTTCTTGGGACACATAATATCAGTATTTCTTCTTCATGGTCTCTGCGAATCATACAAATGGGTTTCACTGTGCCTGCGCAGTGCTGTTCGGAAACTTCTAGAATCACTGGGCAAAGTACACTTTGCAACATATAGCAACTTTTTGGCGGTAACCCCACTCACCCGTTATAAGGCCCCTGCATTCCCGCTCTTTCCCCAGTTCCTTTTTTCCGCCGGATTGGCTGCTGTAGGGAACTTCGCTTGCTCTTGCTAGCTCTTTGACTGAATCACTGGTATTTTTGACTTCGGACTGCTTTTGACGTTGACTATTCTGACACCCCCACCCCCCACCCCCGTGTATTGTTGACCTCGGACTGGACATTGACCTCGACTTCTCCGACCCTTCCATGTACTGTTGGCTCCGGACCAGACACTGACTTGGATCTCCTACGGTTCCCCCGTCTTGGACCTCCGTCATGTCGCCTGCATCCTTTAAAAAATGCGACGTCTGTAGGGGTAAGATCCCAGTTCAAGACCTCCCACTCCTCTTACCTCCTGTGTCTCAGGAAGGCCAATAATCCTTCAGCCTGCTCACCCTGCAAGTCCATGAGTTCACAGGCACAGAAAAATTGGGAGGCCCGCCTCACTAATGCCACCAGGAGCCCTGGTGGCGCAGTGGTTAAATGCCTGTACTGCAGCCATTCACTCAAAACCATAAGGTTGCGAGTTCAAGACCAGCAAAAGGGCCCAAGCTCGACTCAGGCTTGCATCCTTCCGAGGTCACTAAAATGAGTACCCAGGCTGTTGGGGGCAAATTAGCTTACTTGCTAATTAGCTTACTTGCTGTTCACCGCTATGATCTTTGGAATAGCGATATATAAATAAAACAAATTATTATTATTAATTATTTACCAGGGAGTGCTAAAGCCCCAAGACCCAGCCCCAACTCTGTTGATGGCTCAGATCCCGGCACCATCGTGCCCAGCTTCCGCTAGTTCCTCGACAAATCCCGGAGCGGCCTCGAAGTCAGCTGACGGCTCACACACTGAGCCTAGTGCTGCCCGTGAGCAACCCTTAAAACATCCCTCTAAAACTAGTGGGACAGGGGGCCTGGCCTCCAAAAGTGCCTCTTCTGAGAGCTTGGCTTCAAAGAAGGACAAGGCGTTGGATACCGACGGCCGGGTCTCCAAACCCACCTCCAAGTCAACTTCGGCCTCCAAGTCTACTTCGTCGGAGGGCCCGAGATCGAAGAAGACTGACAGATCCAAACAAAAGGATCTGGAACCGACCTCCACTACAGGCCCTGATTCGACTCCAGGCCGCAAATCGGGTTCTAAGCCTTCCTCAAAGAGTCACGGGCCTATGGAGTCAATGGACCAACCCACGCCTAAAAGTCTAAGCTGTCGGGCCCAGAAGCCAAGAAAGACAACAAGTCCAAGCCCTCCATGCCCGTTGACCACTGCCATGAGGAATATCCCAGGGGAGATTCTCACAAGAAACACCGAGACACTCCTCGTACCCCTCGGCCTCCTGAGGACCTAAGGGCATCTCCGGTCCGACAGCCGTCGCTACCATCATTGTTGGCCCAACCTACTCTCCGCTTCGCCTAATCTGACGACAAATCCATCCATTCGGTCCACTCTGTCCAGTCCCGTCGCAAATCTCCAACGCCAGTGCCAGAGACTATTGTGCATGCGGCCCAGGTCCACCACGTTGAGGAGTCTGACTATTTCTACGACAGCGAGACGGACAGATATTTCATTGCCGTTTCTAAGGACACCACTTTAAGCAGATGGCACCAGGATCCTCCTTCCCGTGACCTGCCACTTGACACCAGGAAACCTCCTGCCCGTGACCTGCCACTTGACACCAGGAAGCCAAGCCCTAAGGTCTCCGCTACTGCTTCAAAGCCGACGACAGTCCCTGCCAAGCCCATAACGGCGGCTTCCTATGTCAGGAGGGAAAGTGAGGTCAACTCCGACCACAACGATATGGAGTCATCTCAAGCGGACCCTGGGTCCTCAGATGAGCTGGTCACCCCACAATCACCCCAGGAGCTGCACCACCCTGGATCTGCTTCCCCCACGGACAATGTCCAGTCCTTTTCCTAACACGTTATTAAGATGGCAAACTCCCTGGATCTCCAGCTTGCATATATTGAGGAGGAAGCCAAGGACCCCATAGACAGGAGGGTGTGAGGTAAAATACCCACCCCACCATCCATCCCGTTGCTCCCGTCCTTAGAAGACATCGCAAAGCACTTCTGGGACGCCCCTGTCTCTCTTGCGGGCTCGTCCAGGAAGATAGAGTCGCTTTACAAGATATCTCCATTGAGCTCTACCTGGCTTTCGTCACACCCAAAGCCTAATTCAGCAATTGTGGAGGGCTCACAGCAGTCTTTCACGCCCAAGCTGTCAACTTCTCCAGCAGATAAAGAGGCCAGGAAGATTGACAGCCTTGCAAAGAAGGCCTATTCGGCGTTGGCACTCAGCTTCAAGGTCGCTAATTATACGGCCTGCATGGGGCTTACATCCAGTTCCTGATGGAACGTATCTCCCCTCTGATCCCAGACGTCCCAGAGGACTGTCAGTCCACGCTTGCTGAAGCGCATGACGAAGCCCACTCCATTGGCTCATGGCTGATCACCTCGGCCCACAACTCTACTGACTGCGCAGCGAGATCCATGGTGGCCTTGGTGGCCCTTTGGAGACATGCTTGGCTCCATGCATCTGATCTTAACCCAGGAGCCAAGGCAGCTATTGAGGAGATGTCCTTCGACGACTCCGGTCTCTTCAATAAGGACACAGACGACTGCCTTAATTATAGTTCACCCTGCCCCCTCCTTCCTCAATAGATTCAAGCCCTTCTCTGACATCTGGGCTTTCATCACTACCGACTCGTGGGCCCTAGACATCGTCTGCAGGGGATACGACCTCGAGTTCAAAGAGCTCCCCCCAACCAGAGCTGTTATATCCACCCCTTCCTCAGACACCCTTCTCGACGAAGTACGCTCCCTCTTATCCAAAGGCGCCATTTCGCCTGTAGACATGAAAGAGATCCCTAGATCCTTCTTTTCAAGATACTTTAAAGTACCAAAGTCTGATGGAGGGATCCGGCCCATTTTAGACCTCCGGTCCCTTAATGACTTTTTGACCTATCAACAGTTCCGAATGCTAACTTTTGTGTCCATCCTTCCCCTACTCCATCAGGATCTCTGGTTTGCAACCATCGACCTGAAGGACACCTACTTCCATGTGGGAATCCAGGAGTCCCACCAGAGGTTCCTGGCCTTTGCCGTCGGTACCGAGGTCTACCACTACAATGTGCTTCCCTTCGGCCTATCAACGGCCCCATGGGTCTTCACAAAGTGCATGGCGCCAGTCGTGGCATTCCTCCACCAGCACGGCATCAGGGTCTTCCCCTACTTAGACGACTGGCTTTTCGCAGCCCCATCAAAGGAAGAATTACATGAAGACGTCGGATTCGCCCTCTCTCTCCTGATGCAATTCGGCCTGGTGGTAAACTGGGAAAAATCTCAGCTTGAGACGAACGAGGTTCATAGGGACCATCCTTGATTCTGAAGACTGCGTTGCCTACCTTCCGCCCGACTACTTTCAAGCCTTGTGCTCGGCCGTCCACACCTGCCTCAGACACAGGAGAGTGCGAGCCAGAGATGTCCAATTAGCTCTGGGACATATGGCGTCGATAACCTATGTCACTCAATGGGCAAGGCTTTGACTTTGCCCACTCCAGTCCTGATTCCTTTCAGTTTTCAACCCCTTGGAGGACCAGCCCTCCAAGTGGCTCACTGTCTCGAGGTCGTTTGCCCGATCCCTCCATTGGTGGCTCGACTCCCAGAACGTCTGCGCCGGCATGCCCTTTTCACCTCCACATCCAGATGTCACCCTGACAACACAACGCCTCCATGGAAGGATGGGGAGCCCATTCTCTCGGTCTGCTAGTCAGAGACAAGTGGTCCCGGACCAAACAATTCCTCCACATCAACGCGCTCGAGATGCTGGCTGTAGAAAAGGCATTGAGGGCATTAGAAACCATCCTCCTCAACAAGGTAGTCCAACTGATGACGGACAACATGACCGTGATGTACTACCTCAACAAGCAGGGAGGTATGCACTCCCCGACGCTACTAGACATTTCCTTCCGGATCTGGAACTGGTGCATCCCGAGATACATTCTCCTTCAAGCGGTTCACCTTCCCGGAGAACACAACAAACTGGCAGACCAGCTCAGCAGAGCATCCTCTACTTACCACGAGTGGAGGCTCCATCCTGAGACAGTCAGCGACCTGTTTCATGGGTGGGGAAACCCCGAGATCGACCTCTTCTTGTCTGCTTGCAACAGCCGCTGTCCCCAGTTCTGCTTCTGGACACGAGACGAGAATTCCCTCGGAGACGCGTTCGGCATTGCATGGTCAGGAGAGATACTATATGCCTTCCCTCCCTTCCTACTACTCATGACAGTGGTGTCCAAGATTACTACAGACCACTCGGATGCCATCCTAGTCACCCCTTGGTGGCCGAGACAGCCTTGGTTCCCGTCCCTGCTGCACCTCTGTAACCGAGACTTTCTCCAGATCGAGTTCCGTCCCGACCTTCTCACTCTCCAGGACAGTCGGGTTCGACATCTGGACATCGAGTCTCAGCTATTAGTAGCTTGGAGGCTCCGTCCCTAGCCTCGCTACCTGACTCGGTACTGATAGTGATCCTCGCAGCCCAAAAGCCTTCCACCCAGAGATCTTATTATTATCTTATTATTATTATTATTATTATTATTATTAACCTTTATTTATGAAGCCCTGTAAATTTACACAGCGCTGTACATGCAATCTTCTCACTTCTTAGACGTTGAAGTGGAAGAAATTTCTGCTCTTCCTCATTGAGAGAGCCTCTCTCCATCCTGAGTCACGACTCCACTGGTGCTTGAGTTCCTGATGACACTTTTGGATGCGGGGCTGTGCCTCACTTCCATTAAGTGTTACCTTTCTGCCATCTGCTCTCATTTCCAGTTCGAGGGCAAACCTTCTTTCTTTAGGGACCCTTTGGTAAATAATTTTTTGAGAGGTTGTGCCAACCTTCATCCTCCTGCCTCTGCGCCTACCCCAGCTTGGAGCTTGGACACTATACTGTCTGCTTACAAACCAAGCCCTTTGAACCGATGGCTCAAAAGACTTGAGACTACTAACTTGGAAGACTGCTTTCCTTGTGGCCATCACCTCTGCCCGCCGTGCGGGCGAACTCTGTGCCTTACGGAGGGACCAGCCTTTCCTTAGATTCCATAAGGATAAGGTTGTCCTCTGTACCGACATTACCTTTCTGCCGAAAGTGGTTTCTGTTTTCCATTTATGCCAGGACATTGTTACCCACTCTGGCCTCGAACCCGACCACTGAGGTCGAGCGCAACCTGCACACCTTGGACGTTAGGAGGGCTTTGGCCTTCTATCTGGACAGAACTGCGGTTTCGAGTCGTTCCGAGAGACTTTTTCAGTGTTACTTGGAGCTGAAGAAGGGACTACCTGTGTCCGCGTAGAGGTTTTTCAAATGGGTGGCAGGTACCATCCATCTCTGCTATGAACTGTCAGGCAGACCTCTTCCGTTCAGTCCCACACGACTAGAGCGGTAGCAGCATCGTCTGCATTCTTGACTGGGGTTCCCTTGGAGGATGTCTGCAAAGCCGCTGTTTGGTCCCAGCCAATGACCTTTATCAAACACTATAGGCTGGACACCAGGGCCAAACGAGATGCAGCCTTTGGAAGGGCAGCCTTTGGAAGGAAACCTTTGGTGTCAGGTTTACATTAGTTGCACTCCATTCCCTTCTATTGCTTCAACATGTTTCTTCTTCGTGGTCTCTGCGAATCACACAAATGGGTTATTTCTGCGCATGCGCAGCAAACTCGGAAACTTCTAGAATCTCTGGGCAGAAAGTCATGTAACTTTCTGCAGTCTCTTTGCAACTTTTTGGCGGTAGCCCCGCCCATCCCGTATGTAAGGCCCCTAGTGGTCCGCTCCTCTTCAGTTCCTTCATTCCGCCGCGCTAGCAGCTCGAGGAACTTGCTGTTGTTCAGTACTGAATATCTGACCAAAGCCCTTAAAACGGACATTTGACCAAACGGAACGGACTTCGACCTCTCTTTGCTTGCCGATTTCAACCTTGTCTGACTCTCACGGATTGACCCGGACCGGTAACGTTTCTCAGCGCTATGGCTTCTTTCAAGCAATGCGCTAATTGCGGGGTTAAAATACCCATGTCGGATGGACATGACAAATGCGTCCTATGCTTGGGGGAAGGCCACATCCCCGGTTCCTGCAGGCATTGTAAGGCCATGATGGCCCAAGCCCTGAAGAATAGAGACCAGAAGCTGAAAGCGTCTCTATATGAAAAGGCCTTTCGCCCCGCTCTAACCGAGGCCCAGCCGGAGACTTCGGAGGCATCTAAATCGAAGCCGGATAAGGCTTCAAAAAGGCCTCATGGAGAGAAACAAAAGTCCTCCAAGGCGTCCAAAGATGGTCTAGAACCAAGGAAGGCTAGATCAGTGTCCCCGCCGCCTAAGACCAGGCGCAGGGCCCCCCCGAGTACTGTCTCGGTGCCTCCACCGGATTCACGACCTGTACCAACTCCAATCCCAGAGTCTGCTTCGTCTTCGGCTCCACCTCTCGAGCCCAGAGTTCTGATCTCATCACACCTCTCTGTTCAGGATGCAGACTTGGAAATAGTCAATCTTGGCGAGTCGTCCGAATCTGAAGGAGAAATTCTTGACTCGGATGTTCAACTATCACCGCAGAGGCAGAAGCGCTCCCGGTCACCATCCCGTTCTAGACGGGATAGAACCTCACCATCCCGCTCTAGACAGGACAGAGCCTCACCATCCCGTCCCAGACGAGATAGACTACCAACCCTACAGAGAGACAGAGCCACTCTGGGAACAGAAGCTGACAAAGCCCTGGATAGGGATCGCTGCTCCATCCCCCCTATGGAGGACTACCAGCCGGACAGGTCATTATTTGACACCTACCCGGACTTGATCTATGACTACCACACCGGCCAATACCTGTTACCGGTAGACGCAGACCACCTCCGCCGCAACGTCCCCGGTCTTACAACACCGTGACACTGTAGAGACAGTCACACGTCGCTCCGTTACGAGGGACCCGTCTCCGTTGAGCCACAGGGACAGCAGATCCCCTTCCGCTTCCCGCTCTTGTTCAGTTTCCCCGTCTGTCCAGCTATATGCAGAACAATCCCTAGCCTTTGGGGAACCGGATGCCCCCTCACCAACGGACAATGTCCGCTCCTTTTCTGATAAGGTAATCAGAATGGCAGATGCTCTCAAACTCGAGGTCGCTCACCCTGAAGATGATGCCCTCGATCCGGTGGAACGCCGGATTCACGGCTGTGCTCCCGCTCCACCATCCCTGGCCTTTCTTCCATCCCTGGAAAAAATCGCCAAGAGGTCATGGGATACACCGGCATCCATCTCCTCCACTTCGAGGAAAATAGAGAACCTCTACAGGGTCACACCTTCAGGACGGTCTTGGTTGTTTAACCATCCAAAACCCAATTCGGCCATTGTGGAGGGCTCACAAACCTCCTTTGCGGCTCGTCCCTCCTCATCCCCCATGGACAAGGAGAGTAGGAAAATTGACGGCCTGGCGAAGAAGTTTTATGCCTCCGCTGCATTGGACATAAAAATTGCCAACTATGCAGCGTGCATGGGGGCATATGTTCAACTCCTTATGGAGAAAATGGACCCTATCATCAGTGAGCTCCCTGATGAAAAGAAGAGGATTATGTCCGCCATCAGGAATGAGGTCCACTCTGTGGGAGGTGAGCAGATAATATCAGCTAGACACTCAACTGATTGCTCTTCCAAAATTCTCTCTGGATCGGTAGCTCTTCGCCGATATGCCTGGCTCCGCTCCTCAGATTTGACCCCCCAGGCCAAAGCGGCCATAGAAGACATGCCATTTGATAACTCCGGCCTGTTTAATAAAGAGACAGATGAGAAATTATGTTTTCGTTACAGGATGAAAACAGCTGCCAAGAAACACGGCATGTCAGCCTCCTCCTCCAGACCGACCAAGCAACGGTACAGTGGCCAACGAAACTGGTTCCACCACGGCCAGCAATGCTTCCACCATCCTGAAAGGCAGTTCCTGCCCCAAGATTCTTCACGCCAGGGCGGGCGCTCCAGGTCTCCCTCCCAACAAGACCGTCGCCAACCGCCCCAGAACCGCTACCAATCAGGTTATAAGAAGAAAGATGCTAGGGGCAAAAAGAGATTCTGAAGCCCCCTAGCGCACTTTGTCATCTCCCAGACAGACGGCTTACAGCCCTTTTATAACACCTGGGCATCCATATCAACAGACTCCTGGGTCCTAAACATAGTTCGAAGGGGTTATGCCCTGGAGTTTTCTGAGCTCCCCACCACCGGAGCTATCATTACCACCGTCCCCTCGGACACCCTTCTCGACGAAGTGCGCTCCCTCTTGGACAAAGGCGCTATTGAGCCCGTACAACCTTCCCAGGCCCGATACTGCTTTTTTTCTAAATACTTTATTGTCCCTAAAAAACCTGAGGGCCTTAGACCGATTTTGGACTTGCGTGCCCTGAACGCCTTCATAGCTTATAGACGCTTCAGGATGATAACTCTTGCTTCTATTCTGCCACTCTTGCAGAAGGACGCCTGGTTCGCCACGCTGGACCTGAAGGACGCTATTTTCACATTGCGATACGGAACGACCATCGCAGATTCCTCGCCTTCACCGTTGAACCAGATTTCTTTCAATACAAGGTCTTTCCATTCGGCCTGTCTTCAGCTCCAAGGGTCTTCACGAAGTGTATGGCTCCTGTCATAGCTTACCTTCGTCAGCGAGGAATCGTTGTCTTCCCCTACCTGGACGACTGGCTGTTCACGGCACCATCCAGAGAGGCCCTTCAGCTCCAGATGGACTTTGCTCAGGACCTTCTGGCATCTTTGGGACTTCGTGTCAACCTTGAAAAGTCTCATTTAACTCCGTCCAGACAGATCAATTTTATAGGCACACTACTGGACTCAGAATCAGCCAAAGCCTACCTTCCACGGTCCAGATTTCAAACCCTGACACTCGCCATACGAGCCTGCCTACGGTACAGACATCTACCAGCCCGTGTGGTACAAGTTGCAATGGGACATTTGGCCTCCACAACCTTCGTTACCCTCTGGGCAAGACTGCGCCTCAGACCCGTACAGTCTTGGTTCCTGTCCGCCTTCGATCCGGTGAGGGATCATCCGGACAAGATTCTCACTATCCCAAGGAAGGTCCAAACCTCACTGAAATGGTGGCTCCGACCAGACAACGTCTGTTCCGGCATGCCATTTACCCTGCCTTCGCCAGAGATAACTCTGACAACAGACGCATCCCTGCAGGGATGGGGGGCCCATGCATTAGGCCTTACAGTCAAGGACAAGTGGACATGAACAGAGTCGAACCTCCACATCAATGCATTGGAGATGTTGGCAGTAGAGAAAGCGCTCAGGGCCTTCCAAGGCTTACTCTCCAACAAGGTGGTACTCCTCCTCACCGACAACACCACTACCATGTACTACCTCAACAAGCAAGGAGGTACAAGATCAAGAACTCTTCTAGCCATCACTCTCCGGATCTGGGACTGGTGCATACAGCACAACATTCTGCTTCAATGCATCCACCTTCCAGGAGACGAAAACGACCTGGCGGATCAACTCAGCAGATCCCAAACAACGTGCCACGAATGGAAACTACATCCAGAGGTAGTCTCCCGCCTTTTTCAACGATGGGGCACACCCATGGTGGATCTATTCGCCTCCCCCAGCAATGCCCAGCTAATCAAGTACTGCTCACGGGTTCGTGGAGCAGGCTCCCTGGGAAATGCCTTTCAGTTTCAATGGACAAACGGCCTCCTCTATGCATTCCCTCCCTTTCCGTTAATCACCAGGGTATTGACAAAGATGTGGTTGGACTCCACGGATGCGATCTTGATCACCCCATGGTGGCCCAGACAGCCGTGGTTTGCTCCCCTGTTACAACGAGCCCAAGAGCATCTTCGCTTGAAACACCAACCCGACTTGCTTTCACTTCACGATGGACAAGTCCACCACCCCGAGATGCAGTCTCTCCCATTGGTGGCATGGAGGATTCAATCCTAAATTCACTACCATCCAGTGTACAAAATATGATCAAGGCAGCCCAAAGACCCTCTACCCAGAGGTCCTACGCCTACAAATGGGACAGATTCCTTGCCTTTCTACGAACCAAGGAAGTTCCACCAGCCCGTGTCTCCATCCCGGTAGTCCTGGACTTTCTCATGACACTAACGGAGGCAGGTCTCTCCTTGAGTTCTATCAAATGCTACCTGTCTGCCATCTCTTCACATTATTGCTTTCAAGACAAACCTTCCTTGTTTAGGAACCCTATCATAAAGAGGTTCCTTAAAGGATTTAACAACCTACATCCCCCGATTGTGGACCCTCCACCACAATGGAGCTTGGACACGGTTCTGGCTTATCTAGCCTCTAAGCCCTTTGAACCATTAGCTACCACGGACTTGAGACTCTTAACCTGGAAGACAGCCTTCCTGGTAGCTATCACGTCAGCCCGCCGGGCTGGTGAACTATGTGCCCTTAGGATGGATCAACCCTTTCTCCGTTTTCACAAGGACAAAGTGGTTCTCCGTACGGACATTACGTTTTTGCCAAAAGTAGTGTCTGCTTTTCACATCAATCAGGACATTGTTTTACCAACTCTGGCTCCTAATCCGACCACAGATTCTGAGCGCCAGCTCCACGCTCTAGATGTTAGGAGAGCGCTGGCATTTTACTTGGACAGGACAGCTGGTTCCAGACGCTCGGAGAGACTATTCGTATGTTACTCCGAAGCCAAGAAAGGGCTGCCGGTGTCACCGCAGAGGTTCTCCAAGTGGGTAGTCAACACCATCCGCCTCTGCTACGAGCTGGCTGACAAGCCCTTACCAGGTCGGGTTAGAGCCCATACAACTAGGGCGGTAGCAGCATCCGCAGCCTTTTTGACGGGAATTTCCCTCGAGGACATTTGTAAGGCTGCCGTCTGGTCCCAACCATTGACATTCATCAGACATTACAGGCTGGACGCAAGGGCCAGACAGGATGCAGCCTTTGGGAGGGCAGTGTTACTTTCTGCCATTCATTAACCTGTGTTAATTTCAATAAATAACACATGTGTTCGGTTTACATACTTATTGTTTATTGATTTGTGTTAATTGACACTCCCTCCTCCAAAGACTACAGCTCGCTAGTCTAACCCATTTGTGTGATTCGCAGAGACCACGAAGAAGAAGGACAGGTTGCTCACCTGTAACTGTGTTTCTTCGAGTGGTCATCTGCGAATTCACACAAACCCACCCATCCTTCCCCTCAGTGTCTGCTCATTGACAACGCTTGTTGCCGCGCTGTTCGCGGCTCATTCGGAACTGAAGAGGAGCGGACCACTAGGGGCCTTATATACGGGATGGGCGGGGCTACCGCCAAAAAGTTGCAAAGAGACTGCAGAAAGTTACATGACTTTCTGCCCAGAGATTCTAGAAGTTTCCGAGTTTGCTGCGCATGCGCAGAAATAACCCATTTGTGTGAATTCGCAGATGACCACTCGAAGAAACACAGTTACAGGTGAGCAACCTGTCCTTACAGTTGGTTGTGTTTCATGTTTCAGGGAAATGTGCTATGCCAAGACTTGCTTGTTTACATCATTTATCTCTTGCACTGCTGACTTACAACATTTATTGCACTGCATTCTATGTGTGACATGTTGATAACTATATGTGGATTTGTCATATTCATATTGCAAGGTGCCTTATGTGCAGTTGCGGTTCATTTAGGTCTTGCATGCCCTATTGTTGTAGTGTGCCTTACCTTGCACAGATTTAGTGCTTTTTATTGGGGTACCAAAAATGACTGACACAATTGTTGGTTCCAAAGAGTTTATTTTAATAAACACACTTGTTTAAACCTTACTTAGTGTCAGGACACTCCCTCCGCCGCTTACCTAAGCTTGTCAGTCTAAACCCATTTGTATGATTCACAGAGACCACGAAGGACAGGTTGCTTACCTGTAACAGTATTTCTTTGAGTGGTCATCTGCGAATACATACAAATCCCACCCATCCTCCCCTCTGTGTCCTGCTCTTATTGGCTCTTTCTCTATCTCCTGCTTGGCTAAAAAATTGTGGAACTGGGGAAAGAGCGAGAATGCAGGGGCCTTATAACAGGTGGGTGGGGTTACTGCCAAAAAGTTGCTATATGTTGCAAAGTGTACTTTGCCCAGTGATTCTAGAAGTTTCCGAACAGCACTGTGCAGGCGCAGTGAAACCCATTTGTATGTATTCGCAGATGACCACTTGAAGAAATACTGTTACAGGTAAGCAACCTGTCCTGCCTTATGTTTATCCAAAACTTTTATCTTGGGAAGTATTTTATTTTGAGATTTAAATAATTTTTTTCACATTCTTCGTGGTCTCTACGAATCATACAAATGGGTTTCACTGCGCCTGCACAGTGCTGTTCGAAAACTTCTGGAATCACTGGGCAAAGTTTACTTTGCAACATATAGAAACTTTTTGGCGGTAACTCCGCCCACCCGTTATAAGGCCCCTGCCTTCCCGCTCTTTCCCCAGTTCCTTTTTTCCGCCACGCTAGCTGCTTCAAGGAACTTCGCTCGCTCTTTAGCTTGATTGGAATCACTGTATTTTTGACCATTCGTTGTCTCCCACCCCTGATAACTTCGGACTCTCAGCTTGTTGACCTCGATTTTGGACTTCCCTCCACTTTTGTTCCTTCGGAAAGGTCTCCGGCACCTTTCAAAGTGTGACGTTGCGGAGACAAGGTGCATCCGGGAAAGGACCACGATCCGAAGACTTGTCCACTCTGCAAGCCCCTCTCTTCGCAGGCTTGGAAGAATTGTGAGTCCTGGCTGACCGGCCATCGACCAGGGCAAGACCCATGGGGGGCCCCTCTCTTCATCGTTGGCTCCCTCGGCTACGCCGCCTGCTTCTTCTTCCCGGGCCAGCGTGTCCAGTGTGGTGTCTGCCCACCAGTGGCTGAATCGTCCACCACCGCCGATGTGGCCAGTGGTTCATTCAGACCCAGTGCCACCAACAGACCCTCCGAGCGCCCCCACAAGACGTCGGAGACTGAAGGTTTCGAGCCCAGGACAGAGTCCAGGAGGAGGGCGTCCCTGGAGGGCTCGCGCTCGAAGGATCGAGCGGATGTGGCCCGTGGTTCATTCAAACCCAGTGCCACCAACAAACCCTCCAAGCGCCCCCACATAACGTCAGGGACTGAGGGTTCCGAGCCCAAGACGGAGTCCGGGAGGAAGGCATCCCCGGAGGGCTCGCGCTCGAAGGATCGAGCGGATGTGGCCCGTGGTTCATTCAAACCCAGTGCCACCAACAAACCCTCCAAGCGCCCCCACATAACGTCGGGGACTGAGGGTTCCGAGCCCAGGACGGAGTCCGGGAGGAAGGCATCCCCGGAGGGCTCGCGCTCGAAGGATCGAGCGGATGTGGCCCGTGGTTCATTCAAACCCAGTGCCACCAACAAACCCTCCAAGCGCCCCACATACGTCAGGGACCGAGGGTTCCGAGCCCAGGATGGAGTCCGGGACAAAGGCGTCCTCGGAGGGCTCGCGCTCGAAGGATCGAGCAGATGTGGCCCATGGTTCATTCAAACCCAGTGCCACCAACAGACCCTCCAAGCGCCCCCACATAATGCCGGGGACTGAGGGTTCCGGGCCCAAGGCCAAGTCCGGGATGAAGGCATCCTCGGAGGCTTCGTGCTCGATGGAACGAGCGGATGCGGAGGCCCTGGCCGTGCCGGTCCCATCCTCCAAGGCGTCGTCGAAGGCATCATCGAAGGCGTCCCGACACGCCTCCAAGCAGCCCAAGACGGGGGCACCCTGGGTGCCATCAATGAACACCGCACTGGAGGACGAGGGCAAGGCGACCAAGCCTCAGCCTTCAGGGATCATTGTCCTGTCAGACCTGCCGGGCAATCCCTTCCCCCCTCCCTGAGGAGCGGGGCAAGATGCCAGGATCCTCTAAGAAGAGGCACTCTGAGGGGGCTTTGGACGACTCCATGCCCAAGAGGCCCGAATCCACCCGGTACCAGGTGAGTCAGTGGCGTCCTCCAAGGGCGAGGAGCGCGCTTCGCACAAGACGCGCTCTCCAGCCAAAAGGACTCCGATTCCGGTTTCTTCTCGCCCGAAGGAGTCGTCGGCATCATATGCGGTTTCCACAATCGACTCCCCGCTGCCTTCGACTGTGGAATTTGTCCGTGTCAATGCAGAGATGGCCAGACCTCCATGGAGGGCGTCCTTCCCTCTGACTGTTCACTCAGGCGAGGATGAACCGTCTGATGAGGATCCTTCAGAAGATTCACGAGGCTGAATCTCCGTCTTATGGCCCCTGAGAGAGGGAAGCCCCCGGTGTCGCATGCGAGGGCTTCAACATCCGAGCCGTAGCGGCCCGCTCTGGAATCGGCAGCTTTCGGCATCCGACGCGTCCCCCACGCGAGTCCAGGTGCCGGATCTCCCACTGGCATCAGACACCGTCTCTGAGCCAGAAATCTTGTCATCTTCGGAGGACCCATCAGACGATGAGGCCTCCATCCAGGCTTCTCCTTAGAGGTTGCACCACCCCGAGCCTTCTTTTCCTACCGGTGATGGCCGCTCTTTCAACGAGCACATCATCAAGATGCCAAGGTCCCTGGACATTGGGCTTTCCTTCCCCGAGGAGAAAGCTCACGACCCAGTCGAACACAGGGTGCACGGCCGTGTACCGTCCCCGCCATCCATCCCGCTGCTGCCGTCCCTGGAGACCTTCGTCAGGCGGCCCTGAGAGGTGCCGGCCTCCTTGGTGAGATCGTCCCGCAGGATTGAATCCCTGTACCAGATCTCTCCATCCAGCGGTTTCTGGTTGACCGGCCACCCCAAACAAAATTCAGCGATAGTCGAAGGGACACAGCAGACCTTCATCCCCAAACAGACGACGTCTCCAGCAACGCCTACATGGGGGCTTACATCCAGACCTCGATGGAGGGGGGTTTTGCCATTCATCCCTGATGTCCCGAATGATGTCTAGAGGCGCCTGGTGGAGATCATAGATGAGGCCCGCTCCATCGGGAGCTAGCTCATCACTGCCTCCACAAATGTGGCTGACTGCGCGGGACGGGCCATGGCGGCATCGATGGCTCTGTGCCGACATGCATGGCTGCATTGATCTGACCTGAACACCAACGTCAGGACAGCTATTGAGGACATGCCACTTCACGGCTCTGGTCTCTGTCACGCTGAGACCGACGAGCGCCTGAACCGCAATTTCAGGATGAAGGCAGTGGCCAAGAACCACGGGATGTCGTCGGCCTCCATCTCGCCCGGCCGGAAGAGACAGCGACCGTGGCAGCCCCAAGGTCGGTCTCATCGGCCTTTCCAGCAAGACCGACAGTCTCAGCAGCAGGACTCCCAGAGGTGGCGTTACCCCTCTCAGTCTTCCTCCTCCTCTGGCCGTCGCAACGCACACACACACACCCCGGTATCGGAAGTCCCGCCATCAGGATACCGACCGGGGGAAGAAGAGAACCCGAGGGGTTCCTCCACACTTCGTCTCCCTCCCCTCCGGTTCTCAGACATCTTGAGGCTTTCCCACTACCGCCGGTTCCGGATGGTAACCTTGGCCTCTATTCTGCCTCTACTCCACCAGGGCCGGTGGTTCGCGATGTTCGACCTGGGGGAAGCCCACTTCCACATCGGAAGTCGAGAGTCCCACCGGAGATCCCTCGCCTTCGCCGTCGGCTTCACCGCGTACCTCTGCAACATACTTCCCTTCAGCCTAGCCACGGCCTCGAGGGCCCTCACAAAGTGCATGGCTCCAGTGGTGGTATACCTCCATCAGAGGGGTTACAGAGTCTTTCATATCTCGGCGACTGTTGTTGCCGCCAACTCACAGTGGGATTACCAGGAGACAGTCTCATTCGCCTTGGACCCTGGGCGCCCCTCGGCCTGTTTGCCTCCGAGGAAAAGCCACTACACACCAGCCAGGCAGGCTAAGTTCATCGGGGCCATCCCCGACTCCGAAGGATGCTCCGCCTTTCCTCCTCCGGACCCTTTCAGGCGTTGGCAGCTTCACTAAGCCTTGCATCTCCCACAGAAAGGTGAGACGTCCAGGTAGCCCTAGGCCACATGGCGTTGACAACGTTCGTGACACCGTGGGCAAGGCTTCGCCTCCGCCCCCTTCAGGCCTGTTTCCTCTTGGTCCCCTCAGTCTTCAGACTGATGGAGGACTCCCCGACCAGGTATCTCACGGTACTGAGGCCAATGGCCGCTTCTCTGAGATGGTTGTTGGCTTGCTTCAACGTCTCCATCAAAATGCCCTTCCAGCAACCCCAGCCTCAACTGACTTTGACAACAGATGTTCCCCTGGAAGGCTGGGGCGCCCACCTGCTCGACCTTGTTGTCAAGGACAAGTGGTCCGCCCGGGACAAACGTTTCCACATCAACACGTTGGAGATGCTGGAAGCCGACAAGGCGTTGAGGGCATTCAAATCCGCTGTCGCGGACAAGGTGGTCCTCCTGAGAACAGACGGCACCACTGTGATGTATTACATCAACAAGCAGGGAGACTCCAGATCCAGGACCCTGCTCGAGTTCATTCTGCTCGTCTGGAGCTGGTTCATCCAGAGACAGATGCTCCTCTACGCAATTCACCTGCCAGGAGAGGACAACGACCTGGCGGATTGCCTAAGCAGATCTCCTCCGGTGCCACGAGTAGAGGCTCCATCCGGAGATGGTCAGCGACCTGTTCGACCAGTGGGGGACCCGCCAAGTCGATCTCTTCGCGACCTAATGGAACAGCCACTGTCCCCAGTTCTGCTCCGGGAGGCGAATGGACAGATCCCTCGGAGACGCGTTCGCCTTCCTTTGGATGGGAGAGCTGCTCTACGCCTTTCCTCCCTTCCCTCTCATCATCAGGGTGGTGTCCAAGATGACAACGGACCAATTGGATGTGATCCTGATCGCTCCGTGGTAACCGTGGCAGCCCTGGTTCGCGTCTCTTCTCCACCTCCAAGAGATGCTCCCTCCGCCTCGACTTCCGTCTGGACCTGCTGTCGATCCAGGACGGCCAGATCCTCCACCCGGACATCGAGAGCCTGCCGCTGGTGGTCTGGAGAATCCAGCCCTAGCCTCACTGCCTGATGCGGTGAGGACTGTGACCCTGCCTATGCAGAAACCATACACCCAGCGGTCCTATGCCATTAAGTGGAGGAGGCTTAGCCTCTTCCTTGTAGAGGTTCCTTAGGAGATGTGCCAACCTGCACCCTCTTAGGAGATGTGCCAACCTGCACCCCCTTGGGTCGGTACTGCTACCAGCTTGAAGCCTGGAGGCGGTGCTGCCCGCTCTTCAATCCAAGCCTTTTGAACCGATGGCCGCGATGGACTTGAGATTGTTGACTTGGAAGACTGCCTTCCTTGGGGTTATCACCTCCGCCCGCTGTGCGGGCGACCTCTGTGCCTTGCGGAGGGACCAGCCCTTTCTTAGGTTTACAAGGATTAGGTAGTCCTCCGGTCAGACATTACTTTCTTGCCCAAAGTACTGCCTGCTTCCCACATGGGCCAGGACATGGGCCTTATAACGGGTGGGCGGAGTTACCGCCAAAAAGTTTCTATGTGTTGCAAAGTAAACTTTGCCCAGTGATTCCAGAAGTTTCCGAACAGCACTGCACAGGCGCAGTGAAACCCATTTGTATGTATTCGCAGATGACCACTCGAAGAAATACTGTTGCAGGTAAGCAACCTGTCCTTATTTCTGCTGGTTTATTAGGTAAAGTACAGTTGCCCCTCTGTTTTCACAGACTTCAGAGCTGCGACCCTCACTTACTTGTGAGGAGCAAACAGAGGACTTAAAATGGGATATGCCATTTGTGGGGGCAGGGGGGTGGAACACCCCCGTAAAAACAGAGGGCTGATGATATTAAACACAAGTGAGCTCAGTTCTGCTCCTTCTATATAGTCTATTGCCTCGCAACCAGCTATCATGCACCACTTCACCCCCAAACTAGCAAGTTTCTAAAAGCAACTTCATCACAGAGCAGTTTGATGGTGGAATACACTGCCTCAGAGTTTATAGGAAATGTTCAGACTCTGTGTATATGGACCGCTGGGTCCCAGATAACTCATTATGTATATGTAAATATTTCAAAATCCAAAAAGATCTGAAATCGGATTCCAAGCATTTTGGATAAGGTATACTCCATCTTCAGTAACTTTTGTCGTCCATTATTTTTTGTTTGTATTTTTAAAACAGAGGGGAGGGAGGACTTGAATTCATAATTAGAATTCAATTAATAATTGAATTCCTGATTGACCAGAATATGTTGAAAATGCTTTAGCTGTATCGAGAGAGCAATTAAAATATTACTAGTAATGTACAGTATACACCATTTGCAGTAGATGTCTGAAAGATACACTACTGTGACACCTTGTTAATGCATTAATTAACAAATATTGTACTGATTTCACATGTAATGAGAAGATATCTAAATTAAGTTGATCAGTGAACCTTTAGAATATAAATGGGACACATTCAGTATTTTTTCTTCTAATTTTTATTAGTAGTCCTTCATTCATTATAGTCAGTTCCCATATCCATGGATTTCACAGATTCAAGCATCCATGGCTTAAAAATATATGAATTCCAATTTCAAACTTTAATTTTGCCCCTTGATATAAGGATCACCATTTGACTGTGCCATGGTATTTTAATGGATGAGCATCCATGGATTTTGGTATCCACTGAGTATTCTGGAACTAAATCCCAGCAGATAGCAAAGGCCCACTGAACTTCATTTATGTGATTCTATGATTCTGTGTTTACATATTTATCTTTACTTTTTACAGATTTACATGTTACATACTTTGATATGCTTTATGTATAAAATCTGAAGCAGATGTGATGAACCTTTGGTTTTGTTAAATTATGTTTTCATTTTGTTAACTTTTTTCAGTTTTAGTAAAAAATCATATTTCTTCTTCGTGGTCTCTGCGAATCACACAAATGGGTTATTCTGCGCCTGCACAGCAATCTTCGGAAACTTCTAGAATCTCTAGGCAGAATGCAATGTATCTTTCTGCAACTTTTTGGCAGTAACCCCGCCCATCCCTATATAAAGCCCCTAGCGACCCACTGCTTTCCAGTTCCTTCATTCCGCCGCGCTAAGCAGCTCGACGAACTTCGCTAGTCTTAGACTCGCCTTCTTGACTCTCTTTGAATCTCTGGCTACTGACCATCGGCTTTCACTGACCATTCTTCGGATTTCGGACATCGGCTTGACCACTCCTCTCTCATTTGTCTTTACGGCTTGACTTCGGACCGGTAACGGACCTGATTTCTCTCATGGCCTCTTTCAAGAGATGTGCCAATTGCGGGGTGAAAATCCCCATGGCCGACAGCCACGACAAGTGTGTTCTCTGCCTTGGGGAGACACACATTCCAGGGACTTGTCCCCACTGCAAGGCCATGTCCACACAGGCCCTCAAAAATAGAGACCGGACCCTCAAGGCTGTGCTATATGAAAAAGTCCTCAGCCAGCCATCCACCTCATTGGCCTCCGGAGAGGGAGAGGATGGAGCTTCCTTGTCTAAAAAGAAGCACAGAGACAGCCATAAGGCCTCCAAAGGTTCCCGTCCCGGCTGGGACACCAAACAGGACAAGAAACAGGCTCGCTCAGCCTCGCCGCCTGCTAAGACCCGTCGTAAGGGACCCCCGAGCACGGTCTCAGTGCCTCCGCCGGTGTCGGGGTTGCCGAACACTCCGCCTCCTCAAGAAGCGACCGTGACGAAGATCTTAGTGTCGAGCCACCTCTCCGTACCGTCCGACCAGATACAGATCGTGGATCTGGATCGCTCTTCAGAGTCTGAAGGGGAGATCCCGGATTCAGATGTCCCGCTCTCTCCTAGACAGAGGCAGAAATCCTGGTCCCGGTCTCCTGCCCAGGACAAGCATCGCAACCAACCTGTCCGTAAGGACAGAGGTGCTCTGGGGGCGGAGGCGGACGCTGCCATAGCCGACGATCTCCTCGACAAGGGACTCCCCAACCAAGACCTGTTCGATGCTTACCCGGACCTCATTTTCGACCACCGTTCCGGCCAATATCTTCTCCAATGCAACATCCCTGGACCTACGAAGACTCACACCGCTCCATCCCACCCCATCGATATCGACTATGACATCGATAGGAACAGGTCTCCGACATCCTGCGCCCTGAGCCGATCTCGGTCCCGAACTTGTTCTCGGACCCGTTCACCATCTCCATCCCGCTCAGTGTCTCTGCGGTCGGATGTTGACTCTTCCTTCACCCCGGTCGGGCCTGCGGCACCATCTCCTGTGGATGACGTGAGGGCTTTCGGTGATCATATTATCAGGATGGCGGACGCCCTCAAACTGGAAGTCGCCCATCCTGACAATGATGCCCTGGACCCTGTGAAGAGAAGGATCCATGGCTCGGTGCCAGCTCCTCCAGCCCTTGCCTACCTCCGATCGCTGGAAAAGATAGCCAAGCGGTCTTGGGACACACTGGCTACAATCTCATCTACCTCACGGAAAATTGAGAATCTCTATGGGGTCACTCCATCTGCCCCTTCCTGCCTCTCCAACCACCCGAAGCCAAACTCGGCCATCGTGGAGGGTGCGCAGACTTCCTTTGCTCCCAGGCCTTCTTTGTTGCCTGTTGACAAGGACAGTAAAAAGTTGGATGGACTGGCAAAGAAGTTTTACGCTTCGGCAGCCCTGGACATGAAGATTTCTAATTACGCTGCTTGCATGGGCACGTACATCCAGTTCCTCATAGAGAAGATGGATCCCACCATCAACGAGCTCCCTGAGGACAGGAGACGGATGATGATTGCCTTGCGCAATGAGATACACCTGATGGCGGGCCAGCAAATAATCTCCGCCAGGCACTCAACTGATTGCGCGTCCAAGGTGCTTTGCGGGTCCATAGCATTCTGGCGCTATGCATGGCTGCGGTCGTCTGAGCTCACCCCCCAAGCCAGGGCGGCAATTGAAGATATGCCCTTTGACAATTCGGGCCTCTTCAACAAGGATATGGACGAAAAGCTCAGCTTTCGATACCGTATGAAGACCGCGGCCAGGAAGCATGGTATGTCAGCAACCTCTTCTAAGACCCCACGGCAGAGGTACCCTTCCTAACGGCCCTGGTATCCTGCCTCTCAATACCGTCAGCCAGAGTGACCCTACTATTTCCAGGACAAGGTTTCCCAGAACAGGGCACCCCAATCACCTGCCACTCCTTCTTATAGGCATCACTCTTCCCAACCCAGATACCAGCAAGGGTATAAGAAGAAGGACGCCCAAGGCAGGAGGAAGTTCTGAAGTCTTTCTGCGCACCTCGTCGTTCCAACGTTCAATAATAGACTAATGCCCTTCTCCAACATCTGGGCATCCATCACTTAATGACTCATGGGTACTTAACATCGTCTGTAGGGGCTATGCCCTTGAGTTTTCCGAGCTCCCACCAACCGGGGCTCTCATTTCCACCGTCCCCTCAGACACCCTTCTCGACGAAGTGCGCTCTCTGTTAACCAAAGGCGCCATTGAACCTGTTCATCCCTCTCGGGCTCGACGGTGTTTTTTCTCCAGATATTTTACTGTCCCCAAAAGGGACTCGGGCCTCAGACCGATCATGGACCTTCGAGCTTTAAATTGTTTTATTGTGTGCAAGTGTTTCAGGATGGTAACCCTTGCTTCTGTTCTGCCACTCCTATAGGAAAATTCTTGGTTTGTGACACTGGACTTGAAAGATGCTTATTTCCACATTTCCATAAGGGAGGACCATTGCAGGTTCTTCGCGTTTATCATCAGGACGCAGATTTATCAGTACAAAGTCCTTCCTTTCGACCTTTCCACAGCTCCAAGGGTCTTCACCAAATGCATGGTGCCCGTCGTAGCCTACCTGCGCCAAAGAGGGATAACAGTCTTCTCATACCTGGATGACTGGCTCTTCACGGCACCGTCCGATGACATTCTTCTTCAAGACGTCCGCTTTGCTTTATCCCTCCTTCAAGAAGTCGAACCTTACCCCGGCCAAGCGCATGGACTTCATTGGAACCACTCTGGACTCGGTAGCGCTGAAGGCTTACCTCCCGAGAACAAGGTTCCAGGCCTTACGCATTGCACTGCATCCTTGCATCCACCGAAGGCGCGTACAGGCTCACTTGGTCCAGGTCGTGATGGGACATCTAGCTTCCACCACCTTTGTCACGCCATGGGCAAGACTGCGATTCAGACCTCTTCAATCCTGGTTCCTCTCTGTGTTCGATCCTGTCCAAGCTTCCCCCTCCAAGATGCTCACCATCCCGAGGACAGTACAGAGATCTTTACATTGGTGGCTCGAACCCAACAACGTATGCCGAGGGATGCCGTTCCTCCCTCCGCAACCGGATCTGTCCCTGACCATGGATGCCTCCCTTCAGGGAGGGGGCGCCCACACCTTGGACCTTACAATAAAGGACAAGTGGACGCCCACAGAATCCGACCTTCACATCAACGTCTTGGAGATGCTAGCCGTCGAAAAAGCCCTCAGGGCCTTCCAAACAGTTCTCTCTCACAAGGTCGTATTGCTCCTCACGGACAATACCACCATAATGTACTATTTAAGCAAACAAGGTGGTACCAAGTCGCCCACTCTCCTCTCCGTGACCCTCTGAGTTTGGGACTGGTGTATCCGTCACGAGATATTGCTCCAGTGCATCCATCTTCCCGGGGACCAGAACCACTTGGCAGACCAGCTCAGCAGGTCACCCTCCACTTGCCATGAATGGAGGTTGCACCCGGACGTCGTGAAGGACCTCTTCTCACGCTGGGGAACTCCACACTTGGACCTTTTCACCTCCCACGCCAATGCCCACACGCCGATGTTCTGTTCATGAACCCGACAGCCGGGTTTGAGAAGCGACGCCTTTCAGTTTCGATGGGACGAAAGTCTTCTCTACGCCTTTCCTCCATTTCCGCTCGTCACCAGGGTCCTCTCGAAAATGATAGCCGATCGCTCGGACGCGATCTTGGTGACGCCGTGGTGGCCCAGGCCGCCTTGGTTCGCCCCTCTGCTGAGGATGTTCCAGGACCATCTCCGACTGGAGTACCGTCCCGACCTCCTCTCACTACACGATGGACAAGTCCATCACCCCGACATCCACTGTCTCCCATTGGTGACATGGGCGCACGCCCACCCAGTGTCCAAGAAGTATTGTGGGCAGCGCAGAAGCCCTCCACTCGGAGATCCTACAGTTATAAGTGGGACAAGTTCCTCGCCTTCCTTCGGTCCCGAGATATTCTACCATCCCGTGTATCCATTCCACTGGTCCTGGAACTTCTCATGACTCTGGCTGAGGCAGGTCTCTCTCTTAGTTCCATAAAATGCTACCTGTCTGCCATTTCATCCCGTTATTTCTTTCAGGACAAACCTTCCTTGTTCAAGGACCCTCTCATACGCCGGTTCCTCAAGGGATTTAACAACCTTCATTACCAGCATGGAGCTTGGACACTGTTCTGTCCTGTTTAGTCTCCAAGCCCTTTGAACCCATGGCTACCACGGACTTGAGACTCCTGACTTGGAAAACAGCCTTCTTGGTAGCCATCACTTCGGCTTGCTGGGCCAGTGAGCTTTGTGCCATTAGGGTTGACCAGCCCTTTCTCTGTTTTTATAAAGATAAAGTGGTCCTCCGTACAGATATTACGTTCTTGCCTAGTGTTGTGTCTACCTTTCACATGAACCAGGACATTGTTTTGCCAACTTTAGCCCCGAACCCGACCACGGACTCTGAACGCCAGATCCATGCCTTGGACGTCCTTAGGGCGCTGGCATTTTATGTGGACAGGACATTATCTACACGGCGTTCAGAAAGGCTCTTTGTTTGCTATTCTGAGACCAAGAGGGGTTGCCTGTGTCAGCTCAACGTTTCTCCAAATGGGTGGCCAACACTATCCACCTCTGTTAAGAAATGGCTGGCAAGCCCTTACCGTGTTGGGTTCGAGCTCATGCAACTAGGGCGGTAGCCGCATCCTTCGCCTTTTTGACTGGGGTCTCCCTGGAGGATATGTGCAAAGCTGCTGTCTGGTCCCAGCCATTGACATTGATCAGACATTACCGGCTGGATGCCAGGGCCAGGCATGAAGCGGCCTTTGGGAGGGCAGTGTTACTTTCTGCCATGCACTAAAGTTATTTAGGTATAATAAACACAACAGTTCTTGATTTCAAAATGTTTATTGATTGATTATCATATTGAACTGATATTTAATGTGTTGACACTCCCTCCTCTACTGACTTTAGCTCACTAGTCTAACCCATTTGTGTGATTCGCAGAGACCACGAAAAAGAAGGACAGGTTACCTGCCTGTAACTGTGTTTCTTCGAGTGGTCATCTGCGAATTCACACAAACCCACCCATCCTTCCCCTCAGTGTCCTGCTTATTGACAACGCTTGTTGCCGCGCTGGTTTGCGGCTCATTCGGAACTGGAAAGCAGCGGGTCACTAGGGGCTTTATATAGGGATGGGCGGGGTTACTGCCAAAAAGTTGCAGAAAGATACATTGCATTCTGCCTAGAGATTCTAGAAGTTTCTGGAGATTGCTGCACAGGCGCAGAATAACCCATTTGTGTGAATTCGCAGATGACCACTCAAAGAAACACAGTTACAGGTAGGTAACCTATCCATCTTATACATAACACTGTTGGTAATAACTAATCATGGTATCTGTCTAACAATAGTAATTACTGTGGAAGTTTCTCTCAACTAGTTCTGGAGGGTCTTGCACATCTTCAGATCATCTATATAATTTTTTTTATAATACTATTCCTCTAGGACGGGAATGTATTTCTACAAAGGGGAGAAATGATACAAGGAATTAGATCAAAACTCCTTTAAGAAATACTGTAGCTATTAAAACTTCACTTATAATAGCAGATTTAAAACACACAGAAAACAAGATTTCTATCATTATGATGTGATACTCATATCTGTGGGGTATACATTCCCAGACTTACTGTGATTAACGAAAATCACAGCTAATGGTGATCCCTATATTTTCTGTGGAAGTTGACTATAGAGTAATGCTGGAGGACCTCCACATGCTTAGAGAGACCTTTTTTTCCAGGATACAGTTAAGTGAAACCAAGTAATAGGACTCGTGGATGTAGGATTCATACCATACTTGAAAATTAAGATGAAGCACTTAGATCTCATAAACAGTAAGTACTGATTTGTCACTATTAAAGAAGGTGGCAGTTTCCCATGATTCCATGAGATATCAAAAATTCTCCTTTTTGGAGATGCTAGCATTTGATTCCAGAACATTCTACATACTGTACTAGCCTTATAAACTAAGGCCCCTCTAAATCACAAGACTTCTTTGCTGTCTAAAGAGGACTCCATAGATATTTATTATTGGCATCCCTGACCAACAGATTTGTCTCAGGTGAGTCCAGTCAGTTACAAATTGGAGTCTATGTTGCTTAATGGCAGTTGAGGCAGTAAAACTATTTTTAATCATTAATTTTGCAAAGAGTGACTCAACAGTTTTCTTCTGAATAGTTAGGAGTGTGTTACATTCACAAATTACTTGCCCGCCTGCTGTGAAGTTTGTTCAGTACTTTACAGATAAAAATCACTTGAATCTTTTCCGATTTGGATGCTGTATTAATTTAGGTCCCGTGGATTTTATTTTAAACCCTATTTTTCTAGCATTAATGGACACTTTTAGGTTTGTGTAGCCCGGGGGTATGGATAGAATATTAGAAAAAAAAATAGAGCCACCACATTTTAGCTCATTGTACTTTCTGACATATTAAAAAATACATGGGGTCTGGTGGGCTGAGTTTTTTTACAAGGGGTGGTTTTTTTTTACAGTTACATCAGATGTGATCTTTTTACAGTTAGATCAGATTTCATCAAACCTTAAGGAATTACTTTTAAGACCCCTACCGAATCCTAACATATTGGGTAATTATGTGCCAAATTTTAATGTTCTCCTTCTGGAAGATTTATTGGGGCTGGGTTTTTGGATAAAATTGATTATTTGGATCCATTTCATCTGGCTTCAAGACTAGCTATAGATCTGGTTACATTTAGATAAAAACGTCCTAAGGGAATTTAAGTGAATGAATTCTAACAACCAGTGTCATCTGTTCTGGCATATGACAACACTAACAAAATGAAATTCAACACAGAGAAATGTAAGGAAAACTGAAATGCACAGATATAGGATGGAGGGGACACCTAGCTGAATGAAACTACGTGTGAAAGGGATCTAGGAGTCCAAGTAGACCACAAGTTGGACATGAGTCAACAGTGTGATGCAAAGGCTAACAAGGCCAATGCAATTTTAGGCTGCATCAATAGAAGCATAGGCTCTAGATCAAGGGAAGTAATAGTCCCACTCTATTCTGCTCTGGTCAGGCCCCACCTGGAATAATGCCCTGTCCAATTCTGGGCACCACAATTCAAAAAGGATGTTGAGAAACTGGAGCCATGTGTCCAAAAGGAGGGCAACTAAAATGGTGAAGGCTCTGGAAACCATGAAGCCCTATGAGGAGAGACTTAGGGAGCTGGGGATGTTTAGTCTGGAGAAGAGAAGGTTAAGAGGTGATATGATAGCCCTGTTTAAATATTTGAAGAGATGTCATATTGAGGAGGGAGAAAGCTTGTTTTCTGCTGCTCCAGAGACTAGAACGCGGAGCAATGGATGCAAACTGCAGGAAAAGAGATTCCAGCTCAACATTAGGAGGAACTTCCTGAGGGTAAGAGCTGTTCAACAGTGGAGTTCACTCCTTCCTTGGAGATTGTACTGGAGTCTCCTTCCTTGGAGGTCTTTAAACAGAGGCTGGATAGCCATCTGTCAATGGGGATGGTTTGATTGAGAGTTCCTGCATGGCAGAATGGGGTTGGACTGGACGGCTGTTGCGGTCTCTTCCAACTCTACGATTCTATGAAGAATACTCGTGATTCTTTGCTCATCCCCAGCTTTTAATTTAAGCAGAATAAGAGAAAGAAAAGCTGTCTGATTCTAAGACTTGGATAAGGGTGTATAATAAGAGATTAAATTCTACTAATAGAGGAAGAGCCCTCCCTCCAATCTATCTGCCTTGGTCCAGGCCTCAGAGGGAGAGAAGAACCACTGGACCTCATCCCCTTTCCCTCCATCATTTCCTTCTCCTTTTGTTTTGTGTCTTTTAGATTGTAAGCCTGAGGGCAGGGAACTGTCTGATTAAAAATATTATTGTAAGCCGCCCTGAGAGCCATTAGGGCTGAAGGGCAGGATATAAATACTGTACCTAAATAAATATAAATAATAGAGGCCAAGGAAGTTGCAGAGGTTTTTTTATCTAATATATTTAGCAAAATAAAAACAGCTTCTTTTTTTCTTATCCTGCTTAAATTAAAAGCTGGGGAACAGCAAAGAATCACGAATGTTCTTAGTATATTATTATTATTATTAACCTTTATTTATAAAGCGCTGTAAATTTACACAGCGCTGTACATACAATCTTATTAATTGGACGGTTCCCTGCCCTCAGGCTTACAATCTAAAAAGACACGACACAGAAGGAGAAGGGAGTGGTGGTGGGGAAGGGGCCTGTCTAGTAAGATAATACATGTAAAATACATAGCAATACAGGAAATGATTCAATAAAACAGACAGCAAAAGAACATCAGATAGCAAGTGACAATTATGCAATGCCTGTTTGTGAAAAGATGGTAGACCTAGTTCTACTTTGTTGTTAATTGCTGTTAAATTGACTCCATCCTTCTGGATAAGAGACATCCAAGGAGTGACCACCTTGCTCAGGTCTTACAAACAAGGGCAGCAGCTGAGCTTTCTTGATTGAGTCTATCTACTTGTAATCCCTGCTCAGCCATGTTGGTTGACCTTGGGCAGCTGACACACTCTCAGCCTCAGGGGATGGTAATAGCAAACTTCCTCTAGCCAAGGAATAGCCAAGAAAACCCAACAAATTTATAGGTTCGTTCACCTTACGTTGGCCATAAGTCGAAAGTGTCTTGAAGGCAAACAACAAACTTGTAATGCAATTTCCTTTTTTCCCCTTTTGCCTTCAGCCTTGCAAAGCATCATTGCCTTTTTAGAAAGCCCTTTGTATCCATGCTTAGTCCATGCATTCTCCCCTCCCCATATTAGAACTAGAGATAGTGGTGATATCATTAATTCTAATACAGAACATGGACACGAGATTTTCTGATTCTTTTTTCCTGTGTATTGTCTACTTACTTTCATCAGATGTCACTATTGTCAGTTTTGGCTTTCTAATTAAATCAAAACCTACATCTTCATGCCCCTTAAATTTTTTTCACACTTTGGCAGATTATTCATCTCAATTCTGTTTCTCCCATTATTGGACCATTCTTGATATTTTTGTTGCAGGACAATCCTCCATATGACAAAGGAGCATTCAGAATTGAAATCAACTTTCCAGCAGAGTACCCTTTCAAACCTCCAAAGATTACCTTTAAAACAAAGATATATCATCCTAACATTGATGAAAAGGGACAAGTTTGCCTTCCAGTAATTAGTGCTGAAAATTGGAAGCCAGCCACCAAAACTGATCAAGGTAAGGTTTTTTTTAGCAGATTACCACAGTTTCTTCAAAACTAGGATTGACTGTAAAATAGTTATGCATTGGACTGATTAAATTTATAATGAAAGGAAATCAAAAGGTATATTCTCTAGTTTGATTATTTTGTTCAGTTCTTCAGCTTTCTCCCAGTTTTATGCATCATTTTATATAACTAGTGGTGGAGAAAATAAATTTAAATGAGCCTGAAGAACTGCACATATTTGAACAATCCACCAATATTAGGGTTCCCTTGTAGCAGATTAAATTAAAATAGTCTATTACAGTGATGGTGAACCTTTTAGAGGACGAGTGCCCAAACTGCAACCCAAAACCCACTTATTTATTGCAAAAGTGCCATATCCCTCTGGCTTTCTAGTAACAAACTCCAGAAAACTCTTTGCTGGGGTGACGGCACATGTGCCCACAGAGAGGGCTCTGAGTGCCACCTCTGGCACGCATGCCATAGATTCGCCATCACTGGTCCAGGCTTTTCAACTAATATGAGTTTGCATGTAGATACCCTGTAGGGGAGGCAATTTCTTCTAGCAATTCAGCCTAGTGCCTACTTTCTGTCCACAGAGACATTGGGCAGACAGCCCCTCATTCAAGTTTTCCCCTTTCACTTCCTCTTTTCTCAGTCCTTTCACCTCCCTTTTTCTTTTCACTTTCCAAAAATTAGGAATCCTTTCTCCTTTCATCTTCACTTCCCTCCACATCTTTCTTCCTCATTCCTGAAACTGGGTGTTTTGTTTTGTTTTGTTTTTTGTTTGTTTGGTTGGTTCCCTCTCATTTCAACTCTGAGTGACCTTGTGGGTTATGCTGAATATGGTTCATCAAGGGATTCCTGGTTTATTCCAATATTGCAGTTCTGATCTATCAAGGAATTCCATGTCCATGCCTTTGACCTAAGATAAGAATACAGCTGTTGTGGGTGGGAGCCACCTGGTTCTGGCCTCCTAGTCAAAAAGCACTATACCAATAGTCTCATGCACACCGCTGTGTGTGGGACTGTTGCACAGGACTGTGTGTGCTTCAGTAGCATCAACAATGACAGAAGAGCAGTGAGCTACTCAGTATAGGAATGAGTGATACTGGAGACCAGGGTTCTATCCCCAGTTTCCCAGCAGACACCTCCTGTATTCTGGGTTAGCTCCTCCCAATTTGCTCCTATAGGCAGGCACAATAGAATAAAGACGGGCCCCTATATAGGGAGGAGCTAGCCCCCCTGGGCCTCAGTCTTGTTCCTGCCTACGCTCCTGCAGGATGTGTCTCTTCGAGCCAGCGAAGTTTTTCCTTTCTCCGAAAGCGGTTTGAGAATATTCTTGGCCTTCCCTTCTTCTCCTCTCTCCTGCCTTTCCCCCCTTCCTTGGTGGTGGCTATGGCAGAGGACCCCAAGAGCATGGGTGAAGGATCCTTAGTTCAGTCTTACCTAGCTCAGGATTTGCCAGCTCAACAGAGGGATGTGTTTGCTGTTGCTCTGCAACTTCTTCACTACAGCCACTCCAGTCCTTTTCTTCTCTTCGTTTCTCTTGCTGCCTTGGAAGCATGAAGAAAGACTTAATATGGCAAGGGCTCCCAGGATTGGAGAAAGGTCTTGGCTTTGCCAATGACTCTTCGCTCCTCCAAAGCTGCCCCCTTTTATAATGGGAGCACAGGAGATTTGTGGAAGCGGCTTTGCAGCACATGGGAGCCATGGGAACAGATGGTGAGGAGTATCCCCTCCGTGTTTGTTTATCCACATCACCTCTGCCCAGCCCAGAAGTCATGGAAACTTCCCTTCTCATCATCTCTGCCCAGGTTGTTTAGGACCAGGGTTCAGAGGACAGGCCAGCCAAAAGCCATGGCAAAGAGTTCCTCTGCATCACCTCTGCCCAGCCTGAAACAGGGCCAAGGTCAGAGAGGCAAGCCACCTAGAAGACACAGGAGAAGGGTGATTACCAGGAGCCCTCTCTCTGCAGCCACCAAAGAATCTTTGCCATATCTAATGCCCCCACTTAGGGCAGGCATTGCCAGGAGGCCTCTGCCATTGCCACTGCAGGCACCATGCCTAGCATAACGCTTGGGACTCTGCTAAGAGGTCAGATGGGCGGATAAGCTCTTGGTCTCCCCCCATCCTTCCCATCTCTGGCCTCAATGGCACCCAGGATCCCAACAGGTGTGGGAGATCCTATTGCAGACTGGGAAACACATGGTGGTATTGCCAGGGCTCCTGCACATTCCTTTTCAATTCTTATAATGAGATGGTGTGTAAGGAGGCAGAAGACTCCTCCTCTATGTTGTACAGCTCCATGACTGTAAAGGAAGCTAGACTTGGCCCAGCAGGACCTGAAGCTTCCAACTCTAAAATGGTCTTTTTTGGCTGCCACAGGGAATCCCACAAAAAAACACAAAATGGCTTCATGCCTTCCCCAGAGAGAGCATGGCTTCTGCCACCCACTTCTAAACAGAGGCTGGAGGGCCATCTATTGGGTATGCTTTGATTGAGAGTTCCTGCATGGCAGAATGGGGTTGGACTGGATGGCCCTTGGGATCTCTTCCAACCCAAGGATTCTATGAGAGAGCTCATGGATACAAATCCTCCTGTGTTCTCTCCTCAAAAATAACAACATTAAAAAAGGGGTGGGGGACCACTTGTGGATAACATGAGTAGAGAGTTCCCTTTACCCCCAATTGTATTTGGCTGCCCCAAACTGTGGCACTCTTGAGAGAGCAGCTGGAGCTTGGCCTCTCCTTTCTATCAGAGATTATCCTTTCTCAAGATACAGACATACCTCAGATAAATGTGGAGTCATGTGCCACAACAGCCCCCCCCCTGCCCTTCCCAGCTACCTATGCAAGTGGGAAGGGGATTGAGGACCAAGCCAGCTTTTATAATGCAGCCAGGTTACTATAAAGCCTGCCTGAGATTAAAAGGGCTAAGCTTCTAAACCCCAGCTTGAAGTTGGGGCTGTCTCAAACATAAATAAAACAAAATATCCTGTGAATATCAGGGCTACACTACAGACCATATGCAGCTATCTACCCATGATTAGCAATGGTCTTCAATCACTGCTAACTTAAGAGCAGTTTCCTCACTGCCTGGAAGAAGCTACTGCCCAGGCAGTCTCCCTTGCTGGGGCAAATCAAGGAGGGGAGAGCCCCCACAGCAACAGGTCTGGGGGCTCAGATTTACAAGGTTAACTTTTTCTGGTGTTCATTTTATCACTGTTAGACCATGAGGTTTGAGTTGTGCTGTTTCTGCTCACCCCCCTCTCCTTTTTACCAGGGCAGAGAAGATGCCTCGAAACTATGTCATCTAGGGAGAGGACTAGCCATAAAAGCCACAAGATGACTTTTCTTCCCTCCTCATGGGCCTCCATCCCTGCCTCCATTAGGGCACATGGTTTTACCTCCCTTGTGCAAACTGGTATCAGCCATAGCACTTCTCATTAAGAGCATAAGCTTTAACAATACAGATTCATTTAAAGTCTAACAAACAGGGTGACTCAAGCAAAGAGAAGGATACTTCACTCCTCTGGTCACTCAGCAAATCTCTAATGCTTGCACACATTGAGGATCTTTGGAAAAAAATAATCTCATATTAGGTGATAGATATATTGGATTAAGGTGACCAACCAAGCTCCACTTTAGTGGCAAAAGGGTTAAGTCCCTGTTATAAATCACAGTGAACCTCAGTCAGCTAGCCTCAGGAGAGGTGGCTCCCCTTTCCTTCCCTTCTTTCATAGAAGAGATGTCTGTTAAAGGGAAGAAACTAAAAAATACAGTTTCTTCTAGGAGATGGTTCTCACTAATACAGGGGGTTAAGAAAAATTCTTAATCAGAAACAGACAAACAGCCTCCTCTCCATCCCGGGAGAAACCACCCCTTCCCCCATGAGTGTTTTAAAACATAAAATCAGGTTTTTTCTGCTAAGGGGTTGCTTCAAATCCCATTCAGACATTCTGTAGAGCCCTGAGGGGTCTGCCACAAAGAGCACAATTACCTCTTACCTTGTCTAGATAGTTACATTTTAAATAAGAATGCCTGCTGATGGGCTTGCCATTCAACTGCTCTCTGGCTTGATAGGCCTATTGTGACAAGGTCTATCATACATATAATGAATTAGCTCAAAGCCATGAAGGTTCATGCTGCCAATCTCTTTCTTTTAGTGGTCTCAGGGTGCTACAGGATTCCTTTCCATGCTACAGTGGAAATATATATAATGTGATTTTACTATTTTATATAAGAGACTTCATCTTACTATGCCATTATATTTTATTTGACTTGAGCTTCCATGGATATGGTATCCATGCAAAGTCCTGAAACCAACTCCAGTTCATAACGAGGGCCCTCTGTACTATTTAAAATTTAGGGTTTTTTCCCTTTGATAGATCTTTTTATGGAGAAAATTATCTCCTTGAAATTAGATACCAGAGGGTTATCCATGCCAAGCCCTCTGTTATCATTTCATGACTCCTTAATCAGCAGTTCATTCAACTGGGAGACCCCCTCAGCCTTCCTATAGGTTGATGATGGTTTGCTACATGGAGCTGGGCAATTTTTTAAGCCTCTAGACAAGTTCATCCTCAGATGAAACCAGACTTAATTCTGACAACAGGCCCTGTTAACACAGAGTGCATCAACGCTTCTGCATGGACTCACCAATGTCTTCGAGATAAAGGTTAATACAGTGTCTCCCTTGCCTAACCATCAAATTAGTCTTTTTTTTTACGCAGGTACACAGATGTTCCAGTAAAGAACTGCACATTGTTTTGAAATATTAGTTGGTGGTCAGACATTAACATTCCTCTTTCAGAGTGGTAAGTCTTCGTTGCTACAAGTTAAATCACCTTAATATCACCTTCGTTGCTATAACCAGCTGACAAGGTGATCAGTGATAGGGTGGGAGCTGGCATAGGTCCAGATTGGATCAGGTTCTATTCTGATTGATCACATAATCCACCTTTTAGGCAAGTTCACATTGACTGCTTCAGGTTTTCAGTGGCTGACCTGCTACAGTTCCTCCAAGATGGCATTAAAAAAGGATTCAGACCCAACACAGCTAGGAGGCAAGTGTCTGCCATGATATCAGTTCTGCTCCATAAGAGAGTGGCTAGAATGGCGGCCATCCTCACATTAAGAGGCTGTTGAGGGGAGTTTCCAACAGGGCCCAGCCCACCAGACATCATTTTCCAACTTGGGATTTGCACACGGTCTTAAAGGTGCTCACGGTTGGGCCGTTTGAGCCTCTTCGGGAGACCTCCCTCAAACACCTCTCCCTCAGGGTCATCTTCCTCACGGCCATTACCTCCGCCATATGGGTATCAGAGCTGGGGACCCTGTCGGTACATAAAGACTTGTGTATTTTTAGGCCAGTCTCAGTGTGACTTCGTCCAGACCCTACCTTCATGCATAAGGTCAGCTCAGCCTTTCATGTGTCACAGACATTCTCCTGCCTTCATTCTGCCCCAATCCTAAGAAGGACTTGGAAAAGACCTGGCACACATTGGATGTGTGCAGAGCCCTCAAAATCTACATCAAGAGGACTTCAACCTTCATCCGGGGCATTGTTCATTTCCTTTCACCCAGGCTCTTTGGGCCACAAGGTATCGGTCTCGACTCTGACTAGGTGGATCAGGTCTTGTATTCAAGAGAGCTACTGAATTCTTGATCTCACTCCACCCAAGGAGTGCATCAACCTCTGCGGCCCTGACCACTAGCATCTCCCCATCAGAAATTTGCCAGGCGGCCACACGGAAGTTACCTTAGACCTTCATAAGACATTGCAAACTGGACATGTCTGAGTCTGCTGAGGCATCATTTGGAAGGAGGGTCCTCCAGCAGATTGTGTCGGGGGCCACAGTCTCCTAGCAGCACTTCCCTCTCAGTTTGAGAGGGCTTTTGTAAATCCCAGAATACAGGAGGTTAGGAGCCTGTCTGCTGGGAAAACGAACATTGGTACTTACCCGTGATACGTTTCCAGCAGACGAGGGTCCTAACATGCTGCCCATCTGGGTGGTGCCTCCGGCACCCTGCCTATTAGTGGACCTGCCTTGTTCTTCTTGTTGCTGGATTGGTTTTTCTGAGTTCTTGTTTGTTTTTGGACTAGTTTTTCTAAGGTGTTCTAGTTAACCCTTAGCTGATGTTACTAAAGTTCAGTTCCTTGATTTTACCTTACTACTTGCTTGGCTTGTTATTGACAGAGGCCCAGGGGGACTAGCTCCTTCCTGTATAGGGGCCGGTCTTTGTTCTATTGTTCCTGCCTACAGGAGCAAATTGGGAGGAGCTAACCCAGAAAACAGGAGGTTAGGACCCTCGTCTGCTGGAAATGAACGTATCATGGGTAAGTACCAACGTTCATATTTCACTGACTAGTTGAGGGTGCTCCATCTAGTTCCAAAAAGTGAGATATGATCACTCGTAATTTCTCTAGCACCCAATCTAGGCAGAAGGACTACTTTGCCTGCCAGACAACATCTCCCTCCAGTCTTTCCAGCATGGAGATGTTGGTTTAAAACAAGCAATCTGAGTATTGTGGCCACCATCTTGCCTATGACACAAGCTTTTTGTGCATATCCAACAGATCCACTATTAAAGTGCAGGTACTACCACCATTCTAGTTCTTCCCCTTCCATCCCTGCAAACTAACATTACAGGATGGAAAGGACACCTGTGAGTCCAAGAAGTCAAGAGGGCTGAGGCAGCCTTTGGAACCACCTCTCTACCAGTCAACACCTTCACAGCTACCTACCACCACAGCTTGGGTCTTCTTCCTTTGAGCCAAGGAGATTGTGAGCATTATTTTTCCTAGTGATATTAACCTGTCCTAGTTCATCAAAGGTTTCTCAAGGCCACAGACTTCTCAACAAATGCAAGACTAGATAACATACAGATAATATACATACACAGGCTCCTGTGATACTGGTCAGATGGCAGATCTGATTTTAAACCTGGCAAACTGACTGAAGGGCCAACATGTGGTCTTTGGAAGTGCCAGATTTTTAAATGACTTATTTGACCTTGTCACTAAAGAAAAAGATCTTGGCCTCATATCCCAAAAAAAGACAAAAGCACCCAAGCACAAACAGCACAGTTCCATTCATTTCTTTGCCTACCATATACAAAAAGATGCCAAATAAAATTTATGCCTCTGCCTTCAGAGAATATCTTTCTCAATGGTTATACATAATATACAATAATAGGATTTATTCATATACTGCCCAATCAGTGGGAATCTGAGCGGTTATACATGCGTTTGTGATCATGTTGTCAATCCTGAGGGGCACCATTTCTCCTTGCACTTGATGGAGAAAGGCCTGCAGACCTAGTCCGCCTGATCTCAGCTGAAGGGTTGAGATGGTATTAGGCAGGGTTGTATATTTGAGATGGTGTTAGGCAGGGTTGTATATTAGCGCCAACTCTTTTCAACTTTTATATAAATTCTATGATTAAGCCCTTGACATATATCCTATTGCATCATCCATCTTTGTCAAATAGACCCATAACAGTTTTGCTTTATGCTGATGATGTGGTTCTTTTGTCACTTACTAGAGTGGGTCTCAATAGACTTCTGGGTGCCCTTGCCATTCACTGTAAGAAAGATTTTTTGGAAATTAACTATACTAAAACAAAAACAGTGGTTTTCTCAAAGCGACGAATTTATCATAAGTGGTCAGTTAACAATAACTACATCAAACAGGTTCCATCCTATAAATATTTAGGAATAATTTTGCATGAAAAGGTCTTGCTAACTTACACCAAAAAAAAAAAAATGCAATAATGAATGTCTAAGAAGCATCAGAGCTCTCTGTTCCTTCTTCCATAACAAGGGAGGCCAATATGTACCTGCAACATGGCAAGTCTTCATTGCTAAAATTCTAGCTTAGCTATTGTATGGTTCAGAGGTTTGTTCTTTCAGTAATTTTGTTCCTTTTGAGGTTGTCCAAACCAAGTTTTTAAGATTAATCCTGGGCATCCCAAAATGTGTACCAAATTTTATTATCTGTCTTGAAACTGGAATGTTAACAATTGAGGCTCGTATTTGGATACGCAAATTTAATGTATGGTTAAAATTGCTTTTTAACCCTATTGGTTTGGGCCCGTTAATATTAACGGTGCCTTTTAGATCAACTTGGATAAATTCCTTAATTTTGAAACTTTCTTCTATTCGGTTATCAAGAGATTATGTATTTGGGTTATAAAAAGGAAAAACTGTTAGCATACAGAGAATTAAAGATATTGACCTACAAACCCACAAAAGCAAAGCAATTCTTTATCCCATAATTAGGGAAACTGAAAGAGTTTTCATCCATGCCAAATACCTTGATAACTTGAGCATCCCCAAATTTAGAAGAGCATTTATGCTCGCAAGATTTAATATTCCATCAGCCGTAGTTGAAGGCAATTATAAAAAGAAACCTTGTCAGTGCAGATTATGCCCCTGCGTCTCTGAGGAAGTTGAGTCAATTGGACATGTTCTTTTTCATTGCCCCTTTATATAGAATCTCGTGCGATATATATGTGTGTGTGTGTGTATATATATATATATTTCTTCTTCGTGGTCTCTGTGAATCACACAAATGGGTTTATTCTGCGCCTGCGCAGCAATCCTCGGAAACTTCTAGAATCTCCAGGCAGAAAGCAATGTTTCTTCTTCGTGATCTCTGTGAATCATACAAATGGGTTTTACTGCACCTGCGCAGTGCTGTTCGGAAACTTCTAGAATCACTGGGCAAAGTACACTTTGCAACACTTAGAAACTTTTTGGCGGTAACCCCGCCCCCCTCCTATAAAGCCCCGGTTCCCGCTCTTTTCCCCAGTTCCATTTTTCCGCCGCGCTTGGCTGTTGTTTGGAACTTCGCTCTCGTAGCTTTTTCGGAATCACTGCTTGGTTTTTGACTCGGACTGTCTTGGACTTTGTCTTTTTGGATTTCCCCCCCTACTTGACCAATCGGACTGTCGACTACGCATTTGGACTCTGTTTTTGGCTCGTCGTCTTCGGATATGTCGCCACCCTTCAAGAAGTGTGACGTCTGTGGGGGTAAAGTCCCTGTCTAAGACCCTCATTCGTCCTGCCTTCTTTGCTAAGGGAGAGATCATGATGCCAAGGCTTGCCAGTTATGTAAGTCCATGTCCTCCCAGGCCAGGAAAAATCGGGAGTCCCACCTGACCTCCGCTATTGCCCAAGGGAAGATCCGGGAGGGGGACCCCCGTCCTTCGTCTGCTCCCTCTCCATCCACCGCGGCTCCCCCGCCTCCTGCTCAGGCCAGTCCGGCTAGCGCTCCACCAGCCCTGCCCGCCCAGGAGACCGGGAGGTCCGAGCATGCCCCCTCGGGGGCCCGGAGCGCCTCTAAGTCCAGGGCTCCCTCCAAGTCTGCCCATCATCCGGAAAGGTCTGCCCAAGAGGAGGCGACGTCTTCTAAGCGGGCGACCACTAGCCATAAGTCCCACAGAGCGGCCGCTTCTCTGGATGCGAGCCCCGACAGGCTCAAGGGCGGTGACAAACCCGCCAAGGAGGGCAAATTGCCTAAGGAGCGCTCTTCGACCACCAAGGCGAGCGGCTTGGGCCCGTCCACTGCGACTCCCGATACCGGCGTCCAAGCCAAGACGGGTACAAGGGTCACTGATAGCCTGATCCCGTTCTTCCCTCCTGACGCTCCGCGGGGCTCGGTTTCCTCCAAGAAGAGAACTTCGTCCACGATCAGTTCTACTCCGGAGGTCTCAGCTCCGAAGAAGACTAAGTCCCGGGACCATCCCAAACCCCGCTTCGAGGTCGGGACCGGCAAGGAAGACACCCGGGGCCATCCTAAGCCCCGCTCCGAGGGCGGGACCGACAAGGAGGACGCCCGGGGCCGCCCACGCTCTCGATCCCGATCTCCGCGATCTAAGGACCACCGGCCGGCGTCCTCTGACCGACGAAGCACTAGGGGACGCTCCCCACACAAGAAGTCCGTCGCTGGGGATATCCCCACTGCTGTGGTGCGCCATCCCCCAGTCGCTGAACCATCAACGTCAGCTACCGCTTTCGATATTTACTCTGATGAGGAGGAGGCCCGTCCCCACAGAAGAAGATCTCCGACTCCCTCGCCAGGGAGGGACCTCGATCCTGACGAACACTTCTACGACTCGGAGTCTGACAGATTTTACATGGCTGTTCCCAGGGACGTGGCTATGCTGAAGTTCCCGTCTAGAGACCTTCGGGGTCGTGAAGACAAGGCATCTTGCACCTCAGTGCGCCCTCGCTCTCCTCCGCGCCGTGCTTCTACTCATCCCAGATCAGAGACGGTGGTGCATACCATCCCTTCCGATTCGGAGCCTGATTTTCCTCCTGAACCCGAAGTTCCTTCGGATGATGGCGACGGGGCTGATGACATCTCCTTGAGCCTCCATCAACCTGATCCCGCTTCGCCGACCGATGACGTGCGCTCCTTTGCCGAACACGTTATTAAAATGTCCCGCGCCCTGGACATCGAGCTGGCCTATCCCGAGGAAGCGGCCAGGGATCCAATCGAGCGTCGGGTGCAAGGCCGAGTGCAAACCCCGCCGTCGATACCGTTTTTGCCATCCTTGGAGTCTCTTGTCAAACGCTCTTGGGATGCTCCTGCTTCTCTCCTGGGACCGCCTCGCAAGATAGAGTACCTCTATAGGATGTCATCCCCCAATGCCCCCTGGCTGGCTTCCCACCCTCGCCTCAACTCCGCTATTGTTGAAGGAGCCCAACGCATCTCTTCCCAACGTCAGTCTTCACTCCCGTTGGACAAGGAGGCCAAAAAGGTAGATGCCCTCGCGAGGAAGGCATACACGGCTTCGGCGTTGACTGTCAAGGCGGTGAATTATACCGCCTGTATGGGGGCTTATGTACAGACCCTCATGGAGGGAATCTCCCCTATCATTCCAGATGTCCCTGATGAGGCTCAACGCACCTTGGCGGAGATCAGGGATGAGGCACACTCGATCGGAAGCTGGCTAATTACAGCTTCCAGGAACATGACAGAGTGCACCGGCAGAGCCATGGCAGCCTCCATCGCCCTGCGACGTCATGCCTGGCTCCGCGGATCGGACCTTAATCAGGGTGTTCGGTCCGCGATCGAGGAAATGCCCATTGACGACTCGGGTCTCTTTCATACCGACACTGACGACAAGCTAAACAGGAAGTTTAGAATGAAGGCGGCAGCTAGGAAGCACGGCATGTCGGCTCCAGACTCTGCTCCGTTCCGAAAGCGGCTCCGCCCCTGGCACCACCAACAAGGTCAGTCCCAGAGATCATTCTATCAAGACCGCCAGTTCAATCAACAGGGCTCCCAGCGGCAGAGGTACCCATCCCAGTCCTCTTCCTCCTCTGGTTGTCGGCCTTACCCTCCTAAATATCGCAAGGCCCGAAGGCAAGATGCTGACCAGCCTAAAAAGAGGGCATGAAGTCCCCTCGCGCACTTTGTCTTGCCTTGCCCGTATTTTTTGAACATCCTCAGGCCCTATGTCACCGTGTGGGCCTCGATCACTTCCGACTCTTGGGTCCTAACCATCGTCCGAAGGGGCTATACCCTCGAGTTCGAAGACCTCCCTCCCACCGGAGCGTTTCTTACCACTTCCCCCTCGGACACCCTTCTCGACGAAGTGCGCTCTCTCCTTCAAAAAGGGGCCATATCTCCTTTGCCACCAGAACTGCTGTCCAAGGCCTTCTTTTCCAGGTACTTCACGGTACCTAAATCAGATGGTGGAACTAGACCCATTCTGGACTTAAGGGGACTCAATTCCTTTCTGCGGTACCGACGCTTCCGTATGGTGACTCTAGCTTCTATTATGCCTTTGCTTCACCAGGACCTTTGGTTTGCAACGGTGGACTTGAAAGACGCTTACTTCCATGTGGAAATTCGGGAGTCCCACCGAAGATTTCTCGCCTTCGCCATCGGCTCCGCCGCGTACCAATACAACATCCTTCCGTTCGGACTGGCCACGGCTCCGAGGGTCTTCACGAAGTGCATGGCCCCGGTGGTCGCCTATCTTCACCAAAGAGGCTACAGAGTCTTTCCATACCTGGACGACTGGCTGTTGGCAGCCCCCTCGCAGGAAGAGCTTCAGGACGCCATCAGCTTCACACTGGACCTTCTGGCGGACTTGGGACTGGTCGTCAACCTGGAAAAGTCCCACCTGGTCCCAACCAGGCAGGTCCGGTTCATAGGCTCCATCCTCGACTCCGTCACTTGCACCGCATATCTTCCTTGGGACCGCTTTCAAGCTTTGACAGTCGCGGTACAAGCCGTTCGGGCCCAAAGGAGAGTGAGGGCCAGGGACGTCCAGGTAGCCCTGGGACACATGGCTTCTACTACGTTTGTCACTCCATGGGCAAGGTTGCGTCTGAGGCCCCTGCAGTCGTGGTTCCTGTCGGTCTTCGACCCCATGTCGGACCCTCCACACACATGGCTCACCGTACCGAGACCCGTAGCCGCTTCCCTACTGTGGTGGTTGGACTCCCACAACGTCTGCGGCGGCATGCCCTTCACCCAACCTCAGCCACAGTTGACTTTAAAGACGGATGCGTCGATGGAGGGCTGGGGCGCTCACCTCTTGGACCTTTGTGTAAGAGAGAGGTGGTCCCGTCTAGAGACTACCTTTCACATCAATGCATTGGAAATGCTGGCCGTGGAGAAAGCTCTCAGGGCCTTCGAATCCAGCATCACAGACAAGGTGGTCCTTATCAGGACAGACAACACAACTGTGATGTACTATCTCAACAAGCAGGGAGGCACCAAGTCAACGACTCTCCTGGACATCACGTTGAGAATCTGGAATTGGTGTATCCCGAGGGGCATCCTTCTCCAAGCAATTCACCTGCCGGGAGACGAAAACACCTTGGCGGACCGCCTCAGCAGGACCGTCTCGACCTGCCACGAGTGGAGACTCCATCCGGAGACTGTCTGCGACCTATTTTGTCAGTGGGGCAATCCCCTGATCGACCTCTTCGCAACGGCCTCCAACAGCCATTGTCCCCAGTTCTGTTCCCGAATGCGACACGAGAGATCCCTCGGAGACGCGTTCGCTCTCGATTAGTCCGGGGAAATGATCTACGCTTTCCCCCCGTTCCCACTGATCACCAGAGTGGTTTCCAAGATGTTGCAGGACCACGTCGACGTGATCCTCATCACGCCGTGGTGGCCGAGGCAGCCGTGGTTCCCGTTGTTGCTCCATCTCTCCAACGACGAGTTTCTCCGGCTAGAACCGCGACCGGACCTTCTTACTGTCCAGGGCGGGAGAGTCCGACACCCAGACATCGACTCGCTCCCGATGGTGGCATGGAGACTCTATTGACTTCGCTCCCGCAGTCGGTACGGACGGTGATCCAGGCTGCACAGAAACCGGCGACGCAGAAATCCTACGCCTCCAAGTGGAGAAGGTTCCTGCGTTTCCTTGATGACAAGCACCTTTCCCCAAACCAGGTTACGGTACTGGTGGTGCTGGAGTTCCTGATGACGTTAGTAGACGCGGGCTTGTGTCTCACGTCTGTGAAATGTTATTTGTCTGCCATTTGTTCCTTTTTTCAATATGATGGCTTGCCTTCCTTTTTCAGGGAACCCCTTGTTAAGAACTTTCTGAAAGGGTGTAACAATCTCCACCCACAGGTTTCTCCCCCGACACCCGCATGGAGCCTGGACGTTGTACTGCCCGCCCTCCAGTCTGAACCCTTTGAACCCTTGGCCACAACAGACTTAAGGCTACTCACTTGGAAAACAGCCTTCCTTGTGGCCATAACTTCTGCCCGCCGGGCAGGTGAACTGTGTGCTTTACAGAGGGATGAACCCTTCCTTCGGTTCCATAAGGACAAGGTGGTTCTTCGGACCGACATTACCTTCCTTCCTAAGGTAGTGTCATTTTTTCATATGTGTCAGGACATTGTTTTGCCTTCCCTAGCCCTGAACCCATCCACTGCTGAGGAACGTAGCTTACATATGTTAGACGTTCGCAGGGCTTTGGCGTTCTATCTTGACAGAACTTCGGTTTCGAGCCGTTCCGAAAGACTCTTTCAATGTTACTCGGAACCGAAGAAGGGGCTACCGGTGTCAGCCCAAAGACTGTCCAAATGGGTGGCAAACACCATCCATCTCTGTTATGAACTATCAGGCAGACCGGCACCTACCAGAATACGCTCGCATGCGACTAGGGCGGTTGCGGCGTCTTCTGCTTTCCTTGCGGGCATCCCCTTGGGGGAGATTTGCAAGGCTGCTGTCTGGTCCCAACCATTGACGTTTATAAAGCATTATAGGTTGGACACCAGGGCCAAAAGGGATGCAGCCTTTGGGAGGGCTGTGCTGGTCTCAGGGTTGCATTGATTGTCTTTCTGAGGTAGTTCGTTATAGTGTAATATAATACATACACTTTTTCCATCCTGTTGTATGTGTTGGGATTGGTCTCGCATGACCTTGCGTTCCCTGTCAGGTTCTGTAATATGTTGCCTGTTTGTACATGATGAATTGGTTGGGTCGTACATGACCTTATATCTTCTCCTCAGGTCTTGCAATATTATTGCTTATTGAGGTTTATACACTGATAAAGACTGACTCCTGTTTTTTGGTTCAAAAGTTTTTTATTGTTGCAATAAATACACCTTTGGTTTATCTTATGCTCTGGTCTCAGGACACTCCCTCCTCCTTGTACCTAAGCTTGTCAGTCTAAACCCATTTGTGTGATTCGCAGAGACCACGAAGAAGAAGGACAGGTTACTCACCTGTAACGGTGTTTCTTCGAGTGGTCATCTGCAAATTCATACAAATCCCGCCCATCCTCCCCTCGGTGTCCTGCTCACATTGGCTCTGTCTTACATCGCCTACTTAGCGGAAAAATTTGGAACTGGGGAAAAGAGCGGGAACCGGGGCTTTATAGGAGGGGGGCGGGGTTACCGCCAAAAAGTTTCTAAGTGTTGCAAAGTGTACTTTGCTCAGTGATTCTAGAAGTTTCCGAACAGCACTGCGCAGGCGCAGTAAAACCCATTTGTATGAATTCGCAGATGACCACTCGAAGAAACACCGTTACAGGTAAGTAACCTGTCCATCTTTCTGCAACTTTTTGGCGGTAGCCCCGCCCACCCATATATAAGGCCCCTGGTGGTCCGCTCCTCTTCAGTTCCTTCATTCTGCCGCGCTAAGCAGCTCGAGGAACTTCGCTAGCATTTCGCTTGCTCTTTGGGTATTGGAATCTCTGACTATTCGACCTTCGGACTTTCACTTGACCATTCTTTTGGACTTTCCCTTTGGCTTGATGACTTCTCTGATTTACGGCTTGACCTCGGACTGGTAACGGACTTCTCTTACCATGGCCTCTTTCAAGCAATGCACTAAGTGCGGGGTGAAAATCCCCAAGGCCGATGGCCACGACAAGTGTGTCCTCTGCTTGGGGGAGGCACACGTTCCGGGCAGTTGTGCCCACTGCAAGGCCATGTCCGCCCAAGCCCTTAAGAACAGGGACCGGACACTCAAGGCTGCCCTCTATGAGAGTGTTCTCAGCCAGCCTGGCGGCTCTGGAGCCTCTGGGGATGCGGATGCCCCCAAAGCCCCCAAGAGAAAAGGGGATAAGCACTCCAACCGGGACAAGAAGCGGGCTCGCTTGTCCTTGCCGCCTTCTAAGAGCCGTCGTAAGGGCCCCCCAAGCACAGTCTCAGTGCCTCCGCCTGAGTCGAGGCCAGTACCATCGACATCGCCTGTCGCAGAGCCGGTGAAGACCCTGACTCCGTCTGTACCGGCCCCTTCCCGTCACGGGCCAGTCCGGATGGTGACACCTTCCGCCGGGACGACTTCGAGACATCCGATCTTCTCCTCAGACGGTGCAGCCCATCTGCTTCGAGGTCTGGCTCGGGCTCTCCTCGTTCCATGTCTCCCATCTCGGATGAGGATGCCCCGTTTGTGCCCGAAGGCCCATCTGTCCCGTCGCCCACCGGCGACATCCAGGCCTTTGCCGACAGGGTAATACGGATGGCCGATGCTCTCAAGCTGGAAGTCGCCCATCCGGAGGATGATGCCCTTGACCCGGTGGAAAGGAGGATCCACGGCTCTGCTCCAGCTCCACCAGCCCTTGCTTACCTCCCGTCCCTGGAGAAGATCGCCAAGCGTTCCTGGGACGCCCCAGCCACCATCCCGTCGACTTCGCGCAGGATCGAGAACCTATACCGGGTTACTCCATCTGCCCCGTCCTGGCTGTCAAACCATCCCAAGCTGAATTCAGCTATTGTGGAGGGAGCCCAGTCCACCCTCACTCCCAAAACCTCATCTTCGCCTGTTGACAACGACAGCAAGAAGCTGGACGGCCTTGAAAAGAAATTCTACGCCTCAGCGGCTCTCGACCTCAAGATCGCAAACTATGCGGCTTGTATGGGGGCCTACGTCCAGTTCCTGGTGGAGAAGATGGACCTCACCATTGCTGACTTGCCCGAGGACAGGAGGCGTATGATGGCGGCTCTCAGGAATGAGATCCACCTGATGGCTGGACAGCAGATCATCTCCGCCAGACACTCCACGGACTGTGCATCCAAGGTCCTCTCTGGCTCCATAGCTCTCCGCCGCTATGCATGGCTCTGGTCCTCAGACCTCACCCCTCAGGCGAAGGGGGCTATTGAAGACATGTCCTTCGACAACTCAGGCCTCTTCAATAGGGACATGGACGAGAAGCTTAGCTTCAGATACTGGATGAAGACCGCGGCTAGAAAGCACGGTATGTCTTCCGCACCATCCAAGTTCCCCCGCCAGAGGTACCCTGGTCAGCGCCCCTAGCACCCAGGAGGCCAGTACTGCTTCCAGCCCCAGGACCGTCCTTACCACCAGGACAGTAACCCTCAGAGCCGATCCTCCCGGTCGCCTGCTCCCCCACCAGACAGGCGTCAATCTTCCCAACCCAGATACCAACAGGGCTATAGGAAGAAGGACAGCCGGGGCAAGAAGAGGTTCTGATGTGTTCCTGCGCAGACCAGCCCTCCCTTCAGCCACCATCTGGAAGGGGAGAGAGAGGCAGGCGAGCTCCAACTGACTTCCTCAAGGAAGACCAGCCCTCCCTTCAGCCACCATCTGGAAGGGGAGAGAGAGGCAGGCGAGCTCCAACTGCCTTCCTCAAGGAAGACCAGCCCTCCCTTCAGCCACCATCTGGAAGAGGAGAGAGAGGCGGCGAGCTCCAACTGCCTTCCTCAAGGAAGACCAGCCCCCCCTTCAGCCACCATCTGGAAGGGGAGAGAGAGGCAGGTGAGCTCCAACTGCCTTCCTCAAGGAAGACCAGCCCTTCCTTCAGCCACCATCTGGAAGGGGAGAAAGAGGCAGGCAAGCTCCAACTGCCTTCCTCAAGGAAGACCAGCCCCCCCCCCCCCCTTCAGCCACCATCTGAAAGGGGAGAGAGAGGCAGGCGAGTTCCAACTGCCTTCCTCAAGGAAGACCAGCCCTCCCTTCAGCCACCATCTGGAAGGGGAGAGAGAGGCAGGCGAGCTCCAACTGCCTTCCTCAAGGAAGACCAGCCCCCCCTTCAACCACCATCTGGAAGCGGAGAGAGGCAGGCGAGCTCCAACAGGCCTGCCTGGAAGAAGAAGAGCCCTCCCTCCGGTCCATCTGCCTTGGTCCAGGCCTCAGAGGGAGAGAAGAATGCTGGACCTGATCCCCTCCCCCCCTCACCATTCCCTTCTCCTTTTGTGTCGTGTCTTTTAGATTGTAAGCCTGCGGGCAGGGAACTGTCTGGTTAAAAAAATAATAATAAATGTAAGCTGCTCTGAGAAGCATTAGGGCTGAAGGGCGGGATATAAATACCTAAATAAAAATAAAAAAAATTTTAAAAAAGAGGTTCTGATGTGTTCCTGCGCACCTCGTCACCTCCAACAGGCTGAGCCCTTTCTTCAACACCTGGGCCGCCATCACTACGGACTCTTGGGCACTTAACATCGTCCTCAGGTGTTACGCCCTAGAGTTCTCTGAGCTCCCACCAACTGGAGCCTTTGTGTCAACTGTCCCCTCAGACACCCTTCTTGACGAAGTGCGCACTCTTCTAGACAAAGGCGCCATTGAACTCGTCTCCCCCTCTGAGTTCAAGCGGTGCTTCTTTTCCAGGTACTTCACCGTACCGAAGAAAGACTCTGGCCTTAGACCCATAATGGATCTTCGGGCCCTCAATGACTTTATTGTTTACAAGAAATATAGGATGGTAACCCTTGCTTCTATCTTACCACTCCTACAGGAAGGCTGCTGGTTCGTGACGCTAGACTTAAAGGATGCCTACTTTCACATAGCGATCTTGGAGGACCACCGCAGGTTCCTCGCTTTCGCTGTCGGACACCAGGCATACCAGTACAAAGTCTTTCCCAAGGGTCTTCACCAAGTGCATGGCACCCGTGGTGGCATACCTGCGTCAAAGGGGAATCACAGTCTTCCCATACCTGGACGACTGGCTTTTCGCAGCGTCTTCCAAGGACACTATGCTCAAACAGCTCGAGTTTGCCCTGTCGCTCCTTCAAGCATTGGGACTACAGGTCAACTTCAACAAGTCCAACCTGACTCCTACCAAGCGCATCGACTTCATAGGAACCACGCTGGACTCTGTGTCAATGAAGGCAAACCTTCCAGAGGCAAGGTTTCAGGCCCTCCGCGCATCACTGCAACCCTGCCTGCGTCAGAGGCGTCTGCAAGCCCGTGTGGTACAAGTCGCCATGGGACACCTAGCCTCTACCACCTTCGTCACACCGTGGGCCAGGCTAAGGCTCAGGCCCCTGCAATCCTGGTTCCTATCCGTGTTCGACCGCGTCTGAGACACGCCCACCAAACTGCTCACCATCCCGAGGACTGTACAGAAGTCCCTTCGATGGTGGCTCCAGCCCGACAACGTCTGCGTGGGAATGTCATTCCTACCCCCGCAGCCGGACCTTTCCTTGACCACGGATGCCTCCCTGCAGGGATGGGGCGCCCACACTCTGGACCTTACAATAAAGGACAAATGGTCACCGGCGGAGGCCACTCTCCACATCAACGTCTTAGAGATGCTTGCCGTGGAAAAGGCACTCAGAGCGTTCCAGACGGTCCTCACAAACAAGGTGGTGCTTCTTCTCACCGACAACACCACGGTCATGTACTACCTCAACAAACAAGGGGGTACAAAATCGAGGACTCTGTTGACAGTTACCATTCGCATCTGGGAGTGGTGCATACAGCACAAGATCCTGCTGCAGTGCATCCATCTGCCCGGCGACCAGCACGACCTTGCAGACCAGCTCAGCAGGTCATCTTCCACTTGCCACGAATGGAGGCTGCATCCAGAAGTGGTGACCCAACTCTCCAATCGCTGGGGTCCCCCTCTCCTGGACCTGTTCGGCCCCCCACTGAATGCTCACACACCAAAATTCTGCTCGCGGTACAGAGAGCCCGGATCGGAAGGGGATGCTTTCCAACTCAAGTGGACTCAAGGCCTCCTGTATGCCTTTCCCCCATTTCCTCTGATCACACGGGTGATCTCGAAGATGTTGTCGGACCACACGGACGCAATCCTGATAACTATGTGGTGGCCCAGACAGCCATGGTTCGCTCCTCTCCTACAGCGGGCATAGGTGCATCTCCGACTGGAACACCGGCCCGACCTGCTCTCGCTTCACGACAGGCGAGTCCACCATCCCGAGATGCAGTCTCTCCCATTGGTGGCATGGAGGATTCGGTCCTGAGCACGCTTCCATCCGGTGTTCAGGATATCATCAAAGCAGCACAAAGACCATCTACACAGAGGTCCTATGCCTACAAATGGGATAGGTTCCTTGCCTTTCTGCAGACAAAGGGCATTCCACCATCCCGTGTCTCCATCCCTGTGGTCCTGGACTTTCTTATGACACTGACAGAAGCAGGTCTCTCCTTGAGTTCTATCAAGTGCTACCTGTCTGCCATTTTGTCACACTATTTGTTTCAAAACAAACTCTCTGTTTGGGGACCCTCTCATAAAGAGGTTCCTTAAAGGATTCAACAACCTGCATCCACCTGTCGCAGACCCTTCACCGCAGTGGAGTTTAGACACCGTCCTGGCACAGCTGGTGTCTAAGCCGTTTGAGCCCTTAGCTACCACGGACCTGAGACTCCTGACCTGGAAAACGGCCTTCCTGGTAGCTATCACGTCAGCCCGCCGGGCTGGTGAACTGTGTGCCCTGAGGGTGGACCAACCTTTCCTCCGTTTTCATAAGGACAAGGTGGTGCTCCGTACGGACATTACTTTCTTGCCCAAGGTGGTGTCTGCTTTCCACATCAACCAGGACATTGTTTTGCCGACTTTGGCTCCTAACCCGACCATGGGCTCTGAGCACCAGATCCATGCCCTGGATGTCCGGAGGGCACTGGCGTTCTATCTGGACAGAACGGCTGCGTCCAGGCGATCGGAGAGACTTTTTGTATGCTACTCCAAAGCCAAGAGAGGGCTGCCGGTCTCACCGCAGAGGTTCTCTAAATGAGTGGCCAACACCATACGTCTCTGCTACTAACTGGCCAAGAAGCCCTTGCCAGGTCGGGTTAGAGCCCATGCAACTAGGGCAGTAGCCGCATCCTCAGCCTTTTTGACGGGGATTCACCTTGAGAATGTATGCAAGGCTGATGTCTGGTCCCAGCCATTGACATTCATAAGACATTACAGGCTGGACGCCAGGGCCAGGCAGGATGCAGCCTTTGGGAGGGCAGTGTTACTTTCTGCCATGCAATAGACCTGTCACACTGTTAATAAATAACACAGTTGTTTGGTTTACATACTTTATTGGTTATGTGATTTATTGGTTATTGACACTCCCTCCTCCACTGACTACAGCTCGCTAGTCTAAACCCATTTGTGTGATTCGCAGAGACCATGAAGAACAGGTTGCTCACCTGTAACTGTGTTTCTTCGAGTGGTCATCTGCGAATTCACACAAACCCGCCCATCCATCCCCTCAGTGTCTGTTCATTTGACAACGCTTGTTGCCGCGCTGATTAGCGGCTCATTTGGAACTGAAGAGGAGCGGACCACCAGGGGCTTTATATATGGGTGGGTGGGGCTACCGCCAAAAAGTTGCAGAAAGATACATTGCTTTCTGCCTGGAGATTCTAGAAGTTTCCGAGGATTGCTGTGCAGGCGCAGAATAAACCCATTTGTGTGAATTCGCAGATGACCACTCAAAGAAACACAGTTACAGGTGAGCAACCTGTTCATTCCCTCTTTTACAACACCTACCTGGCAGAAAAGAGCAATTTTACATACATTATCTTCTTTCAGACCGCAAGGAACTGGTAACTATAAAAGCTGCTAAGTTCTTTGCAGCTGCAATTATCTGCCGTAAAAACTTTTTAATACAGATGAGTTTGGCCATAAAGAGCCATCATCTTAATGTTTTTATATATTTTCTCTTTATACCATTTTATATAAATGTCACAGATATGGCATTGAAAAATTTTGTTGATAACTGTATAACTATGCCAACATTTTAATTTACCCCCCTAAATCTTGAAAAAGTTTTGAGAAATGAGGGTGTTGTATCCGACTGTTGACTGTGCCAACGTTTTATAATACTTGACTATGCCAATGTCTTATAATAATGTGTGAATTTTGCGCTGCTATTGCGAATGGGACTGTGGGCATTCTCCCCTGCTTCTTGGATATATAGAGGATATACATTGTTGGAATAGAATGTATATTTCTTCTTCGTGGTCTCTGTGAATCATACATATGTTTTGTATTTTTGCTATATTTTGGTGCTGGCCATGTCATAATAAATTCCTTCCTTCCTTCCTTATATTTGAGATCCCAAATCTCAAAAAGTTGTGCTGGAAACAGAAGGACAATGCTTTCAGTACATTCTAAACTGATAGATATATCTTGTCTATTTTTCCATTTTTTTACTTCATAGATTAGAGCAGAATAAAAATTAAATATATAAATAAATGGGGAAAAAACCACGTCCTGTATGTGGGAAGAGGAGATGGGAATGTGAAGCCCAAGTGCTAAATTTTCATTGCTGAGTCATATTTCAACACAGGAATATATATTCAAAGGTTGTTAACAACTACAGGCATCATTATCTATAACTAGTTTATTGGCTGGTGGCTATTTAGATCTTGATTAGTCACTGTAAAATTATGTAATAATATGCTGTAAATTAAAGTTGTTGTGACAACTATTTGTGGTGTCTGCGAATCACACAAATGGGTCGTGTCTGCACCTGCGCAGCTAGTTCGGAAACTTCTAGTATCACTAAGCAGAAAATCAGTTACAACTTTTTAGCGGTAGCTCTGCCCATCCTTATAAAACCTCTTTATTCCTGCTCTTACTCTAATTCCTTTTGTCCGCTGCGATAGCAGCTAGAGAGGAATTTGTCTCTGTTAGTTTTACTTTTAGATTGACATAACGGCTTGGACTTCAACCATTTTTCTGGACTTCAGCTATTATTTTGTACTTTGGATTTGAGATTGTCACTGATCGCTCAACCTTGGACTGTCTGGCTTATAATTTCCCTACTGAATTTGCCTCTCAATTCCAGTTGAAAATGGCTTCATTCAAGCAATGCAACAAATGTGGTGCCAAGCTCTTCACTTCTGATCACCATGATCAGAGTGTCTTGTGTTGGGGGAGGTCCACAATGTCAAGACCTGTCCACATTGCAAGGTCATGACCACTTAGGCCCTCAGGAACCAGGATCTGAAACTCAAGGCTGCCCTGTGGGAGCAAGCCCTGATACTGAGCTCTGTTCCTGCGGCCCAAATAAGGAGAAGGAAAAAGACAGAGAGAGGCCCCAGGAAAAGTCTTCCAAAGACAAGAAAGCTTCCTGATCTGAGAAGGACCAAGGGGACAGAGTGTCCAAAAAGACTTCCAAGTGGAGACACCCAAAGAATAAGTCTTTGTACTCAAAAGGAGATAGTCGGGGTTCTCTATTCCTGCATGTCAGGGAGTTGGACTGGTTGGCCCTTTTGGTCTCTTCCAACTCTATGATTCTATTACCAACTGACCATTCGACTTCTAAGAGAGCCCACTCTGCTTCCTCACTTGGGCAAGCCAGCCATGAAGAGCCTTTGGTTTCAGCTGAATCTTCACCTGCAGCCCTCAGATCCAATCCAACCCAAGCGGTTTCTCTTCCCCAGCTGAAATGTTCCCAACTCCATCAAGTAGTGTTTCCCAGGTTGTCTACCTCAATACTGAGTCAGAGGGAGATATTTGGGAACCGGAGCCTCTGACTCTGACCCCAGATCCAGTCAGTTGGGTTGATGTTGAAAGCCCGCAGGTTCGAATTAAAGAAAGTCCTTGGCCCCCTCATTGGGACTAAGTGAGCCTCAGGAGCAAGGCAGATGAAGACGCTAGGCTGAAGGATGAGCCTTCGTTCCAAGATGACCTCTTCCAGCATGATTCAAACTTGGTCTTTGACTTCGACAGTGACCGTTGCCAGTCGATTCTGACCAACTCCACTGCAATCCTCAGTGCCCAAAAACTCCATTGCCTTTTCCACCAGTTGCACTGCCAAGGTTCTTGCTGGCTCAGTGGCCCTCCAAAGACATGCCCGCGGGCCTGGCTGCAATGAAGGTCAGGCCTTTCGATGACACAAGTCTCCTTAACAAAGAGACGGATGAGAAGCTCAACTTTCAGTACCAGATGAAAGCGACTGCCAGGAAGCATCCCTTCTCTCAAACAAGGTAGCACTCCTCTTGACAGACAACACCACTGTCATATACTATCTCAACAAGCAAGAAGGAATAAGATCCCAGATGTAGCTCAAGATTACTCCGCATCTGGGAATGGTGCATTCATAACAAGATCATCCTCCAATCTGTCCAGAGAACAAACTGGCAGATTAACACAGCAGGTCTTCCAACTTGTGCCATGAATAGCGTCTCCATCCCAAGACAGTCACTGACCTTTCTTCTTCGTGGTCTCTGCGAATACATACAAATGGGTTTCACTGCGCCTGCACAGTGCTGTTCGGAAACTTCTGGAATCACTGGGCAAAGCAGTTTGCAACATATAGAAACTTTTTGACGGTAATTCCGCCCACCCTCTATAAAGCCTCGGTTTCCGCTTTTTTCCCCAGTTCCTTTTTTCCGCTGCGTGTGCTGCTCTCTGGAACTTCGCTCTTGTTAGCTCGCTTTGAATCACTGGTTTTTTGACTCGGACTGTTTTTTGGACTTCGGCTTTTCTTCTCCCCCTATGTTTTTAGACTTTTTGGACTGTTGACTTTGATTTCGGATCTCGTGTTTGGCTCGTCGACTTCGGCGACGATGTCTCCGCCGTTCAAAAAATGCGATGTCTGCGGGGAAAGCTCACGGTCCAGGACCCGCATTCTTCTTGCCTTCTTTGCCTGGGAAGGGACCATGATGCCAAGGCTTGTCCACTCTGTAAGTCTATGTCCTCCCAGGCCAGGAAAAATTGGGAATCCCGATTGACCTATGCCATTGCCCAGGGGAAAATTGGGGAGGGGGACACCTGTCCATCTTCGGCGCCCTCGGCCTCTGTTACGGCACCTCCTGCTCCTGCCCATGATAGCCCGGCCAGCACTCCACCTGCATTGACCTCTTCTGCCCGGGGTTCCGAAGAGCCCAGTGCTGCTTCTAATGTGGCCCGTGGTTCCACTAAGCCCAGCGCCACCTCCAAGCCCACCAAACACCCTCAGAAGTCAGAGTCAGCAGGTTCGGCCGCCACCTCAATTCCGGCTCGGGATGAGGCAGTCCCCACTGATGGTTCCATGACATCCAAGCGGGTGGTCTCCAACCATAAGTCCTGTAAGGCGGCTTTGTCTTCATCATCCAGCCCTAAGAGGTCCAAGGATGGATCCAAGTCCTCCAAGGAACACCCCAAGCCTCCCAGGCCAGATGGCTCCGAGGCTTCGAAATCGAGGGCTGGCACCGAGAGGAAGTATGCAACCAAGTCGGGAGCTAGAATCTCTGAGCTACCTATCCCCTTTTTTCTGCCCAATGCTCCGCGTGAATCGAAGTCGAGCAAGAAGAGGCTGTCTGCTGCTTTGACTCTGGATGCCACAGCTGCTAAGAAGGCCAAGTTACCGCGGGATCATCCCAGTGCCCTCTCGGGGTCCCCATCCAAGAGGGCTGATCGTCGGGACCACTCCCACTCACCATCCAAAAGGGCTGATCGTTGGGACCGCTCCCGCTCCTGGTCCAAGTCTCCATCTGGCAGGGATGACCGTGTGGTCTCCAGTAAGTGTCGCCGATCTTCTGGATGCCATTCCCTCCAAGGCAGTCTTCCCGGGGAGGATTTCGCTGACACCGAAGGGGCGACCGTCGGAGGGGATGTGTCTTCAGTCCCGGGACCCTCGGCTTCCACCACCGTTCCGTTTCCCCATCCAGATGATGAGGAGTCTCGCTCACTTCGGAGATCCCCTACGCCTGTCCCTCACTCACCAGTTCAAGACCTGGATGACGATTCATTCTTTTATGACTCGGAGACTGACCGGTTCTATATGGTGGTGCCAAGGGATGTGGCCATGCTGAAATTCTTCTCCAAGCACGATCGGTACTGGGAGGATAGACGTCCAGGAGCGACTGCCCCCTCGAAGACGCCCTCGCTTCCTTCTGCTTGCCATCCTACCGACCAGCCCAGGGCGAGAATTGCCGTCGATGTTTTAGCATCCGACTCCGAGCCGGATCCTCCCGTCGACTCTGATGGCCCCTTGGACAATGAGGACCTTCGGCAGGACTCTCCCCAGGGTCTTCACCAACCGGAGCCTGCTTCTCCAACTGACGACGTGCAGACCTTTAGTGAGCATGTCATTAAGATGTCTCGTGCCCTGGATATCGAATTGGCCTATCCGGAGGAAGATGCCAAGGACCCGGTTGAACGGCGTGTCCATGGTCGAGTCTAGATACAGCCCTCCATACCCATCCTGCCCTCGTTGGAGACCCTTGTGAAGCGTTCCTGGGATGCTCCTTGGACTGCCTCGCAAGATAGAATCCCTCTACAAGGTCTCTTCGCCGAATGCCCCGTGGCTGGCCTCGCACCTTCGCCAGAACTCTGCAGTCGTGGAAGGTACCCAACAGACCTCAACCCAGCGACAGGCCATCTTGCCTATGGACAAGGAGGCCAAAAAGATTGATGCTCTGGCTAGAAAGGCCTACTCGGCAGCTGCTCTAGCTGTGAAGGCCACGAACTACACCGCCTGTATGGGGGCCTACGTCCAGACCTTGATGGAGGGGGTTCTCCCCGGTCATCTCAGATGTCCCAGATGATGTGCAGAGAACCTTGACCAAGATCAGGGATGAGACCCACTCAATTGGGAGCTGGCTTATTACCGCCTCCAGGAATGTGGCAGAGTGTTCTGGCAGGGCCATGGCGGCATCCATCGCGTTGAGGCGTCACGCATGGCTCCGTGGGTCGGACTTGAACCCGAGTGTCCAAGCCACCATTGAGGACATGCCTATTGACGATTCGGGCTTGTTCCACGCCGAGATGGATGAGAATCTGAACAGGAAGTTCAGAATGAAGGCGGCAACAAGAAAGCACGGCATGTCTGCTCCTGCGGCCTCTCCGTTCCGAAGGCGACCCTTTCTGTGGCAGCACCAACAAGATCAGTTCCAGAGGTCCTTTTACCAGGACTGGCAGTTCCATCAGCAGGGCACACATTGGCAGAGGTATCCATCCCAATCTTCTTCCTCCTTTGGCCGCCACAATCAGCCTCCCCGGTACCGTAAGAACCACCGGCAGGACTCTGACCAGGGCAAGAAAAGGGCATGAAGATCCCCCACATACTTCACCCCATCTACTTTGTTCTTTTTGGACAGTCTTAGGCCCTTTGTCACCGTATGGGCCTCTATTTCCTCCAACTCTTAGATCTTAAACATTGTTCGTAGGGGCTATACCCTCGAGTTCGAAGAGCTCCCGCCCACCAGAGCTTTCTTTTCTACTGTCCCCTCGGACACCCTCCTCAACGAAGTGCGCTCTTTGTTCCATAAAGGGGCGATTTCACCAGTATCACCTGAACTGCTGCCTAGATCTTTCTTTTCGTGGTACATCACTGTACCGAAGACGGACGGTGGAATTAGGCCCATTTTGGATTTAAGGGGACTTATTTCCTTTCTTAGATATCGTCGCTTCCGAATAGTAACTCTAGCTTCTATTTTGCCATTGCTTCACCAGGGCCTCTGGTTTGCGACGGTCGATCTGAAGGACGCTTACTTCCATATAGGGATTCGGGAGTCCCACAGAAGATTCCTCGCCTTCGCCATCGGCTCTGCTGCCTATCACTACAACGTCCTTCTGTTTGGTCAGGCCACGGCTCCGAGAGTCTTCACGAAGTGTATGGCCCCGGTAGTAGCCTATCTCCATCAAAAGGGCTTCAGGGTCTTCCCGTACCTGGACGATTGGCTCTTCGCTGCCCCTTCACAGGAGGAACTACGAGATGCCATCTGCTTCGCTTTGGGCCTTCTGTCCGCCCTTGGGCTGGTTGTCAACACCGAGAAGTCCCACCTGACACCATCCAGACGGGCAGGTTCATCGGTGCCGTCCTCAACTCCGAAGAGTGCATGTCCTATCTCCCTCGGGACCATTTCCTAGCCTTGGCCTCAGCAGTAAAGGTCATCCGAGCTCACAGGAGGGTGAAGGCAAGAGACGTCCAGGTGGCTCTGGGCCACATGGCCTCAACGACGTTTGCAAACCCATGGGCCAGGCTCCGCTTGAGGCCGCTCCAGTCTTGGTTTCTGTCGGTCTTCGATCCCATGACGGACTCTCCTTCCAGATGGCTTACCATGCCGAGACCAGTCGCCGCTTCCCTGCTATGGTGGCTAGACTCCCACAATGTCTGCGTTGGCATGCCCTTCCTCCAGCCTCAACCACAATTGGCCCTGACAGACGCCTCCATGAATGGATGGAGCGCTCACCTACTGGACCTCTGTGTAAAGGAGAAGTGGACTCCGCAGGAAAAAACCCTCCACATCAATGCCCTCGAGATGCTAGCCGTGGAGAAGGCATTGAGAGCTTTCGAATCTAGCCTCATCAACAAGGTTGTTCTCCTGCGGACAGACAACACCACTGTGATGTACTACATCAACAAACAAGGAGGCACCAAGTCCAGGACCCTCCTAGACATCATCCTGAGGATCTGGGACTGGTGCATCCCAAGAAGCATCCTCCTTCAGGCGATTCATTTGCCGAGAGACAAGAATGATCTGGTGGACCGACTCAGCAGAGCATCCTCTGTCTGCCACGAGTAGAGGCTCCACCCGGAGACAGTCTGTGACCTCTTCTCTCAATGGGGGACCCCCCAAATAGATCTGTTCGCGACAGTATCCAACAGCCACTGTCCCCAGTTCTGTTCCCGGACGCGACACGACAGATCCCTCGGAGATGCGTTCGACTTCGTGTGGTCAGGAGACATGCTTTATGCCTTCCCTCCATTCCCTCTCCTCACCAGGATAGTCTCGAAAATGTCGTTGGACCATTCCGACGCGAACCTGATCACGCCGTGGTGGCTGCGACAGCCGTGGTTCCCATCCCTGCTTCACCTCTCCAAAGACTAATTTCTCCGCCTGGAGCCCTGTTCCGAACTGCTGGCCCTCCAGGATGGCCGCATCAAACACCCGGACATCGAGACGCTACCGATGGCTGTGTGGAGGCTCTGTCCCTAGCTTCGTTACCTGCTCCAGTCCGGAGGATGATTTTGGCGGCACAGAGACCAGCGACCCAGAGGTCTGATGCCTCCAAATGGAGGAGGTTTCTACGCTTCCTTACGGAGAGGGACCTCTCTCCGCAGCAGGTGTCGACCCCTGTCGTGTTGGAGTTCCTGATGTCTCTCGTAGATGTTGGGTTATGTCTCGCATCCATTAAGTGCTACTTATCTGCTTTTTGTTCTTATTTTCAATTTGATGGTAGACCTTTTTTCAGGGATCCTCTCGTTAAGAGTTTTCTAAAGGGTTACAATAATCTTCACCCCCAGGTCTCGATACCAGACCTGGCTTGGAGTTTGGACGCTGTGCTGTCTGCTCTACAATCCAAGCCCTTTGAATCCTTGGCCACAACGGACTTGAGACTCTTGACTTGGAAGACTGTCTTCCTTGTGGCCATTGCATCTGCCCACCGTACCGGAGAACTGTGTGCCTTAAGAAGGGACCAGCCCTTCCTGAGGTTCCATAAGGACAAGGTGGTGCTCTGGACTGATATCACCTTCCTGCCTAAGGTGGTGTCAGCGTTCCACATGTGTCAGGACCTTGTTTTGCCTACTTTGGCCTCGAATCCGTCCACCGATACGGAACGCAGCTTGCACACATTGGACGTTCTGAGGGCTTTAACCTTCTACCTGGACAGAACTTCAGGTTTGAGCTGTTCCGAGAGACTTTTTCAGTGCTACTCGGAACCGAAAAAGGGACTGCCTGTGTTGGCTCAGAGGTTATCGAAGTGGGTAGCTAACACCATCCATCTCTGTTATGAGCTTTTGGGCAGACCGGCTCCGGCCAGGGTGCGTTTGCATTCAACCAGGGCGGTATCAGCATCCTCTGCATTCTTGTCGGGGATTTCCCTGGAGGATGTTTGTAAAGGCTGCTGTTTGGTCCCAGCCCTTGACTTTCATAAGACATTATAGGCTGGATACCAGGGCCAAGCAAGATGCCGCTTTTGGGAGGATGGTGTTGGTCTTAGGCTTGCATTGATTGTTACTTGAATTATGTTTTACATAAATGCTTTGCTAAGGGTCATGCTGTTTACATGTTCCTCGAGTTTACATAAGTCTTGCACGACTTACCTTCCTTGTGTTCAGGGTGCATTATTAGGCTTAGTTTATTGCCATATATTGCCCTTGGTTGGTGTTATGATTTCCTGTGTGTTGCCATGGTTACCTATGTGTCACTTTCAGGTATACGGCCTCAGGGAACAAAAGGACTGACACAATTCTTTTGGTAAAAAAGTTTATTGTATAACAATAAAGTTTTTTTGTTGAACCTAGCTCGGTTTCAGGACACTCCCTCCGCTGCTTACCTAAGCTTGTCAGTCTAAACGCATTTGTATGATTCGCAGAGACTACGAAGAAGAAGGACAGGTTGCTTACCTGTAACAGTATTTCTTCGAGTGGTCATCTGCGAATACATACAAATCCCACCCGTCCATCCCCTCAGTGTCCTGCTCTTATTGGCTCTTTCCATCGCCTGCTTGGCGGAAAAATTGCGGAACTGGGGAAAGAGCGGGAAGGCAGGGGCCTTATAACGGGTGGGCGGAGTTACCGCCAAAAAGTTTCTATATGTTGCAAAGTAAACTTTGCCCAGTGATTCCAGAAGTTTCTGAACAGCACTGCGCAGGTGCAGTGAAACCCATTTGTATGTATTTGCAGATGACCACTCGAAGAAATACCGTTACAGGTAAGCAACCTGTCCATCTCTGGCTTTGCTTCGCAAACGAAGATTCAGGAAGGACTCATCCCGTGCTTTGTACAAGCGCGCTGGTGACTGAAAAGGCCAATTCGGGATAAACAGGTCCGGTTGCAGAAAGCACAGCGGAAAGTTTCCTTGGGTGATGTTTCCAGGTTGTGGTTCTTTCTGTGTTGTCGTTTCTTTTCAAAGCTCGTTTGGCGTGAGCTTTCGAAGAAGGCTGCAGCGTCGTGGATAGTGCGTCTCCATGCCTCCCGATGCGAGGCCAGGGAGGACCATTGTTGGTGATCTAGCTGGCCAAGCCTGAGATGTTGTTTCAGGGAGTCCTTGTATCTCTTCTTTGGGGTGCCCCTTTTACACTGACCCGTGGCGAGTTCACTGTAGAATACTATTTTGGGGAGATGATGGTCCTTCATCCTAGAAATGTGTCCTGCCCAGCGCAGCTGTGTCCTCAATAGCATGGCCTCAATGCTGGTGATCCCTGCTTGCTCAAGGACAGCAACATTTGTCACATAATTAGTCCAGTGTATATTTAGAATTGTGCGTAAACAGCGCTGATGAAAGCGTTCAAGGAGTCATAGGTGTTGGCGATAGCTGACCCATGTTTCAGACCCATAGAAGAGAATAGACAGTACAATGGCTCTATACACACTGATTTTTGTGCTTTGCCTCAAGTGTTTGTTACTCCAGACTCTTTTGTGAAGCCTTCCGAATGCACTATATGCCTTTGCCAGTCTGTGATTGGTCTCTTTATCAATCTTGGCATCTGAGGAGATGATGCTTCCCAGGTAGGTGCTGGATGGACTTAAGCACAGATGTGCCTACAGTGATGTGGGGATGGTAGTGTTCTTCCTGTGGTGCCGGCTGGTAGAGAATTTCCGTTTTCTTCAGACTGACTTCCAGCTCAAAGAGCTCTGCAGCTGTTGCAAAACAAGATGTGAGATGCTGCAGAGCTGCTTCCATATGGGCAATGAGGGCAGTATCATCAGCAAAAAGCAGCTCACGGACTAGATAGTTTAGGGTCTTAGTGCGTGCACTCAGGCGACTTAAGTTAAACAGGCTACCATCGGTACGGTAGCGTATATAAATGCCGTCTTCTTCTTTGAGATCTGCCATAGCCCTTTGGAGCATCATGCTGAAGAAGATTGTAAATAAAGTTGGAGCAAGAACAAAACCTTGTTTCACACCATTAGTTATTAGAAAGGGCTCTGAGAGAGCATCGCCATATCTGACTTGGTCTTGCTGGCCTTCTTCATGTAGCAGGATGATCATTTGGAGGAATTTGGTGGGGGGGCATCCTAGTCGTTCCAGGATCTGCCACAGACCTTTTCTACTCACAGTGTCGAAGGCTTTGGTGAGGTCGACAAATGTTACATAGAGTCCTTTGTTCTGCTCTCTACATTTCTCTTGCAGTTGTCTGAGGGCAAATACCATGTCTGTAGTACTCCTATTAGCTCTGAAGCCACATTGGCTTTCAGGGAGAAGTTCTTCTGCAATGGCAGGAACTTGTCTGTTCAGCAGTATCCTTGCGAGGATTTTTCCAGCAATGGAGAGCAGTGTTATACCTCGGTAGTTCAAGCAATCCGATTTTGCTCCTTTTTTCTTGTACAGGGTAATGATGACTGCATCTCGGAGATCTGATGGCAGTTCGCCTTTTTCCCAGCAACTCACAAGGAGTTTGTGGAGTTTAACATGGAGTGCATGACCTCCATGTTTCCAAGCTTCAGGTGGAATTCCATCAATCCTGGCAGCCTTGCCGTTTTTCATCTGCTGTACGGCCTTAACAGTTTCTTCCAAAGTGGGGGCTATGTCCAATTCTTTCTTCATCAGTTGTTGTGTCATCTGTTGAATAGCTGAATCTTGGACTACTCGGTTGGCACTAAAGAGGCTTTGGAAGTGTTCGGCTCATCGGTCCAGAATGGAAGCTTTATCTGTGATTAGTGTTTGACCATCTGAACTGTATAGGGAGCTTTGGGTCTGATATGTAGGTCCAAACACTGCTTTAAGAGCTTCGTAAAATCCTCTGGAATCACCCAGATCTGCACAACGTTGTGTCTTTTCTGCTAAATTGATCCACCACTTGTTCTGAATGTCTCTGAGTTTGTGTTGGAGTTGACTACATGCGAGGCGAAAGGCTGCTTTTCTTACATGGCAGGATGGCTGGGCGAGGTGTGCCTGGTGAGCAGTTCTCTTCTTTGCCAACAGCTCCTGGATCTCTTGGTTGTTTTCATCGAACCACTTTTGTTTTTTCTTGAGGGAGAACCCTAAGGATTCTTCCGCAGACTGCAGGATGCTGTTTTTGATATGTTGCCAAAGCGCTGTAGGAGAAGAGTCTATAGGGTGGTCTTCAAGTTTTGTTTGCATATTTGCCTGAAAGTTGTTTCTCATGGCAGCTTGTTGAAGATTGTTGACTTGGAGTCTCCTCTTTAGGATGCCACCCCTCTTAGGTTTAAACTTAAAATGAAGATTCAGTTTACATCTTATGAGGCGATGATCTGTTTGACATTCTGCACTGGGCATCACTCGGGTATGATGGACATCGCGAATATTTTTCTGGTGCACTAGGATGTAGTCAGTGAGGTGCCAGTGTTTGGATCTGGTGCATCCAGGTTGTCTTCAGGCTGTCTTTCTGCTGAAACATGGTGTTTGTAATAGTCAGCTGCTGTTCTGTACAAAATTCTAGCAGGAGACGTCCGTTATCATTACAGTTTCCAACACCATGCTTGCTTAAAACACCTTTCCAGGCTTCGAAGTTCTTTCCTACTCTAGCATTGAAGTCACCTAGGATAGTGATTTTGTCTTCTGCAGGGACTTTTTGTATAAGGTGGCGTAGGTCTGAGTAGAATTTGTCTTTCTCTGCAGGGTCGGCTTGCATAGTTGGGGCATATATACTGAAGAGAACAACATGTGGGAGGCGTAAGGAGATAATGCGATCAGAGTGTCCTGTTGGCAGGGTTTCGAGTTTGGAGGTGATGGAATTTTTGATCATGAAACCTACACCTGAAAGATGTTTTTTCAGTTTGGGGTTTGCCAGACCAATAGAGTGTGTAGCCGGCACCGTGTTCTTTAAGGCTGCCTTCCTCGTGGAGACGAACTTCACTAAGAGCAGCGATGTCGATGTTAAGTCGTGACAATTCATGGGCTATTAGAGCAGAACGACGCTCAGGACGTCCACTGTCTGCAGAATCTTGCATGGTTCTGATGTTCCAGCATGCAAGCGTTAGTCTGTTTGCACCTTTGGAGGCTGGTGTGTGCCTTTGTCTCTTTGTCTTTGTTTGACCGCATCAGAAGATTCCCGTTGGCCGCGGCTAGCCAACCGGGTTGTTGGGGATGAGCTTTCTTTATGCCACCTTTTCTAGGCCCCTCTCCATATGGAGCAAGCAGTGCTCTCCTTAAAAAAGGCTGCTTGGTCATTCAGGATGCTGCCGAACAAGACTATCATCCCCGGTCAGTCTTGAGCGACCAAAGTCCTGAACCGCCTACATGCAGGGTTGGGTCTGCGGCTTCCAGTGCATCTTTACACCTGCCGTTTCATCCCTCGCCTATCGCTACAGGGTTTTTTCGGAGATTGGATGTGTCCTTTGAGCCTGTGCAATGGATTTTTCTGGTGGAGCGCAGCGTGTACAGAACTGGCCTAAACCTCTGGTTTAGAGGTTCGTCTGCTGAGGCCTTGACAAGCATGGACAGTGGCAGCGAGGTCCTCAGGTCGTAGGTTTGATTAGAGTTGCCTTCTCTGAGATGGTTGACCTTGCAGGGTTAGACAAGCACCATCTGCCCGGGTTTGGGATTAGAGTTTTCCTTCTCCTAGGATGGTTGCCATAAGGCTAGAGAGTCCATCCTGCCCTTTGGCGCTCTTGGTCAGACCCTTCGGTTGTGACCTGTTTGGCATGGGGGGCCCTGCCGGCGGCTATTATACCACCGCCAGCATAGCTCACAGCTTCATTAGGGTACGCAAGCCTCTTCCCACGACAAGGGGGCGTCAATTTCTTCTCCGTGGTCTCTGTGAATCATACAAATGGGTTTACTGCACCTGCGCAGAGCTATTCGGAAATTTCTGGAATCACTGGACAAAGTACACTTTGCAACTTTTAGCAACTTTTTGGCGGTAATTCCACCCACCCATTATAAGGTCCCTGCATTCCCGCTCTTTCCCCAGTCACTTTTTTCCGCTGCGTTAGCTGCTGTTTGGAACTTTGTGCTATTGTTAGCTGTGTTGGATCACTGGTTTTTCGACTCGGACTGTTTTTGACTTCGGTTTTTCTACTCTCCCCCCATGTTGTTGGACTCTCTGGACTGTTGACTTCGATCTTGGATTGCGATTCTGCTCGGTGACATGTCGCCTCCGTTCAAGAAATGCGATGTCTGCAGGGCTAAGCTCCCGGTACAGGACCCTCATTCCTGCCTCCTTTGCCTGGGAAGGGACCACGATCCTAAAGCCTGCTTACTCTGTAAGTCCATGTCCTCCCAAGCAAGAAAAAACCAGGAATCCCAATTGACCTCAGCGATTGCCCAAGGGAAGTTTCGGGAGGGAGACTCTCGTCCATCCTCTGCTCCTTCGGTATTAGCTACGGCTCTCCCAGTTGCGGCTCGAGATAGCCCTGCTAGTGCCCCACCTGCATTGAGCGCCTCAGCCTGTGGTTCCGAGGAACCTAGTGCTGATCTCGCTGTGGCCCATGGTTCCATCAAACCCAGTGTCACCTCCAAACCCGCCAAGCACTCTCAGAAAAAATTAGGGTCTGCGCATTCTGTTGCTGACTCGACTCCGGCCCGGGATGAGACAGCCTCCGGTGACGTGGCTATGACCTCCAAACGGGCGGCCTCTGATCACAAGTCCCATAAGGCGGCATCAACCTCGACATCAGGCTCCAAAAAGTCCAAGGACGGCTCCAAATCCTCCAAGGACCATTCCAGACCTTCCAAACTGGCTGACACGGGATCGAGGGCTGAGACCGGGGCGAAGGATAAAGCGGGCAAGACAGGACCGTCTTCTGGAGCCAAAGTCTCTGAACTGACCATCAACCCATTTTTTCCACCGGAGGACTAGCGTGATGCCCCAAGGTCTGCCAAGAAAAGGCCCTCTGCGGCTTCAACATCAGAGGCCTCGGCGTCGAAGAAGTCCAAGATTCACCAGGACCAACCCCACTCCCAGTTGAGATCGCCCCCTAAGAAGATAGCGGCTTCTGACCGAGACTCCCAACATTGGCCTTCTGCACACCGCTCTCCTCGGGACGATCGCCCTTCAGGAAGGCCAACTAACGTTGGTCAGTCCCCGGGCAGGGACAAAGCGACTTTGGTGCCAGGGCCTTCTGCTTCCACAACCGTCCCATTCCTGCACTCTGACGATGAGGATCTCCGCTCCACTCGGAGAAGGTCCCCTACTCCGGTCCCTCAGTTTCCGTCTAAGGACCGTGAAGATGATTCTGTCTTCTATGACTCTGAGACGGACAGGTACTTTATGGCGGTACTGAGGGAGGTAGCGCTGCTGAAGTTCACCTCCAAGCTCAAGCTCTGCCCAACTCGGACAGAGGGACGGACTCCGATGGATAAATGGGACGCCCAGGCCGTGTTCCTGAAGACGCCCTCCTGGATGCCCACGCGCCATCCCAAGGATCAACTCACAACAGTGGTTGATTCCGACGTTGCCGGCTCCGACTCTGATCCCGACCTCCTGCTTGACTCTGGTGGTCCTTCGTAACCAGAGATGTCCCTGCAGGGTTCTCCACAAGGGCTCCTCCAGCCGGAGCCGGCTTCACCGACTGACGACATCTACTCTTTCAATGAGCATGTTATTAAGATGTCTCGTGCTCTCGATATCGAGTTGGCATACCTGGAAGAGGAGGCCAAAGACCCGGTTGAACGTTGGTTCCACGGTCGCATCCAAACACTGCCCTCCATACCACTGCTGATGTCATTGGAGACTATTGTCAAGCATTCCTGGGACACCCCGTCATCGCTGCTCGGACTGTCCCGCAAGATAGAGTCCCTCTACTGGGTGTCTTCGCCCAACGCCCCATGGTTGGCATCTCATCCTCACCAGAACTCTGCGATTGTGGAAGGAGCTCAGCAAACATCGACCCACACACAGGCTTCGTCACCCATGGAGAAGGAGGCCAAGAAGATCAACGGTTTGGCCAGTAAGGTCTCCTCGGCGGCAGCCTTAGCACTCAAGGCGATTAACTATACTGCCTGTATGGGGGCCTGCGTCCAGACCCTGATGGAGGGAATCTCCCCCATTATCCAAGATGTTCTGGATTCTGTCCAGCGCACCCTAATGGAGATTAGGGACGAGACCCATTCTATTGGAAGCTGGCTCATCACAGCCTCCAGAAACGTTGCGGAATGCTCGGGCAGGGCCTTGGCGGCTTCGATCGCTCTACGGCGTCATGCATGGCTCCGAGGATCGGACCTCAACCCAAACGTCCGGGCCACCATAGAGGACATGCCTATAGATGACTTGGGCCTGTTTCATACTGAGACAGATGGCAGACTGAATAGGAAATTCAGATTGAAGGCGGCAGCTAAGAAGCATGGCATGTCCATCCCTTCAACCTCTCAGTTTTGGAGGAGACAACGCCCGTGGCAACAGCAAGGTCAGTCGCAAAGGCCCTTTTGTCAAGACTGCCAATTCAGCCAGCAGGGCACTCAGCAGCAGAGGTATCCGTCTCAGTCATCCTCTTTCTGTCGCAATTTTCCTGCTCAGTATCGTAAGAACAGCCGGCAGGATACCGACCAGGGTAAGAAGAGGACATGAAGATTCCCTGCGTGCTTCGTCCCTTCTCCTCTCTGCTTCTTAGACATTTTAAAGCCCTTCGCCATCACCTGGTCCTCCATCACTACCGACTTGTGGGTATTAAACATCGTCCGTAGGGGTTATGCCCTCGAATTCGAAAAGCTCCCTCCAACTGGAGCTTTCCTTTCCACCGTCCCCTCGGACACCCTTCTCGACGAAGTGTGCTCTTTACTTTTGAAGAGGGCAATTTCACCCATATCACCTGAACAGTTGTCCAATTCTTTCTTCTCAAGGTACTTCACAGTACCGAAGATGGATGGTGGAATCAGACCCATCCTGGACCTTAGGGGACTGAATGCCTTTCTGCAATACCGTCGCTTCCACATGGTAACCTTGGCTTCTATTCTTCCCTTGCTCCACCAGGACCTCTGGTTCGCGACGGTCAACCTGAAGGATGCTTACTTCCACATAGGAATTCAGGAATCCCACAGAAGATTCCTCGCCTTTACCATCGGCTCCGCCACTTATCACTAGAATGTTCTCCCCTTCGGCTTGGCCTCAGCTCTGAGAGTCTTCACAAAGTGAATGGCTCCAGTAGTGGCCTACTTCCACCAGAAGGGCTTCATGGTTTTTCCATACTTGGACAACTGGCTCTTTGCGGCTTCTTCGCAAGAGGAGCTGCGAGAGGCGATTTTCTTTGCCCTGAACTTTTGTCTTCTCTTGGGCTCATTGTCAACACGGAAAAGTCCCACTTGACCCCGTCCAAGCAGGTCAGATTCATTGGAACCGTCCCCGACTCCGAAGACTGTACCGCGTATCTCCCTCGGGACCACTTCCTAGCCTTGACCTTGGCGACAAAGGTCGTCCTAGCCCACAGGAGAGTGAGGGCCAGAGACGTCCAGGTAGCTCTGGGTCACATGGCCTTGACAACCGTCGTGGCTCCGTTTCAGGCCCCTCCAAGCGTGGTTCCTGTCGGTTTTCGATCCCATGACAGACCCTCTGACCAAGTGGCTTACGTACCGAGGCCGGTATCCACTTCCCTGCTGTGGTGGCTAGACTCCCACAACGTCTGCGTCGGCATGCCGTTTACTCAGCCTCAACTGCAGTTGACTTTGACTATGGATGCGTCCTTAGAAGGGTGGGGCGCTTATCTCCTTGACCTCTACATGAAGGAGAAGTGGACCCCACAGGAAAGGGTTCTCCACATCAACGCCCTCGAGATGCTAGCTGTAGGGAAAGCACTGAGAGCCTTTGAATCCAGCGTCTCCAATAAGGTGGTGCTGTTGAGGACAGACAATATGACGGTGATGTACTACATCAACAAACAAGGGGGCACCAAGTCCAGAACCCTCCTCGACATCACTGTACGAATCTGCGATTGGTGCATCCCAAGGCGTGTCCTCCAGGCGATCCACCTTCCGGGAGATGAGAATGAATTGGTGGACCAACTCAGCAGGGCCTCCTCAGCCTGTCACAAGTGGAGGCTCCACCCGGACATGGTAGGCGACCTTTTCTCTCGATGGGGGACTCCCCGAATCGACCTGTTCGCGACCGCCATCAACAGCCACTGTTCCCAGTTCTGTTCCTGGACGCGAGACGACAGATCTCTTGGAGAGGCATTCGGCTTTGCGTGGTCGGGGGAGATGCTTTACGCTTTCCCTCCATTCCCGCTGGTCACCAGAGTGGTGTCGAAGATGTCAATAGATCACTCCGATGCGATCCAGATCACTCCATGGTGGCCGAGGCAGCCGTGTTTCCCGTTCCTGCTGCACCTCTCCAACGACAACTTTCTCCGGTTGGAACCCCGTCCCGACCTTCTCACTCTCCAGAGCGGCCGCATCCGGCACCTGGACATCGAGACGCTACTGATTGTTGCATGGAGGCTTCGTCCCTAGCCGACCTACCTGATCCGGTTCGGAGGGTGATCCTGGCTGCACAAAAACCGTCAACCCAAAGGTCTTACGCCGCCAAATGGAAGAGGTTCCAGCAATTCCTTGCTGAAAGAGACCTTTCTCTGCATCGAGTGACAATGCCTGTGCTGCTGGAGTTCTTGCTGTCACTTGTGGATGCGGGGCTAACCTTCACGTCCATTAAGTGCTACCTGTGTGCCATTTGTTCTTATTTTCAGTATGATGGCAAACCTTCTTTTTTCAGGGACCCTCTGGTGAACAGTTTCCTGAGAGGTTGTAATAACCTCCACCCCCAGGTTTCGGTTCCGGCCCCAGCTTGGAGCCTGGACACTGTGCTGTCTGCTCTACAATCCAAGCCCTTTGAACCCATGGCTACAGCGGACCTGAGACTATTGACTTGGAAGACTGTCTTCCTTGTGGCCATCACCTCTGTCTGCCGTGCGGGTGAGCTTTGTGCCCTGAGAAGGGACCAGCCCTTTTTGAGGTTCCATAGGTACAAGGTGGTTCTCTGTACTGACATTACTTTCCTGCCGAAGATAGTGTCGGCCTTTCATATGTGTCAGGACATTGTATTACCTACCCTGGCATCGAACCCAACCACTGAGTTTAAACACAGTATGCACACTTTGGACGTTCGGAGGGCTTTGGCCTTCTACTTGGACAGGACCTCGGGTTCTAGCTGTTCCGAGAGACTTTTTCAGTGCTACTCAGAACTGAAAAAGGGACTGCCGGTATCAGCGCAGAGACTGTCGAAATGGGTGGCCGCCACCATCCACCTCCACCTATGAGCTGTTGGGCAGACCGATACCGGCTGGGGTACGGCCCCACGCAACTAGGGCGGTAGCGGCATCCTCCGCATTTTTGTCAGGGATTTCCTTGGAGGATGTCTGTAAAGCTGCTGTTTGGTCCCAGCCTTTGACTTTTATAAAGCACTACCGGCTTGACACTAGGGCCAAACGTGATGCAGCCTTTGGGAGGGCAGTATTGGTTTCAGGGTTACACTAATGACACTGCTCTCCATGTTCAATTGTTTACATTTGTATGGTTGTTTAACCGATGCTTGAGTTGTCAAGGAATTTTTAGAGTTTACATAAGCCCTTAATGACTTAATGGCCCCTACCTCATGGGTCAATTTCAGGTGTGTTATTCTTGACTGCTATATCACCATGCTTGCCTTGTGTTTGCACTATTGACACTGTGATTACCTTATCTTGTGCTATCCAGGTAACAAAAAGACTGACACAGTTTGCTTATTGGGTTCAGGGTTTATTGTTGAAATAAAAATGACACTGTTTGAACCTAACTTTGGGTTCAGGACACTCCCTCCGCCACTACCTTAGCTTGTCAGTCTAACCCATTTGTATGATTCGCAGAGACCGCGAAGAAGGACAGGTTGCTTACCTGTAACAGTATTTCTTCGAGTGGTCATCTGCGAATACATACAAATCCCACCCGTCCTCCCCTCAGTGTCCTGCTCTTATTGGCTCTTTCTATATTGCCTACTTGGTGGAAAAATTTCAGAACTTGGGAAAGAGCGGGAATGCAGGGGCCTTATAACGGGTGGACGGAGTTACCGCCTAAAAGTTGCATAGTGTACTTTGCCCAGTGATTCCAGAAGTTTTCGAATAGCTCTGCGCAGGCGCAGTAAACCCATTTGTATGTATTTGCAGATGACCACTCGAAGAAATACTGTTACATGTGAGCAACCTGTCCATATATATATAGAGAGAGAGATATTGAGTATAATATATCTTGATTTCAGTAAGGCCTTTGACAAGGTTCCCCAAGAAATTCTTCCAAACAGGCTAGTAAAATGTGGGCTAGACAAGGTAACTGTTACATGGATTTGTAATTGGGTAACCGGCCGAATTGCTATTCAACATCTTTATCAATGACTTGGATGACAGAATTGGGGGCATACTTATCAAATTTGCAGATGACACCAAATTAGGATGAATAGCTAATGCTCCAGAGGACAGGATCAAAATTCAAAATGACCCGAATAGACTAGAAAACTAGGCCAAAGTTAGCAAAATGCAAGTCAAAATGGAGAAATGTAAGGTACTGCACTTCGGGCAGAAAAATAAAATGCACAGATATAGAATGGGGGACACCTGGCTGAATGAGAGACTTGTACGTGTGAAAGGGATCTAGGAGTCCCAAGTAGACCATGTTGGACATGAGTCAACAGTGAGATGCGGCAGCTAGAAAGGCCAATGCGATTTTAGGCTGCATCAGTAGAAGAATAGTATCTAGATTAAGAGAAGTAATAGTGCCACTCTATTCTGCTTTGGTCAGGCCTCACCGGGAATATTGTGTCCAGTTCTGGTCACCACAATTCAAAAAGGATGCCGATAACTTGGAGCGTGTCCAAAGGAGGGTGACTAAATGGTGAAGGGTCTGGAAACCATGAAGCCCTATGGGAAAAGACTTAGGGAGCTGGGGATGTTTAGCCTGGAGAAGAAAAAGTTAAGAGGTGATATGATAGCCCTGTTTATATACTTGAAGGGATGTCATATTGAGAAGGGAGCAAGCTTGTTTTCTGCTGCTCCAGAGACTCAAATGCGGAACAATGAATGCATTACAGGAAAAGCGATTCCAGCTCAACATAACAAGGAACTCGAAGGCTTTCATGGTTGGCATCCATAATTTTTTGTGGGTTTTTCAGGCTGTTTGGTAATGTTCTGGAAGAGTTTATAAATTTCAGTTTTAAGGCACAGTACAAGGTGTTGGTGTTTACCTTTAAAGCCCTTAATTGCCTGGGTCCATCTTATCTGCGGGAACGCTTCCTTCCATACAATCCACCCTGCACACTTAGGTCCTCTGTGAAAAACGTTCTTCAATCAATAAAGACCAGGTTTACAAGGGTTACCCAGAGGGCCTTCTCATCGGTCGCTTCCAAATTATGGAATGCCCTGTCTGAGGACATCTGGAACATCACCAGTCTTGATAGCTTCCAAAGGACTGTCAACATGGATCTCTACCAACAGGCCTTCCCTGAATAATCCACTCAGTCTGCCATGGATACAGACTATGATAGAGAACACCCAAATTGCCCATCCCCTTGTCTCAGACTGGCTTGATTGTCAATTATTTTAACTGTTTTAATTGTTGTTGTTATTTACGATATTTTGTCATGGTCAACTATGAGACAAGGGGCCAGGCAATTTGGGTGTTCTCTTATCGTAGTCTGTATCCATGGCAGACTGGGTAGATTATTCAGGTAATGCATTTTAATATAATTGGTATTTTATATTGTATTTTATCTAATATTGTAAGCCATCTCAATCTTGTGGGAGTGGCAGCATATAAATAAAAATATATTATTATTATTATTATATGCAGAACTCTTTTTTCCAAACCAGTCTTCATATTTATTTCAGTGACAGAAAGATTCATATTTGTGTTTGTTCCAAATATACAGTTTTATTCCTTGGAACAATTTGAGAAGACAGAACACCATATACCTATCTCCAAACTTTTGTAAAATTCACAAGAACTGTAGAACTCACCCATTTATTACTTTTTTTTTTACAATTTCTAATGAGGGTAGAACCGCAACCTCCATCTTCTTTCCATATTCCTGATTTGATTTTCTTTCTATTCAGTAAACTTACTTTAGTGCTATGATAGGATATCATACTAGAGAGAATCATGTCTGAGTGAGGCTTTTTAATCCAGATGTTGCCAGTTTCCGTAGACTCATAGAATCCCAGAGCTGGAAGAGACCGCAAGGGCCATCCTGCCATGCAGGAAATCTCAATCAAAGTATCACCAACAGATGGCCATCAAGCCTCTGTTTAAAGACCTCTAAGGAAGGAGACTCCACCAAAATCTCCGAGGAAGGAGTGTGTTCCACTGTCGAACAGCCCTTACTGTCAGGAAGTTCCTTCTAATGTTGAGCCAGAATCTCTTTTCCTGGAGCTTGCATCCATTGTTCCGGGTCTTGTTCTCTGCAGCAGCAGAAAACAAGTTTGCCCCATCCTCAATATGACATCCCTTCAAGTACTTAAGCAGGGCTATCATATCACCTCTTAACCTTCTCTTCACCAGGCTGAACATCACCAGATTCCCCAAGTCTTTCCTCATAGCACATGGTTTCCAGACTCTTCCCCATTTTAGTCACCCTCCTTTGGACACGCTCCAGTTTCTCCAAAATTCTTTTTGAATTTTGATGGTGTCCAGATGGGGTCTAACCAAAGCAGAATAAAGTGGGCACTATTATAATTGCTAATATATTTATATCATGTTACATTTAGAAAGTCAACAGTTCACGGTTTTGGGGAGTTACGGTTTTGCTTGTTTACTAAGGTAGCACACCTAAGAATGGGGCATCCATCTGTAGTTTCTGGATTAAATATTTATTTAAACAAAATATTTTGCAATCTATCAAGTCCCCACACAGCTTGAATCTTAATAAAGAATGACAGAATTTATACTCTATTGATGTAATCTTTAAGAGCAAAATCTGATTTATGCACATGTGCACATATACTTCATACATACTATCTAATTATTTATGTTTTTTTTTTTTCCTTTCCTGGCAGTAATCCAGTCCCTCATAGCACTGGTGAATGATCCCCAGCCCGAGCATCCACTTCGGGCTGACCTAGCTGAAGAATACTCTAAAGATCGTAAAAAATTCTGTAAGAATGCTGAAGAATTTACAAAGAAATATGGTGAAAAGCGACCAGTGGACTAAAAAAAAGTGACCAAGTTGAAGTCAACAATGTGTGTAAGAAGACCTGGAGCAGTACATTTCAGACTCATCAAAAAGCAGGACACTATGGAAAATTGACAAGTGCCACCTCTTGGTGGTAACTTGTGGCTTTATTAACTTTCTACAGTTTCATAATCAAAAGTGGCCTAGGTAACCTGTAAAAAAAATTAAAAATTTTAGAAGTTCTAGTGCTGCTTTTCTTTGTTCAAAATCACTGCTTCAGTACACTTTAACAGAGGTTGTATCTTTTTCTTGTCAGAACTTTAAAAAAATACCTTAGAATTTTAATCTGCTGTTTAACATTCCAAAGATTGCAGATGTTATTTCTTATTTTTCTTCCTTTCCTTTTTTTAAATGGTATTTCTGTCTTCTTTCCCTTCAAAACCCAAACACTGGTATCTTCACGAAATTAGATTGTCCCAGGAAAAAGAGACAAAGAGGAAGAGAAAGAATCAGATTGTTAGGCTTTCTCTTAAATGTTGTGTTCTGCAGTTTGAAACATAATTCAAGGTTTCTCATGAGATAAAAAATCTACTACATGAACTCTGTAGTAGAACTGAGCACCATTCCTATCTACAGTTACTTCAAGAATATTTGATAAGTGGGTAACCCAAAAATTGGTATGTTTGGAGGATTATAATATGCTTCTGAAAAAAATATACAGGTTATTCTGTAGCAAAGAAATAGGATTTTTTTAACTTTTAAAAGTATTTTTATTAAGCTATGCAGGGTGTGTAGAATAAATAATTACTCAACATAGCATTACAAACTCAAATGGAACAATTTTAAATTAGGAACCAGGATATACCAAAATGAAAACATCTCCCATTTTACCCCCTTTTGTATGAGAAAGTTACAGAAGGAATACTTTCTGGAAACCTTAAATTTGGAAAACCAGATTTCTGTCATTAGAATTTCTCTTACAGGATGAAAATCTTCCCCTAATAATGATTGTCCAGTCATCATAAACAAGCAATTTTCATTGAGCTGCAAATGGCCAATAGTCAGATAGGTATGGTGATCATATTTATAAAATATTTTTATGAAACTTTCAATTCTAGAATGAGATTACTTGATAAATTTTATTTCAGTCACAGGACTGCTTATGTAAGTAAAGTTTGTTAATATCTTTACATTTTATTAATAATATTTTAAACTGCTTCACGGATGGATGCCTACAAGTGACTTCCTAGATTTCTAGTTTCATGTCTGATTCGAGAAAACATTTGGCCGCTATGAGATCCTGAGAGACAAAGAAGTACCTATAAAATTGTTCAAAAGATTGCATTAGTAAATCCTACCATACACAGGTAGATGACAAAAAATGTCATTGTCACTGTGTTTGTCACATTGAGGCTAATAGAGCAGTAGAAAATATCCAGGAGTAACCATGTTGGCCCTACAGCAGAATAATAACAGCATCAAAAGTCCACAAAATGGTGACTGGGCCAAATAAAGATGAATAAAATATATTATATAATCCTAATGTTGCTTCTTACACTGGCTTCTTGATCAGGCAAACATGTTAACAAGGTTGAAGCCTGGATTCTTTAGCTAATGCAATTTAAATTTTATTGCCTGGACTTTACAACTCTATATCCCTGATGGCCAAAGAGAGGAGTGGTTTATGCCTGCATTGGTATTACTCCAGAACATCTTAACTGACAACAACAGAAACACCCTGTCAAAATGTAGAGCAGCAGAAAAAACTTGTATTTTAATGTTTTGTATATCCCGTTCCTGTACTAAAAGTTTTGATTTCAAATAATTAAAAAAAATGTTTAAAGATGCTTCATAACCCAAAATAAAGAAGGATTTTTCCACTCTTTGTATGTTAAATAGGAAGCATCTCTGTTTTAAGTGTTCTCAAGCAAATTCTTTGGTAGGCCTTTAGAGTGAAGAAAACTACTTTTACTTAACGAACACTTGCATTTTCTAAATATAGATGTGTTCAGGCTTCATGAACTACCATAATTTTGTTTTTGGTGTTTTCATTTAAGAAAGTTGGTTTGTTTTATGCCCTGCCCACACATATTCAAAATAAACAAAAATGCACATGAAACTGGTTTATTTAAATCTTGCATCTCATTGTAGGATTCTTGAATCATCTGCCAGTTGCATCTGTTGGCATGGTTACATCCTTTTCATATACACAGCTCTATACCTATGTATGTGTCGTTCTTGTTACTTTCATAGTGCAAAATCTGCCTCCTTGCATTCTTGTTTGTAGATAAATACCAGTGTCTTTAAATTGAAAATCTCTCAGATCAAACTGAACATGTGTGAACTTGTACTCTGAAAAAAGAACAGAAGAATGTAAGTAATCCAAATAACTGTTGTTAAAAATTCATAGTTGTCCAGTGCTGATGCATAGGAATAGTTTGTAGAGTGTAAAAGAAAAACATTGATAGCCTATATCATACTTAGATACTGTCATTACAATGAAACAATCATTTCTGCTTCTGGGAGCTGATTCACATGTTTTGTATGTTCTATTGCAATATATTTGGACTTCTGGGTCCCATTCACATTATGTAATTATTACACTGTGATTCCACTTTAACTGCCATGGCAACATCCTATTTATTTATTTATTTATTTATTTATTTATTTATTTATTTGGAATATTTATTTCCATTTGTTCAGTCACAAAGGGTTTCAGAGCATTTTACAGATTGCTATGTAATCTTATAAATTACATCCTGTGGAATTCTGGGATTGGTAATTTAGAGAGGACTAATTAGAAACTCCCTACAAGAGTCCCAAAGGAAGCTAATACTATATATGGTTGAATTACAAAGCTGGAAATATTCAGAGATAGTAGAGATTCAGATCTTTCCTGTAACACAACCATCATCTTTATAGTGCTTCCTCCTTATGATTGATGCTTTAAAAGCAAAACCGGCTACCTTTTCAGAGATACTTGGTTTGGTGCCCCCTAGTAACAAAATGTAAATCAGAATCATAGTTTGATAACAATCCTAATTCTTTGTATAGGGCATTTCTTATATCTATAAATTGGACACTCCAATAGGTAATGAGATAGGTCTTCAACTGTGTTGGAACCACATGGGCAGACTATTTCTTCCCACTTACCTTTCTTCCCCTGCTTACTTATCATTGCTGCTGCTGTCACTGCGGGAAAGGCCGGGTGCTGGTGTTGGAGGCCTTGAAGGCATCTGGTGCAGCTGCTTGGCCTCCTCGCCACCACTGCCACTGCCACTGGAAAATCCGGGTGGCGATGGCAGTGCTGGAGGCCAAGCCTTGGCCTCGTCACCACTGCCATAGAAGAGCCGAATGGCAGTGTTGGAGGCCTCTTGACCCCCAACACCACCATAATCAGACCTTTCCCTCAGCAGTGGCAGCAGCGAGGAAGGCAAACAGCAGTGCCAGAGGCCTTCAAGGCCTCCGGCACCACCACCCAGCCCTTCTATGGCGGCAGTGAGAATGCTGAGGCGGCAAGGAGGCGAAGTGTCAGTGCTGGAGGCCTTGAAGGCTTCTGGTATGCTGTTTGCCTTCTTCGCTGTCACCACCGTGCAGGAAAGGCCCAGTGATGGTGGTGTTGGGAGCCTTCATCCCTTCAGAGTGTTTATTTAATTAATGATTCACTGTCTGCTGGCCTGACACTGAGTGATGTTCATTTGCCTTTGGTGAGTCCTGATTTTTCTGTTTTTCAGGACTGGTAGCCAAAGTTTGTTCGCTTTAAGGGTTTCTTATTTCCTGTTGAAGTTGTCCAGGTATTTATAGATTTCAATGGCTTCTCTGTACATTTTGACCTGATAGTTGTTGGCATGGTCCAGCATTTCAGTGTTTTCAAATAGCATATTAGGCACAGGATGGTTTATAATATGTTCTACTAATTCTTGTTTTTCTGGTTGACCCAGTCTGCAGTGTCTCTTGTGTTCCTTGATTCATGTTTGGACACTGTGTTTGGTGGTCTCTATGTAGACTTGTCCACAGCTGCATGGTCTGCAATGTTTCTACACTAATGCCCAGAGTATGGGAAATAAGCAAGATGAACTTGAACTCCTAGTACAGCAAAGCAAATATGATATAATAGGCATCACTGTGTAAATTTACAGCGCTTTATAAATAAAGGTTAATCATCATCATCATCATCATCGAAACCTGGTGGGATGAGTCTCATGATTGGAATGTAGAAACAGAGGGATATAACCTTTTCAAGAAAAGCAGGCCAAACAAGAGAGGAGGAGGAATAGCACTATATGTCATGTACATTTACACCAGTGCAGAGATCCAGGATATCAATACTGGAAGCCATGTGGAGAGCATCTGGATAAAAATTAAAGGGCAGTGTAACAACAAGGATGCTATGGTGGGAGTCTACTACAGACCCCCAAGTCAGATGGAGGAATTGGATGATGCCTTTCTAAAACAGATGACCACCCACTCAGAAAGAAGAGATGTAGTAGTGATGGGTGACTTCAACTATCCTGATATTTGCTGGAAGTCAAACTCAGCCAAATCCTCAAGGTCTAGCAAATTCCTCACTTGCCACGAAGACAATTTCATTGTCCAAAAAGTGGAAGAGGCAACGAGGGGGCCAGCTATTTTAGTTGTGATCCTAATCAACAAGGATGACTTGGTTAATCAGATGCAAGTGGTGGGCACTATCCATGCTCCCCCAATATGAGAACGAGTGAAGGCACCTATTGGTGGAAAGTGTTACAAAAGAAATTGGGAGTGAAGTAGATCCACGGATGGGCAACTTGAATTAGCTAATTCTTCTTTGGAGCAATATTTAAGATGCTAAAATAATTATTTGCAGGAAAATTGGTATGATTTGTTGCCACATGAGGCAATAGTTTTCAATGGAACAATTAATTAGGGTACAGGACACTCACTCTTTGAAATCATCTATAGTTATGAACCAAATATGTTGTCATCACTGGGGACTGAGCCATAAGATCCACTCAGTGACAGAATGGATTCTGGTGGAAACAGGCTAGTAAAATGTGGGCTAGACAAGGTAACTGTTACATGGATTTGTAATTGGTTGACTGGTCGAACCCAAAGGGTGCTCAACAATGGTTCCTTTTAATCCTGGAGAGAAGTGACCAGTGGGGTCCCACAGGGCTCTGTCCTGGGCCCAGTGCTATTCAACATCTTTATCAATGACTTGGAGGACAAAAATGGGGGCATACTCATCAAATTTGCAGGTGACACCAAATTAGGAGGAGTAGCTAATACCCCAGAGGACATGATCAAAATTCAAAAGGACCTGAATAGACTAGAAAGCTGGGCCAAAGCAAATGAACAAAATGAAATTCAACACGGGGAAATGTGAGGTACTTCATTAACTATGGAAAACTGAAATGCACAGATATAGGATTTTGGGGGACACCTGGCTGAATGAAACTGCATTTGAAAGGGATCTAGGAGTCCAAGCAGAACGTAAGTTGAACATGAGTCAAGAGAATACTGATGCAGCAGCTAAAAAGATCAATGCAATTTTAGGCTGCATCAATAGATGTATAGTGTCTAGATCAAGGGAAGTAATAGTCCCACTCTATTCTGCTCTCGTCAGGACCCACCTGGAATATTGTGTCCAGTTCTGGGCAAAACAATTAAAAAAGGATGTGGAGAAACTGGAGCTGTGTGTCCAAAGGAGGGCAACTAAGATGGTGAAGTGCCTGGAAACCATGAAGCCCTATGAGGAAAGGTTTAGGGAGCTGGAGATGTTTAGCCTGGAGAAGAAAAGGTTAAGAGGTGATATGATAGCCCTGTTTAAATATTTGAAGGGATGCCATATTGAGGAGGGAGCAAGCTTGTTTTCTGCTGCTCCAGAGACTAGAACGCGGAACAATAGATGCATTACAGAAAAAGAGATTCCACCTCAACATTAGGAAGAACTTCCTGAGAGTAAGGGCTGTTCGACAGTGGAACACAGTTCCTCAATGGAGATTTTGGTGGAGTCTTCCTCCTTGGAGGTCTTTAAACAGAGGATGGACGGCCATCTATCAGGGATGTTTTGATTGAGATTTCCTGCATGGCAGAATAGGGTTGGACTGGATGGCCCTTGGGGTCCCTTCCAACTCTATGATTCTATAGCCCTTCCACCATTTTGGTGGCATCCCTTTTCTTCTCACTTGAATCCATTGTTCCATTTTGTTCTATTCCATTCAGAAGAGCACAAGCTTGCTCCATCCTCAATGTGGCATCCGTTCAAGTATTTAAACAGGGCTATCATGTCACCTCTTAACTTTCTTTTCTCCAGGCTAAACATCCCCAGCTCCCTGAGTCTCTTCTCATAGGGCTTCATGGCTTCCAGACCCTTCACCATTTTAGTCACCCTCCTTTGAACACTTGGCTCCAGTTTCTCAATGTCCTTCTTCTTCGTGGTCTCTGCGAATCATACAAATGGGTTTTACTGCACCTGCGCAGTGCTGTTCGGAAACTTCTAGAATCACTGGGCAAAGTACACTTTGCAACACTTAGAAACTTTTTGGCGGTAACCCCGCCCCCCTCCTATAAAGCCCCGGTTCCCGCTCTTTTCCCCAGTTCCATTGTTCCGCCGCGCTTGGCTGTTGTTTGGAACTTCGCTCTCGTAGCTTTTTCGGAATCACTGCTTGGTTTTTGACTCGGACTGTCTTGGACTTTGTCTTTTTGGATTTCCCCCCCTACTTGACCAATCGGACTGTCGACTACGCATTTGGACTCTGTTTTTGGCTCGTCGTCTTCGGATATGTCGCCACCCTTCAAGAAGTGTGACGTCTGTGGGGGTAAAGTCCCTGTCCAAGACCCTCATTCGTCCTGCCTTCTTTGCTTAGGGAGAGATCATGATGCCAAGGCTTGCCAGTTATGTAAGTCCATGTCCTCCCAGGCCAGGAAAAATCGGGAGTCCCGCCTGACCTCCGCTATTGCCCAAGGTAAGATCCGGGAGGGGGACCCCCGTCCTTCGTCTGCTCCCTCTGCATCCACCGCGGCTCCCCCGCCTCCTGCTCAGGCCAGTCCGGCTAGCGCTCCACCAGCCCTGCCCGCCCAGGAGACCGGGAGGTCCGAGCATGCCCCCTCGGGGGCCCGGAGCGCCTCTAAGTCCAGGGCTCCCTCCAAGTCTGCCCATCATCCGGAAAGGTCTGCCCAAGAGGAGGCGACGTCTTCTAAGCGGGCGACCACTAGCCATAAGTCCCACAGAGCGGCCGCTTCTCTGGATGCGAGCCCCGACAGGCTCAAGGGCGGTGACAAACCCGCCAAGGAGGGCAAATTGCCTAAGGAGCGCTCTTCGACCACCAAGGCGAGCGGCTTGGGCCCGTCCACTGCGACTCCCGATACCGGCGTCCAAGCCAAGACGGGTACAAGGGTCACTGATAGCCTGATCCCGTTCTTCCCTCCTGACGCTCCGCGGGGCTCGGTTTCCTCCAAGAAGAGAACTTCGTCCACGATCAGTTCTACTCCGGAGGTCTCAGCTCCGAAGAAGACTAAGTCCCGGGACCATCCCAAACCCCGCTTCGAGGTCGGGACCGGCAAGGAAGACACCCGGGGCCATCCTAAGCCCCGCTCCGAGGGCGGGACCGACAAGGAGGACGCCCGGGGCCGCCCACGCTCTCGATCCCGATCTCCGCGATCTAAGGACCACCGGCCGGCGTCCTCTGACCGACGAAGCACTAGGGGACGCTCCCCACACAAGAAGTCCGTCGCTGGGGATATCCCCACTGCTGTGGTGCGCCATCCCCCAGTCGCTGAACCATCAACGTCAGCTACCGCTTTCGATGTTTACTCTGATGAGGAGGAGGCCCGTCCCCACAGAAGAAGATCTCCGACTCCCTCGCCAGGGAGGGACCTCGATCCTGACGAACACTTCTACGACTCGGAGTCTGACAGATTTTACATGGCTGTTCCCAGGGACGTGGCTATGCTGAAGTTCCCGTCTAGAGACCTTCGGGGTCGTGAAGACAAGGCATCTTGCACCTCAGTGCGCCCTCGCTCTCCTCCGCGCCGTGCTTCTACTCATCCCAGATCAGAGACGGTGGTGCATACCATCCCTTCCGATTCGGAGCCTGATTTTCCTCCTGAACCCGAAGTTCCTTCGGATGATGGCGACGGGGCTGATGACATCTCCTTGAGCCTCCATCAACCTGATCCCGCTTCGCCGACCGATGACGTGCGCTCCTTTGCCGAACACGTTATTAAAATGTCCCGCGCCCTGGACATCGAGCTGGCCTATCCCGAGGAAGCGGCCAGGGATCCAATCGAGCGTCGGGTGCAAGGCCGAGTGCAAACCCCGCCGTCGATACCGTTTTTGCCATCCTTGGAGTCTCTTGTCAAACGCTCTTGGGATGCTCCTGCTTCTCTCCTGGGACCGCCTCGCAAGATAGAGTACCTCTATAGGATGTCATCCCCCAATGCCCCCTGGCTGGCTTCCCACCCTCGCCTCAACTCCGCTATTGTTGAAGGAGCCCAACGCATCTCTTCCCAACGTCAGTCTTCACTCCCGTTGGACAAGGAGGCCAAAAAGGTAGATGCCCTCGCGAGGAAGGCATACACGGCTTCGGCGTTGACTGTCAAGGCGGTGAATTATACCGCCTGTATGGGGGCTTATGTACAGACCCTCATGGAGGGAATCTCCCCTATCATTCCAGATGTCCCTGATGAGGCTCAACGCACCTTGGCGGAGATCAGGGATGAGGCACACTCGATCGGAAGCTGGCTAATTACAGCTTCCAGGAACATGACAGAGTGCACCGGCAGAGCCATGGCAGCCTCCATCGCCCTGCGACGTCATGCCTGGCTCCGCGGATCGGACCTTAATCAGGGTGTTTGGTCCGCGATCGAGGAAATGCCCATTGACGACTCGGGTCTCTTTCATACCGACACTGACGACAAGCTAAACAGGAAGTTTAGAATGAAGGCGGCAGCTAGGAAGCACGGCATGTCGGCTCCAGACTCTGCTCCGTTCCGAAAGCGGCTCCGCCCCTGGCACCACCAACAAGGTCAGTCCCAGAGATCATTCTATCAAGACCGCCAGTTCAATCAACAGGGCTCCCAGCGGCAGAGGTACCCGTCCCAGTCCTCTTCCTCCTCTGGTTGTCGGCCTTACCCTCCTAAATATCGCAAGGCCCGAAGGCAAGATGCTGACCAGCCTAAAAAGAGGGCATGAAGTCCCCTCGCGCACTTTGTCTTGCCTTGCCCGTATTTTTTGAACATCCTCAGGCCCTATGTCACCGTGTGGGCCTCGATCACTTCCGACTCTTGGGTCCTAACCATCGTCCGAAGGGGCTATACCCTCGAGTTCGAAGACCTCCCTCCCACCGGAGCGTTTCTTACCACTTCCCCCTCGGACACCCTTCTCGACGAAGTGCGCTCTCTCCTTCAAAAAGGGGCCATATCTCCTTTGCCACCAGAACTGCTGTCCAAGGCCTTCTTTTCCAGGTACTTCACGGTACCTAAATCAGATGGTGGAACTAGACCCATTCTGGACTTAAGGGGACTCAATTCCTTTCTGCGGTACCGACGCTTCCGTATGGTGACTCTAGCTTCTATTATGCCTTTGCTTCACCAGGACCTTTGGTTTGCAACGGTGGACTTGAAAGACGCTTACTTCCATGTGGAAATTCGGGAGTCCCACCGAAGATTTCTCGCCTTCGCCATCGGCTCCGCTGCGTACCAATACAACGTCCTTCCGTTCGGACTGGCCACGGCTCCGAGGGTCTTCACGAAGTGCATGGCCCCGGTGGTCGCCTATCTTCACCAAAGAGGCTACAGAGTCTTTCCATACCTGGACGACTGGCTGTTGGCAGCCCCCTCGCAGGAAGAGCTTCAGGACGCCATCAGCTTCACACTGGACCTTCTGGCGGACTTGGGACTGGTCGTCAACCTGGAAAAGTCCCACCTGGTCCCAACCAGGCAGGTCCGGTTCATAGGCTCCATCCTCGACTCCGTCACTTGCACCGCATATCTTCCTTGGGACCGCTTTCAAGCTTTGACAGTCGCGGTACAAGCCGTTCGGGCCCAAAGGAGAGTGAGGGCCAGGGACGTCCAGGTAGCCCTGGGACACATGGCTTCTACTACGTTTGTCACTCCATGGGCAAGGTTGCGTCTGAGGCCCCTGCAGTCGTGGTTCCTGTCGGTCTTCGACCCCATGTCGGACCCTCCACACACATGGCTCACCGTACCGAGACCCGTAGCCGCTTCCCTACTGTGGTGGTTGGACTCCCACAACGTCTGCGGCGGCATGCCCTTCACCCAACCTCAGCCACAGTTGACTTTAAAGACGGATGCGTCGATGGAGGGCTGGGGCGCTCACCTCTTGGACCTTTGTGTAAGAGAGAGGTGGTCCCGTCTAGAGACTACCTTTCACATCAATGCATTGGAAATGCTGGCCGTGGAGAAAGCTCTCAGGGCCTTCGAATCCAGCATCACAGACAAGGTGGTCCTTATCAGGACAGACAACACAACTGTGATGTACTATCTCAACAAGCAGGGAGGCACCAAGTCAACGACTCTCCTGGACATCACGTTGAGAATCTGGAATTGGTGTATCCCGAGGGGCATCCTTCTCCAAGCAATTCACCTGCCGGGAGACGAAAACACCTTGGCGGACCGCCTCAGCAGGACCGTCTCGACCTGCCACGAGTGGAGACTCCATCCGGAGACTGTCTGCGACCTATTTTGTCAGTGGGGCAATCCCCTGATCGACCTCTTCGCAACGGCCTCCAACAGCCATTGTCCCCAGTTCTGTTCCCGAATGCGACACGAGAGATCCCTCGGAGACGCGTTCGCTCTCGATTAGTCCGGGGAAATGATCTACGCTTTCCCCCCGTTCCCACTGATCACCAGAGTGGTTTCCAAGATGTTGCAGGACCACGTCGACGTGATCCTCATCACGCCGTGGTGGCCGAGGCAGCCGTGGTTCCCGTTGTTGCTCCATCTCTCCAACGACGAGTTTCTCCGGCTAGAACCGCGACCGGACCTTCTTACTGTCCAGGGCGGGAGAGTCCGACACCCAGACATCGACTCGCTCCCGATGGTGGCATGGAGACTCTATTGACTTCGCTCCCGCAGTCGGTACGGACGGTGATCCAGGCTGCACAGAAACCGGCGACGCAGAAATCCTACGCCTCCAAGTGGAGAAGGTTCCTGCGTTTCCTTGATGACAAGCACCTTTCCCCAAACCAGGTTACGTTAGTAGACGCGGGCTTGTGTCTCACGTCTGTGAAATGTTATTTGTCTGCCATTTGTTCCTTTTTTCAATATGATGGCTTGCCTTCCTTTTTCAGGGAACCCCTTGTTAAGAACTTTCTGAAAGGGTGTAACAATCTCCACCCACAGGTTTCTCCCCCGACACCCGCATGGAGCCTGGACGTTGTACTGCCCGCCCTCCAGTCTGAACCCTTTGAACCCTTGGCCACAACAGACTTAAGGCTACTCACTTGGAAAACAGCCTTCCTTGTGGCCATAACTTCTGCCCGCCGGGCAGGTGAACTGTGTGCTTTACAGAGGGATGAACCCTTCCTTCGGTTCCATAAGGACAAGGTGGTTCTTCGGACCGACATTACCTTCCTTCCTAAGGTAGTGTCATTTTTTCATATGTGTCAGGACATTGTTTTGCCTTCCCTAGCCCTGAACCCATCCACTGCTGAGGAACGTAGCTTACATATGTTAGACGTTCGCAGGGCTTTGGCGTTCTATCTTGACAGAACTTCGGTTTCGAGCCGTTCCGAAAGACTCTTTCAATGTTACTCGGAACCGAAGAAGGGGCTACCGGTGTCAGCCCAAAGACTGTCCAAATGGGTGGCAAACACCATCCATCTCTGTTATGAACTATCAGGCAGACCGGCACCTACCAGAATACGCTCGCATGCGACTAGGGCGGTTGCGGCGTCTTCTGCTTTCCTTGCGGGCATCCCCTTGGGGGAGATTTGCAAGGCTGCTGTCTGGTCCCAACCATTGACGTTTATAAAGCATTATAGGTTGGACACCAGGGCCAAAAGGGATGCAGCCTTTGGGAGGGCTGTGCTGGTCTCAGGGTTGCATTGATTGTCTTTCTGAGGTGGTTCGTTATAGTGTAATATAATACATACACTTTTTCCATCCTGTTGTATGTGTTGGGATTGGTCTCGCATGACCTTGCGTTCCCTGTCAGGTTCTGTAATATGTTGCCTGTTTGTACATGATGAATTGGTTGGGTCGTACATGACCTTATATCTTCTCCTCAGGTCTTGCAATATTATTGCTTATTGAGGTTTATACACTGATAAAGACTGACTCCTGTTTTTTGGTTCAAAAGTTTTTTATTGTTGCAATAAATACACCTTTGGTTTATCTTATGCTCTGGTCTCAGGACACTCCCTCCTCCTTGTACCTAAGCTTGTCAGTCTAAACCCATTTGTGTGATTCGCAGAGACCACGAAGAAGAAGGACAGGTTACTCACCTGTAACGGTGTTTCTTCGAGTGGTCATCTGCAAATTCATACAAATCCCGCCCATCCTCCCCTCGGTGTCCTGCTCACATTGGCTCTGTCTTACATCGCCTACTTAGCGGAAAAATTTGGAACTGGGGAAAAGAGCGGGAACCGGGGCTTTATAGGAGGGGGGCGGGGTTACCGCCAAAAAGTTTCTAAGTGTTGCAAAGTGTACTTTGCTCAGTGATTCTAGAAGTTTCCGAACAGCACTGCGCAGGCGCAGTAAAACCCATTTGTATGAATTCGCAGATGACCACTCGAAGAAACACCGTTACAGGTGAGTAACCTGTCCATCTCACTTTCTGCCATCTGTCCACTAACCTCTCCTTCCGCCATCTAGCTATCTGTAAACTTACCTCTCTCTCTGCCATCTATCTATACACTTACCTCTCTCTGCTATCTATCTATCTATCTATCTATCTATCTATCTATCTATCTATCTATCTATCCATCCATCCACCCATCCATCTATCTATCCACTTACCTCTCTCTCTGCTGTCTAGCTATCTATATACTTACCTCGGTCTCTGCCATCTGTCTATCCACTTACCTCTCTCTGCTATCTATCTATCTATCTATCTATCTATCTATCTATCTATCTATCCACCCATCCATCTATCTATCTATCTATCATCTATCTATCCACTTACCCCTCTCTCTGCCATCGATCTATCTATACACTTACCTCTCTCTCTCTGCCATCTGTCTATCCACTTACCTCTGCTATCTATATATCTATATGTCTGTCTATCTATCTATCTATCTATCTATCTGTCTATCTATCTATCTATAAATTTACCTCTGTATCTGCCATCTGTCTATCCACTTACCTCTCTCTGCTATCTATCTATCTATCTATCTATCTATCTATCTATCTATCTATCTATCCACTTACCTCTCTCTCTGCCATGTAGCTATCTATGTATTTACCTCTCTCTTTCTCTGCCATTTGTATCCACTTACCTCTCTCTGCTATCTATCTATCATCTATCTATCTATCTATCTATCTATCTATCTATCTATCTTCTATCCACTTACCTCTCTCTCTGCCATCTATCTATCCACTTACCTCTCTCTCTGACATCTATCTATACACTTCCCTCTCTCTATCTGCCATCTGTCTATCTATTTATCTCTCTCTGCTATCTATCTATCTATCTATCTATCTATCTATCTATCTATCTATCCACTTACCTCTCTATCTGTCTGCCATCTATCTATCCACTTACCTCTCCTATCATGTACCTATCTATGTATTTACCTCTTTCTTTCTCTGCCATCTCTATCCACTTACCTCTCTGCTATCTATCTATCTATCTATCTATCTATCTATCTATCTATCTATCTATCCACTTACCTCTCTCTGCCTTCTATCTATCCACTTACCTCTCTCTCTGCCATCTATCTATCCACTTACCTCTCTCTCTGCCATCTATCTATCCACTTACCTCTCTCTCTGCCATCTATCTATCCACTTACCTCTCTCTCTGCCATCTATCTATCCACTTACCTCTCTCTCTGCCATCTATCTATCCACTTACCTCTCTGTCTACCGTTTATACACTTACCTCTCTCTCTCTCTCTGCCATCTGTCTATCCACTTACCTCTCTCCCTGTCTGCCATCTATCTATCCACTTACCTCTCTTTGCTGTCTATCCATCTATCTATCATCTATCTATCTATCTATCTATCTATCTATCTATCTATCTATCTATCTGTCTGTCTGTCTATCTATCTATCTATCCATCCACCCATCCATCTATCTATCCAGTTACCTCTCTCTCTGCTGTCTAGCTATCTATATACTTACCTCTGTCTCTGCCATCAGTCTATCCACTTACCTCTCTCTGCTATCTATCTATCTATCTATCTATCTATCTATCTATCTATCTATCCACTGACTTCTCTATCTGCCATTTATATATCCACTTACCTCTCTCTCTACCATGTAGCTATCTATCTATTTACCTCTCTCTTTCTCTGCCATCTCTATCCACTTACCTCTCTGCTATCTATCTATCTTTCTGTCTATCTATCATCTATCTATCCACTTACCTCTCTCTGCTATCTATCTATCTATCTATCTATCTATCTATCTATCTATCTGTCTATCCACTGACTTCTCTATCTGCCATTTATATATCCACTTACCTCTCTCTCTGCCATGTAGCTATCTATGTATTTACCTCTCTCTTTCTCTGCCATCTGGATCCACTTACCTCTCTCTGCTATCTATGTATCTGTCTATATATCTATCTATCTATCATCTCTCTAGCCACTTACCACTCTCTCTGCCATCCATCTATCTATACACTTACCTCTCTCTCTCTGCCATCTGTCTATGAACTTACTTCTGCTATCTATATATCTATATGTCTGTCTATCTATCTATCTATCTATCTATCTATCTATCTATCTTCTATCTATACACTTACCTCTCTCTCTCTACCATCTATCTATCCACTTCTCTCTCTCTGCCAGCTATCTATCCACTTAACTCTCTCTCTCTCTGCCATCTATCTATCTGTCTATCTATCTATCTATCTATCTATCTATCTATCTATCTATCTATGTATCTTTTCATTTGCCTCTCTCTCTCTCTGCGATCTATCTATCCACTTACCTCTCTGCCATCTGTCTATCCACTTACCTCTCTCTCTGTCTGCTGTCTATCTATCCACTTACCTCTCTTTGCTGTCTATCCATCTATCATCTATCTATCTATCTATCTATCTATCTATCTATCTATCCATCCATGCCTCGATCCCCCATCTATCCATCTATGTTTATCTATTTGTCTGTCTGTCGATTTATCCTTCCATTTAACTCTCACTTTCTGCCATCTGTCCACTTACCTCTCCTTCCGCCATCTAGCTATCTATACACTTACCTCTCTCTCTGCCATCGATCTATACACTTACCTCTCTCTGCTATCTATCTATCTATCTATCTATCTATCTATCTATCTATCTATCTATCTTCTATCCACTTACCTCTCTCTGCTATCTATCTATCTATCTATCTATCTATCTATCTATCTATCTATCCATCCACCCATCCATCCATCTATATATCCACTTACCTCTCTCTCTGCTGTCTAGCTATCTATATACGTACCTCTGTCTCTGTCATCTGTGTATCCACTTACCTCTCTCTCTGCCATCTGTCTATCCACTTACCTCTCTCTGCTATCTATCTATCTATCTATCTATCTATCTATCTATCTATCTATCTTCTATCTATCCACTTACCTCTCTCTGCTATCTATCTATCTATCTATCTATCTATCTATCTATCTATCTATCCATCCACCCATCCATCTATATATCCACTTACCTCTCTCTCTGCTGTCTAGCTATCTATATACTTACCTCTGTCTCTGTCATCTGTCTATCCACTTACCTCTCTCTGCTATCTATCTATCTATCTATCTATCTATCTATCTATCTATCTTCTATCTATCCACTTACCTCTCTCTGCTATCTATCTATCTATCTATCTATCCATCCACCCATCCATCTATATATCCACTTACCTCTCTCTCTGCTGTCTAGCTATCTATATACGTACCTCTGTCTCTGTCATCTGTCTATCCACTTACCTCTCTCTCTGCCATCTGTCTATCCACTTACCTCTCTCTGCTATCTATCTATCTATCTATCTATCTATCTATCTATCTATCTATCTTCTATCTATCCACTTACCTCTCTCTGCTATCTATCTATCTATCTATCTATCTATCTATCTATCCATCCACCCATCCATCTATATATCCACTTACCTCTCTCTCTGCTGTCTAGCTATCTATATACTTACCTCTGTCTCTGTCATCTGTCTATCCACTTACCTCTCTCTGCTATCTATCTATCTATCTATCTATCTATCTATCTATCTATCTTCTATCCACTTACCTCTCTCTGCTATCTATCTATCTATCTATCTATCTATCTATCTATCCATCCACCCATCCATCTATATATCCACTTACCTCTCTCTCTGCTGTCTAGCTATCTATATACTTACCTCTGTCTCTGTCATCTGTGTATCCACTTACCTCTCTCTGCTATCTATCTATCTATGTATCTATCTATCTATCTATCTATCTATCTATCTATCCATCCATCCATCCATCTATATATCCACTAACCTCTCTCTCTGCTGTCTAGCTATCTATATACTTACCTCTGTCTCTGTCATCTGTCTATCCACTTACCTCTCTCTGCTATCTATCTATCTATCTATCTATCTATCTATCTATCTATCTTCTATCTATCCACTTACCTCTCTCTGCTATCTATCTATCTATACATCCACCCATCCATCTATATATCCACTTACCTCTCTCTCTGCTGTCTAGCTATCTATATACTTACCTCTGTCTCTGTCATCTGTCTATCCACTTACCTCTCTCTGCTATCTATCTATCTATCTATCTATCTATCTATCTATCTATCTATCTTCTATCTATCCATCCACCCATCCATCTATCTATCCAGTTACCTCTCTCTCTGCTGTCTAGCTATCTATATACTTACCTCTGTCTCTGCCATCAGTCTATCCACTTACCTCTCTCTGCTATCTATCTATCTATCTATCTATCTATCTATCTATCCACTGACTTCTCTATCTGCCATTTATATATCCACTTACCTCTCTCTCTACCATGTAGCTATCTATCTATTTACCTCTCTCTTTCTCTGCCATCTCTATCCACTTACCTCTCTGCTATCTATCTATCTTTCTGTCTATCTATCATCTATCTATCCACTTACCTCTCTCTGCTATCTATCTATCTATCTATCTATCTATCTATCTATCTATCTATCTATCCACTGACTTCTCTATCTGCCATTTATATATCCACTTACCTCTCTCTCTGCCATGTAGCTATCTATGTATTTACCTCTCTCTTTCTCTGCCATCTGGATCCACTTACCTCTCTCTGCTATCTATGTATCTGTCTATATATCTATCTATCATCTCTCTATCCACTTACCACTCTCTCTGCCATCCATCTATCTATACACTTACCTCTCTCTCTCTGCCATCTGTCTATGAACTTACCTCTGCTATCTATATATCTATATGTCTGTCTGTCTATCTATCTATCTATGTATCTATCTATCTATCTATCTATCTATCTATCTTCTATCTATACACTTACCTCTCTCTCTCTACCATCTATCTATCCACTTCTCTCTCTCTGCCAGCTATCTATCCACTTAACTCTCTCTCTCTCTGCCATCTTTCTATCTATCTATCTATCTATGTATCTTTTCATTTGCCTCTCTCTCTCTCTGCGATCTATCTATCCACTTACCTCTCTGCCATCTGTCTATCCACTTACCTCTCTCTCTGTCTGCTGTCTATCTATCCACTTACCTCTCTTTGCTGTCTATCCATCTATCATCTATCTATCTATCTATCCATCCATGCCTCGATCCCCCATCTATCCATGTATGTTTATCTATTTGTCTGTCTGTCGATTTATCCTTCCATTTAACTCTCACTTTCTGCCATCTGTCCACTTACCTCTCCTTCCGCCATCTAGCTATCTATACACTTACCTCTCTCTCTGCCATCGATCTATACACTTACCTCTCTCTGCTATCTATCTATCTATCTATCTATCTATCTATCTATCTATCTATCTATCTATCTTCTATCCACTTACCTCTCTCTGCTATCTATCTATCTATCTATCTATCTATCTATCTATCCATCCACCCATCCATCCATCTATATATCCACTTACCTCTCTCTCTGCTGTCTAGCTATCTATATACTTACCTCTGTCTCTGTCATCTGTCTATCCACTTACCTCTCTCTCTGCCATCTGTCTATCCACTTACTTCTCTCTGC